>JADDOH010000050.1:0-600000 GCA_016648135.1 Agrypnia vestita
CTCCTCTGGGATATGCAGAATGCCACACTGGTCTATACTGGCATACCACTGTTGCCTACCTACAAATCTTTTTACGCACGCTCGTCTTTTGTTAATCTGTACGTAATATATTCTATGTAATATCTAATGTAATATATTACACTACAAGACACCACATTATCCGGGGTTGCGTTAGCATGTGATTAGGTGTATTTTTTATACCATTTTAATTTCATGGAGTCGTATGAAAATTTTGCATCAGTGTTGGTGCGCAAGAAATGTACATCTTGTTATACAGTTTTCAAAATTTTTGTATTTGTAATTATTTTCCCGTATAATTTTCATTTTATATATTCAATATAGTATTTTAGTGATATGTGTATTTTATTTGAAGTCGTTCGTTTATATTTTATTGGCGGAGATAATTATTTTTTTATCATTTATCATTCGATTATAATAATAATTTATTTTGTGAGTCTGATCTTGCCAAGTCTTTTGCGGAAGCTCTCTGTTCCTATTGCCTTCAAAAAATGATCCGACATTTCCAACCAGTTTTATGAAAAATATTTTAATAATTTAACCCAATATTCTTGTTTCAGAACTCGAAACAAGATGTCGCTAGCGGTACCGCTTCAGCGAATTCGCTGCCGGTGACAGTTGTCTCCAACAGCCGGCAGAGCGCGCTGCTGTAGGAAAGTGAGGTTCTGCACCAATACAAAAATGCATAAAATAAAGTTTAAAAATGTTTCACCGTACCATCCGGTCGTAATATACCGATAAATACATAATAATCATTGATGTGTTCAAAAATAAATTCAAATAACAAGAGCGACGTATATTTTTAAACATCATTACTAGATTAATTTCTATAAAATAACCCAAGTGAACTTACTGCGTGTACAAAATACCAAATGTGTTCAATATTTTAGAAAATAAATTAATTCGTTTAAATAGCCTAAGCCGATTTTTATGAAGAATTAAAAAATTGTTCGTTTTATTGTAAAAGTAATCTTAATGAGATTGTTTTCACTCCGTAATAAATAAATTGTATCTTATTTTAATAAAGTTTTGGTGTTTTTATATAATCATAATACTTTCTATTTAATTTGTAATTTTTTATGAAAAATATTGTGTATTTTTGATAAAATTATAAATAAAAATCTTACATAATATATTTTATTACATGATTTAATTTACTCTTCTAAATAGAAATCGAATAGAAATAAAATTGAAATAGAATTTAACAATAGATTAACGTTAATGCCTAATTCATAAATGCCGTCAAAAATTCAGTTACACTTTGGATAAGAATTTAATTATGTCGGATAAGGTTTTGATTAACTCGTTAATAATCTCGGACAAGACAATAAGTATCGAGGCAATTATACTATCTGCTTAGACTAATACGATTAACCCTTTCATCATCTTGAAAAGGACGATAAATAGTTAATGTAGTCACCGTCCTGGTCAATAGTCTAATTAACACGCTTGTAAGAAGAGGCATTAACAAACCAGGTCATCACTTCGGTAAGACATTAGCTAATCAGGTCATCCCGACTACTCGGCTTATCGGTTCACCAAGATGTCTCTATGGCTGACCGGAATTGGTCGTGTTCACGATCAGCCGCCGACCACCACCGCCGTGGCCGTGTCCACCAATACTTCCATGGAGTCTGGGATTGAGGCCGGCCCCATACCGACCATCACAGGCTCACTGGGATCCGGGACCAGAGGATCCCTGGGGACCATATCCAGAGTAGGGATGGACAATGAGCCGATGTACGATACGGATCACACGGATCTCGGGTCTGATGTCGACGAGGCGGAGATCAGGAGGGAATTGCTGAATGATGTAAGTTGGTTTGTTATTTTATTAATTACGTAAATTCTATCAAGTCAGTTCATAAATTCGTGCGTATTTAAAAAAAATTAATCTTGATAATTGAATCTTATTGAACTATAAATTTAGATATGTTTGTTGAATTACGATTTTAGGTGTGTATTAGGATTTCAAGTTATTGTCGATGGTTTTGCAAAAACGACGTAATTGTTTGATATTCGTTATCAAAACAAAAAAAAACATTAATTCATTCGACATTCAATGTGACTGTCAAAGTTGTATAGATTCGAAACTTTTGGATGCGGAATCGTTTTAGGCCGATAAATCTCTTATTTTAGTTATTTATTTATTTATTTATTTATTTAATGTTTATGGAAGACCAACAGCACAAAAAAAAAGCATAGAAAACATTGATACAATATAGATGGCCAATTACAGGTCTCCACATTTAGAAATATATTAATTAGATAGAAAGAAGAATAAAAAATTTAAGCAAACAGAAATATGTCAGTAATGATAAACATTTATGATATACTAAGGCATATTAATTATATAGAAAGAAAGAATAAAAAAAATGTAAACAAACAGAAATATGTCAGTAATGATAAATATTTATGATATACTAAGGCATATTAATTATATAGAAAGAAAGAATAAAAAATTTAAACAAACAGAAATATGTCAGTAATGATAAACATTTATGATATACTAAGGCATATTAATTATATAGAAAGAAAGAATAAAAAATTTTAAACAAACAGAAATATGTCAGTAATGATAAATATTTATGATATACTAAGGCATATTAATTATATAGAAAGAAAGAATAAAACATTTAAACAAACAGAAATATGTCAGTAATCAATCATAACCACAATCATATCACAAACCAATATTTACATTTGTGCCCCTTCAAAAACAAATATATAAATATTTATGTTAATTTGCAAAATAAGTGATCCTGTGTAGGAAATATAAGAGTTTATTCAGGGTGTAAGGGAGCTAGTCAGATAGATAGCTTCCTGCGTCAATTATGAGAAGAAAACAATGTCATAATATCAATTATTGCGGAGTTATGCGAATTCGAATATTGCATTTTTTTCAATATTTTTAATCCGTCTTCTGTAAAAGGTTAGACAAACATAAAGTAACATACACATAATTTTATAAATTTATATTCATTGTATAGGTATACCATATCATTATTAATAGTCTGCAAATTCGTAATCTTACTATTTTCATCATTACCTACACTGATTATTTATCAAACAGTACATTTCATTTTTATATCATAAACAATTCAATGTTTTTAAATTTTTTTTATGCTTTTTATAATCAATTGGTTTTTACTTACTTATTTACAAATACACTAATAATTTTTTTTAAAATACTTTTTATCTAACCATTATCGAAACATTTGCACTTAGCTATTATAATTATACGATTTTTAGTTAGTGAGTGTTATATTTAGACAAACATTTGAACATGATCAATAATTAAATATTGCATAATTTTATTATTCACTAGTGTATTTTATATATACCTACATAGTAATAACTTAAGTTTTAATAACACTTCGTATTTTTTTTTCAGAAATGGCGCGTATTATTTGACAAGGTGAGTTTCCTTAATATATATGTTTTTTGTAGCGTAAGATATGTTATTTAACGCTCAACATGTTTCTAAATATAAAAGTTATTTTGAATTTGTGGGTAAAAATGTCACCTATATTCATTACACTTAATTTTATTATTGAGCGATTAAAGAAAGAAGATGAATGTACCTACCTATTTTAATAATACCGATCTATAACTAATTAAATTGCAAAAAACAAAACTACACAATTATTAGTTCATTTAATATCACGCTATTTATAAAAGGAGAACATTCATAATATCTTACTTAATCGCGATTTTCATGTTTTAATACACGTATAATTTGCAAGCTGTTGGAGTATAGCTTTTGCCTGGTCTGTCAGAAATCAATCTGATCTGTAGCAAGAATTAATATATATACAGCAAAATCTTGGATTGTGAGTATCTCGAACTGCGTGTGTTTTGTAAAACGGGGAAAAAATCTTACTATAAGAGGATACGAGGGGGTAAATTTTGCAGTTTCTTTTATACTCGTTATAAGTGGGAAACAAGGCAAAATTTTGTAGAAAAGCGCCACCCATATAAGGCTGTGCAGTATGCAGTGCGCGTGGTGAATGTTTTTTGTCACATTTCTTCGAGAGCCTCGAAAAGAGACAAAAGCAAGTAGGTAACATTGGAAAGGTTCCGTGTTAAAGTTGCATAAAGAGAACAATATTCCAGTGATTTCGTTAGTGACAGTGAAAGTCTTCTTCTTGTTCTTCTTCTAGATCATAGATCTGTCATTGAGCGGGAGCCGTCTTCTTAGGAAGTGGAGCATCAGCTATGTTTCCACCTTTTTGGCGGTCTTCCTGGCATGCCATGTCCCGTGTATTGTATACATAGGATATATTGTGAGCGAACATATGGAGCAATACCACCGTCTCTTCTTACCAGTACCGCCGTCTCTTCCTGCCCCATTTCACGATGTCTTTTGTCTGACAGGTCTCCCTTATTTCAGAGTTTCTGACCCTGTCCCTGAGAGTCCTCCCTGCTATAGTGCGCAGTACTCTCATCTCAGACGTCTGAAGAAGACTTTTAGTCCCCACAGTCAGCCCTAGTTTCTGTACCATATGTCATAATGACCCTGACACAGGTTTTGTAGATTCGAGCCTTGCTATCTGTGAGCATGTACTTATTTTTCCATATTGTCTCCTTTAAGCAGACGGATATCGCTACTGCCTTATTGGTTTGCTCCCTGTCTTCATTATAGAGATCACCGTGACCGGATATCTCATCTCACAGATATTTAAATCACATCACTGCTTTATTAACAGTGAAAGTCGCGTCCTACACAATTCAAAATCGAAAAATATAAATATAAATGTATTTAATATTAGTCATTTTTATATGAATATTTTTGGGTTGTGGAACAATCCTCCGAGTCTTCATTATTTATTATGAGGAAATTCATTTTGACATACCAGAGGTTTAGATTACAATTAAATTTAAGAAATGCCCGCGATTAAAGGCTTTACTGTAAATAAATCGCTCAATAAAATACTCTCATCTTCATTCATACATCGTATGGTTTAATCGGAGAAAAATTGTCTTTTTATTTGAGAAAACTTGAGTAAATAACTGTGCCATCTAATGTTACAAATGTTGTATGTTTTCAGTACGATCCCGAAGGATTTGGAGAAATTCCTTGGGTAGACTTTCTAAAAGCACTGAAGACCCCAGAACTTCAGGCGCACATTCCCAGCAATAAGAGAGACGTAAGATATTTTTCATTTAATTTTTTAAATACTTTTATGGTATTGTGGTTATTAGTGGATTGATTTTAGTTTATATAAAAATCAAAAAAGGTAGTATATTGTAATTAATAATTTTAAACAACCAAAGCGAACATCGAATCTCTCACAATAATTTTTAATATACATAGATCATTGTTTTATATTATTGATTGATATGGCAGTTAATTTGTGTTGCAACATGATTATTTTGATTTATACTAAATTGAAATTTGTAGTGCACATACATTCACTTAAATTTATCACAACTATAGCAACTCGAACTATAGTTGTGATAAATTTAACTCAACGTGTGTGCATTACAAAGTTCAGTTTAATGTAAATGATATCGTAATATCTAGATACTGGTTAACGTTTTAATCAATATCTCTAAATAAAACTAAATAACGAAAAGTATTAATCAGTAGAGAATTAATGTGTACAATAATAATAATTTTTTGGGGGGGAGGTGGGTCCCCCGAAAAAGAATATTGCTTAATTTTTCACGTTAAAAAATATAGACGTATCATTAACTACCAGCTGTGAGATTAATTTAATCATAGATATTTCTAGTGTAGTCTATTCGAATATATGAAAGAAACTGATTTAGAGCATATATACAACTTTTGATAACGTATGGATGTTCTTTCGATGGAATTGGAGAATTTTGTATTGTGTAAAGTGATCACTTAAATCAAACTGGTCGTAAGCCCCGGGCCACACTGTAAAGAGCCTATATAAATAGCTTTGTCTCTTTGAAACTTCTTTAATTTATCTTAATGAATATACATAATAAGGTTTTGTATTGAACTTAGAGCTATTTAAGCGGCAATATCCAACAAAAAAGGGTTAAGTTTTCATATCGTACTTAATGTCCCATGTCCTATAGAGATATGAACAACCTATTTTTAATAAATAAAAATTTGTTTATTAAAAATTCATAAGAAAAATAATATTATTTACTGCTGAACAAAGGAATATATCTAATTTTGAAATATATTCCTATTACATACAGCAGATTATTTATTTTTAACGTTTTTTTTTACGAATTCCCATTCCAATATAAGTTAATGATAGCCAAGATTCATTTCTCTATTTATATGTATTGTGGGCATATGTAATGTCTGAGAAAAAACTAATTTTCAGTTGTGTTTACGATAAAATTCACGAGTGAATAAACAAAATGTTTTGGCATTTAATTAATAATAATTTTTACAACTTGATACTGGTGGTGTACATTACGTCTGGTATAACAATTGTACTTTAATAATAATCTTTCTTTTTACCATTTTCTCGCCTGTTTAAATCTTGTCTTAGAAAGAGATATATTCATATTATGTTAATTTATATACTTGAATTGAAATATAATAATTGTTTTCAGGTTCTACTGGAGAAGGCGAGACATGCGAAAACTCCAGCCATCACTTTTCAAGACTTTGTTAATACGGTAAGCTTGTCTGATGTAAATAATTTTTACCTGTTACATATTATAAACATTTCTAGGTATATAATAACGTCGTCAATTAATGTAATTGATAGTTAATTGTAAATAACGGTCGAAAATATTCGAAATTTTACATTTATTTTTATCATAAAATATACACTTACATAGCAATTATACGATATAACACCATTTTGCATTTTACACAGTCGGTCTACCATCACAAGTCAAGGGCGATCCATCAGCCGAAATTGATACGTCTTAGTACTTGTTTCATTCTCATCAAGCGTGTCCAAGTCAGTTTAATTGAGAATTTTCTATATGTTTTCTATGAATTTTCTATATGTCCCTTATTTCTATACTTCTCACTCGGATTCGAACTCTATGATGAATGATTTTATGTATTCCATATTATGATTTACGAATGTTACCATTACGAATTAACTCGGAATAACAATATTGACTTACCTTTTTTATTTTTTTTTATCTTTTAATTTGGTGTTTCAACTGGAAGACATACAAAAAAATATATATGTCTCCCATTATTATAGGATGATAGAAGACAAGATTTATTTTACAGACTTCTTTTAATTTAATATTAATATTAAAAGATTAATTTAATAGACACCGATAAAACTCAGCGATAACAAAGAGGAATAGTATTGCACTACTATACTACTACTTGTATTGCACTACTATACTACTATACTATATATAGAATTTTATTTATATATTTTTACATTCGCTTACTTAATACAAGGTATAACAGAACTAGTCCACAATGCTTCACAGCCTTCCTGTCTCAATTATGAGTCGAAAACGTCCCGACATCAGTATCCTAATATCAACAGTAATGGAGATAAGAGACTTCAAAGATGGCATATGTCTTATTTTCTATAAAACATTGGAATATCATTAAATTAACTTACATCGAATATTAAAATTCTTGAAGAAAAATTCTGCATCACATTTCTGTGATTTCTTAACCTTAACTATTAACGGATCAAATAATCGGCCTTTAGCGCTTGTTCAGACACAGCGGGAACCGTTCAGTTTCAGAATCGCGTTTCAAAACACGCGATTTGTGTCATCTGTTCACACAGCCGCGGTTAATAAGCGATTTGTGCGCGCGAAAATAAACGTCAGTTTGACAGTTCTGGTGCCGTTCTCCATCTTTGAATATCAGAGATATATTCGCTCATTACTTTGTTAACGACGGCCGTGTTCCATGGCAAGACACATAAATATCATTCTGTCAGTTCATTTTTGGTGAATAACTCTTTTTTTCCACCGTTTCCAAATATCTCCACCAACTCCTGCCAAGCTTAGTTCTTGGCATATTTGAGTAATCCTCACACTATTACAGGTCCTTTCTCCCATATTACAGGTCTTTTCTCCACTTCATCAATAAAAAATTCAGTGTCAAAGCGATCCATAACCATAGAAAAGGGAATATAATCCACGCGTGCTCCTGTTGTGACATGGAACCGTGCGGTGCCCGCAACGCGACTGATCGCTCTCGTAAGGCCCCATAGTAATAGGATCGTGCGGGCGCCGTGCGGGTCTATTTTCTAGCGGTTGGGTTGCGGGCACCGCAGCGGTTGACTAACCGCACGGTTGTGTCTGAACAATCACATACAAACCTAGGTAAATGAGACCCGCACGGATCTCATGCGATTCTGAAACGGCACGGTTCCCGCTGTGTCTAAACAAGCGCTTAGACAAATACGCTTCCAGGCTACAATAAGTTCCTTGAAAATAAAAAAACGACATTTCATAATTTATTTTCAAAAGTTTTTCTTTTTTACAAAAGATAAAAAAACTAACCCATAAAAACCAAGCTTTTACAATACGCCTTTTCCCATTTTGGGGTTTTGTGTCTACCAGATGCGTCGGAGTATTTTCATACAACTTACTGAGTTGTAAAAGAAAGGGAATAAAAATAGACTATTTTATAAAATAACAGTTCCAATACACAATAAAATCAAATTAATTGATTTTGAGCAATGAAACGTGTGGCAACATTTTCTTGCGAATAATTACATAAATCACAACTTTGAGAATATTAAAAGACATCTATATCTATCATTCCTCATAGCAGGTGATGATCTGGTGTTAATTTGGACATACCATTAACATGCTGAAATATGTTATTCATGGCAGGATACAGAGTCAGGTTGAGTCATTTGTTATCTGAGGTATTTTATATTAAATTCTACATCCTTGGTAAAAAGCTTGGCTTTATATCATAGTAGGTATAATTTTTTTATTACACTTGACGCTTAAAGTCTATTTAGAAAATAGTATATGTAAAAAAATCATTTAGAGGCGCCTTACTCATACGTATAAAGTTTGCAGGAAAATTTATCAACGATGCGTTCTTGGATAGTGATATTTCTACAGCTCACTCTGTAGGAATTTCTAGTTCAGCGCGGCTTTGTTCAGCTCGCAACGTCATTTTCATCACATGATATGAAGCTTTAAAATACATAATTAACGAAGATTTCTATAGAGATCCATGTATCTGGATTTTTTCCGAAAAAAAGGGTTTTGAAGTGCGTAGGGAAATTTATTTATGGATTTTGTGTTTATTTTGTATAACTCCATGTTTATTTTTAATGAAATTAAAAATAAATTAAATGTTAATAATAATTATTATTAAAAGTTCACAAGTTATTATTTTAAATGTGCTAGGCTTGCTTAAATCTTATAAATAAGTCGGTTACACGTGGCATATCCACTGTTTGATCATGGTCTAGCAAGCCGAAACAGCTGTCACATTTAAAATAACGCTTAACTTGCAGAGCTTAATAATAATATTCGTTAAAATTTAATCCATTTTAAATTTCATTAAAAATATACGCAGAGAAAATTTATTTGAATGTGTGGAGACTCGCTTCAAGTAAATAATTTGTTTCTCGTTTTATTTTCTTTTTATTGAAAGGATCAATTTTTTCAGCGTCTTCCAACCAAATGTGAAAATAATATATAAAATAATCTACACAACGAGTGAAGCCGGATAGTAAAGCTAGTCACTTACAAATTTGCACATTTGTTTGAAGCTTCTCCATTTATTCAATTTCTGCTGCAGACTTTGAATGTGGATAGCAAAATGGATTTATATGATTTTGTAAAAACCTTGGATTATTTCAATATCCGGATCCGCCTCTGACATCATTACAAAAGTATCACCGGATATTGCATTATGAACTGCAGACCGTGACTTCCTCGCTCGCGAAGTGCATCGTGTTCAAGTACACCCAGTACCCATATAGCCCGAGTGCAATATGCCTCGCTTCATATGTCACCTGTCCTTTTCATTATTTTACAGCATTCATGAGTGAGATTCGCTGACGATTAATTATGACGCTGATGACGCACATACGATATGTTAACATAGCGTATATAAAAAATATAGCGCATACACAAAATTTTATAATTATTAAATTTTTTTATAAAAAGTAATTTATTAATATTATTTAATTTTATTACTGCTTTGCTTTGTATTTAAATTTAAACGCATGCGTCAAAATATCTTTATGATATTTTTAAATATGAACGCTTAAATGTGATTAATAAATTTTATTTTTAAATACAAAACGCTGCTGCAAGTCTTTTTGAAAGACGGGTTTTTCTGTCTTTTGTTTGCCCGCAAATAGGGAAATTTCATACATTATAACAAAAACCGAAGAAAATATATGAAATAAATTCATAAATTTTACATTTGTTATATTTATACACACCCAATATGAGTTATTAATTGTACTATAGTTTCGAGAGGACCAGTCCCTCTCATCATCAGGTATAGTTAATAATGTATAGATGAGAAGGAATGCTCATCTCGAAACTAAAGAAGTAATTAATAACTCATACAGCTATTTTACAAAGTTAATTATTAAAATATTTTAAATTAAAATGTTGCACCACGAAGTAACTGTCAAACTTTCAATGATGTTATATTCATAAATATTAATTATATTCTGTTTTTCTCGAATCTCCCCTATTCAGAATTTAAGAGATAATTATTTAAGATTTTTATCGGAAAATTTTTTTTCGACAGGCAGACATAAACATTGAATCATTTAACTAGGAAATAATTAACATTTTTATTTCCCTTAAATCCTTGCCACATAATTATCACCAACGCGCGTCACGGATAAGGACTGTCGCAGGATAGCACATAACTTCACCATTTTGAAATTTTGAAAAATTATTTGTTAATGAAAAATATGAACCAATGTATGCTGTAAACAATGATATTATTAAAAAGAATTTTATATGAGCAATAGTTACGTAAAAAAAAAGAATTTGAATGTATTTTTTGATGCATCAAGTTGGTTAAAGGTTTCAAATGGAACAATATTTTTAATGATATTAGTGGTTGTCCTAAAAAATACTAGAGGTAATATTTAAATATGACTATGTTGTATATCTTTTAAAGTAAATTGTTAAAGGAAATTTGACAATTTTTGTTTGCGATAAATACCTATCACAATATCAAAACGTACCTTGATATTTCAAGTCATATGTATATATATTTGGTGTGCGTGCTTGCTGTCAAAATATTACCGATTCAATTAATGTTTTCGTATATAAATTTAATAATAACTTTTTGTAAAGTCAAAATATTGAGAGAGAAGGATTTAGTGATTAGGGTTTCGAAAAATAAAAGACGTTTGTCGGCCGAGCCGCCAAAAGGAATGCTCAGTTCGCGTTCCGAGTCCGGACCTCCGACCCGTTCCGAATTAAAAAATGAGGGTCCACTTAAACTTTGACTCCTGGGATTTTTCATCTCCTAACCAAAATGTCGGCACCCCTGGATGCAAAAATGGTAGTATTTAATTAAAATGTGTAATTCAAAAAACTTGACACATTATTTAAAATAAATATAAATATTGTGCCAAGGGCAAATATTTATTATATTATGTTATAAATTGATTTTTAACTTTGGTATGATGAATATCAATTTATATCATACCAAAGTTAGCGGTTATGCTTTACTATCATTTGTTTATTTGGTCTCCCTTAGGATATTTGTATCCTGATGAAGGTACGATTGGCCCCGAAACATGTTAGTATTTTCAACAAATTAGTGGTGAAAACAATTCTCATTATTAATTTTATTTATAATGTCGCCACCAAGCAATTTTGATCTCATTGAAGAATGTACCATATATATTTTGTGTTTAAAATAAATATTAGTCACGAACGTCCGAACCGTAAATTACTTTCAGATAGACAAAAGTATTTTTTTCCGTAGCACTCTCGAGCTTAAATGCTTATAAATCACACTTAACGAATTGATATCATGGTTGCGTACAGATATTAAAATATATAAAGGACTAGCTTAGTTCTAGACTAGTTAGCTAGACTAGTTCGTACCCGGCGTTAAACGGGTTAAGTATTAAGTTTAAAATAATATTGTGGGGGAAAACATAGCTTACATTGTTTTTCATTTAATCAACGCTGGGATGGATGGGATATCTAGGAGGGAAATGTGGCCTATATTACCCGCTGAGTTCTAAAGAACAAATTTGCAATTTTGGTCAGATCGGTCAAACGGTGTACATTTATCAGGGGGAGGGGAGGGGGAGGGTAAAGGGGGAGGGAGTAAATGTTATTTATGTTATCCGCCGGAGCCTAAATAATAACTTTGCAAAATTTGAGTCAGATCGGTGTAACGGTACAGATTTGCATGGAAAATATATCACTGGAAGGGGGAGGGAGAAAATGTCGCATTTGTTACTCGCCGGGTCCTAAAGAATAAGTATGCAAAATTTGGGTCAGATCAGGAAAAACGATGTAGATTTTTATAGAGAACAGACAGATATTGAGTTTTATAGGTATAGATAATGATTTTAATGGATAATTGGCGGGAAAAACACAGTAAAATACTTTACCGAAAAAAATTGTTGGACAAAATCACACTGTAAAGTAAAATACCGCTTCGAAATAAATACGAATGCGGTTGGGTCATTGATTTGGATCGTTATTAAAATGTCTGGTTATAAGAAAATAAATAAACGGGCCGCGCGGCGCCTCGCCGGGAAACATTCCTCCGAGGGAGTGAGACAAAATAAAAAGGGTTTCTACAAAGATCGATCCACTTAACAGTATAGCGGCCGGCCATCTCCGATAGCTAATGATAATGGAATATCGGTTATGAATCTGAGATTCTTTGAAGAGTTTTAATGTTTCTTGTTGATGTGCGTTGTGCGGCTGGATTGTGTTTCACAAGTAGGCGCTTGTTAATAAGTTAATAATTTTTAAAAGCTCAAATTTATGTTTTTAAGTAAAGATCCGTTAGAAATGCTTTACTTAATATGAAACATTTAGTAAACAAATTTATAACCACGGTATTTCATATTGAAAAAATCAATCAATTTTTATTCAGATTTTTCAGAATATTCGTATCATTTTATGGAAAATGGTCATACTTTGGATAAAAATTGTGTTTTATCTATTTTATATATCGCAAATAACATTTTTTGTAGATTGTTTAATTTGTTTAGAAATAAGTAGCGCATGTAAAAGTAACCAAAATATCTTAATGACTAAATTTAACTACCAGTCCTATCCTTAAAATATTTTCAAAAATTTCGTATCCTTATCGTCATTTTCCAATATCTTACTTTTCAAATAATATTTAAAGTATAAGGTACCTGCTAGAATTATTTTTAAAATTTATTAAAATTACAAATATATTTTTTTAAAAGAATAAGAGTATTTTTTATCATCTTGACGAAGAGATTGATAGTTTTTAAAACAGACTAGTTAAACAAATAAACTTATAGTTATAAACAAGATTTATTACAAACTTTTATTTTAATATGAGTAACTATAATGTATGTGCATTCAGTATTTAATATTACGTTGGGGAAACCAAAGTCAGTGGAGTTATGGCAATTTTAATTTGAAGGGTTGAGAAAGGAAAATTAAACGATTCAGAAGATACTGTTCTTAAATTAATCTCTAGATGAAAATCATCAATTCAATTTTTTACCGGCTGTCAACGTCACAGGGATCGATCGCAGTCAGCGAAATACAGCATCTTTCTATCTTCTACAAGCATGAAAGGATCACCCAAGCCAATGGGTTCAGGAAGAGAACAACTATACCGTCAAATATTAAGCGACTTTTCACATATTTCTTCTACTTTTTTATCTTCGCTTTAATCCTAGTCTATTGGAATCAGTGGTTAGGAAATTCTCTCTCCATCTCTAGCAACGTGCCCTCCTTTAGTCAATGTCCATTCTTAACGCCAGCTTTAATGTTCTGATTCTATCCTATATATTTTATTTTATTTTTCTTGTAAATGTATACAAACATAAATATGCACTCTAACATAAACAAAGGATAAACATCCGTTTTTAGGCCGATATAGAATTTACAAAACTCATATTTTCCAAGTTTCAATTATTATTTAGACATTTTCCCTCCATTCTTGATTTTCATCTGACAATAGAAATCTTCGTTGCACTATAAATCATAAATTTCTGATATTTGATCTACTTTTTAAATTACGGTTTCATTCTGTCGCTCCTTTTTGCATAATTGCATCGCGCTCACGTTGATCGGCATCCCTTTTTATAGTAAATTCTAATAAAAATAAGAAATCAACATGTATAAGAGATATCTCAAAGAGAATGTACTTTTTTATATCTGAAAGTAGGTATGAAAGTCTGTTTGGGTGTCCGTAGGGCTTACGACCGTACGGCTGTCTTATGTGATCACTTTACACAATGTGACGTTCACCAATTCTACCCATGATAGACTGAATACCACATCTAAAAAATTTTTGGAAGTTGTATATATGTTTATATAAACATAAATAAAGCCAACCATATCATATGTCGTAAGTCTTATGGATACCCAAAAATACTTCCATATCTACTTTCCTACATAAAAAGTAGCTTCTTATCTATGGGACATCTATAATATAAATATTTTGATTAATGTTGATAATAATGAATATTTTGAGTATGTCCAAATTTTTCAGAACAGAACTGGATTGTTTGTCACAGGGACATCAATAATCAATTAATGTATATTATAGATGTCTCACAGAGACGAAACTGTATTTTTTCAAGGGAGAGTAGGTATATAAGTCTTTTTTGGTGCACGTGGGGCAAAAATTTAATATATATACAACTTCCAAAAAATTAATAGACCTGGTATTCTATCACGGGTGGAAATGGCGAACGTTACATATGTGTAAAGTGATCACCTAAGCCAACCGTACTATAGGTCGTAAGTTCTATGCCCACCCAAAAAAGACTTCTATATCTACTCTCCCTTGAAAAAATACAGTTTCGTCTCTGTGAGACATCTATAATATACATTAATTGATTACTGATAATAATGAATTACTAATTTTCGATCAAATATGGTTAAAACATAGTCTCTTATTAGTCTTAGTAAATATTTGAGAAAAGACAGATGTAGAACAATATATTATATATAACTCAATATTATTAACGATTATCCCTTTGGGAACAAAATACAATGATTGTTTTTAGAACATACATATAAAAATATTGTTAATTTAGAATTGGTCATTCTCTATATTTAATATAGGTTGTTCCGCCCGACCTTGTACGAACACAGCGACCTCTGGGACGAATTAATCAAAGCTTTGCTATTGACCAATGGCTTGCCTTGGACAGTTAATTCAAAAAATAAAATGGACCTTCCCGGGCGGGTCGCGTGAACCTGGGATCTCCCTCGACAGGCTTTCGATTCAAATGTTTGTGTCGTAATTTATTGATCAAAAACGTGTCATTTTATGCAAATCATTCATTGTATATCTTTGTCCTTCTTTTGCGGGGGCCCATAAATAATCAAAAGATGTTTATGAGCAACAATTATACAAAAAGTCGCCCAAATAATAATTTACGATAAATTTAGATTTTTTCTCTTTTCTTTCTCATTAATGTAATATTTCATAGTGATTGCTTAGCGACAGAGAATTTTACAAGGTTTTCTAAGTCTAGCAAGGAACGCTAAATATTTCATCTTTTTTATGTTAGTTGACAATTATATAAGTGTGTGAATTTATTTTTTAACAAACAGACTGTAAACAGGTCATTATTAACCCTAATAGATGGTCCTATAATTACATTAAAGTACAAAGTATAAATAATTTACAAAAAATTTTGAATATGATATAAATACGCAATAAACGTTTTATGATAAATTAATAACAAATAATGTCTATAAAATAAACTGTAAACAATATTAAATACAATTAAGAAATGAGTTACAGATAAACCAGTTTTTACATAATACGTAATACCTTTTTTTTAATATATTATTAATAAATTGTCTTATTTTTTTTTGAAGTGTGTATAAAAGAATAGGGAAGACGGAAGATATCAAGAGGAGGGTCCCTGCAGAGAATAAGGTGAATGGTGCTTTGAATGCAATAATTTCTTATAAAAATATGTCTACGGACGTAAGACTAGCGATACATAATGGAATTCTGGTACCAACATTGTTGTATGGAAGTGAAGCCTGAAGCTGGCAGAAGAGAAATGAAAGTAGACTGAATGCAGTGGAGATGGGATCCCTTAGACGTATGTATGCCAATCCATTTATGGTAGAATAAATAATGAAGATATAAGGAATAAATATAAAGCTGATCTTAGCATAATAATTCATTATTAATAAAATTTAAAAGTAATAATTCATTATTAATAGAATTATTAAATGAAGACATGGCATAATCAGATTAACCAGATACTGGAAGATGGTCTTGTTAGAAGCCTCAACAATCGTCGAGGCTTTCATGCGAAGATATTTAAATGTGGATGAGGCGAGAGTTGTGTGACAGGACAGAAGAGTGGGGCGTTCTATACTCTCTGCCTACTCCCACGGGGGAACGGCGTGATGTTAAGTGAGTTGTATGAAAGTTATTTCAGATTTAGTGAAAATAATGGATGGATCAATTCTGGAATCACCTAGAATCAAAGGTTTTGGGTATTCATTGCATTGCATAAAGTTAATAACTAATTAAAAAATGGAAAAATAAAATGAATGATTGAATAAAATACAAATAGAGGAACGTCAAACTGCCAAATATAAATATTTCTTAATATCTTTATAATGGAAACATTAACTTTGACTTAATATTCGAACTCTTAATACTAAGTAATACCTATTTTATATATAATAATATTTGTCAAATTAAAGTTGACGAAGCTTACAATGCCATATTACAGGGGTTAAAACCCGGTTACTGAAAATTCTTTACATCTCCTTGAAGCGAAGTAGACTCGGGAGTGGCTCGGTGATTTGGGCGTCACATGAGCTTAATATCTCTCTTCTCCATCAGCCTTCGTCTTTCCACTGCTGGATATAGGCCTCTTCCTTATTTTTCCATTCTTCCCTGTTGTTGGCTAATTGTAGCCATTTCTTTCCCCCCACAGCGACAATATCATCGGCCCATCTCTTTTGAGGTCTTCCGATGCCTCTTTTATTTTCCCAAGGTCTCCATTTCAGAACTCTGGGAGGCCATCTTGTAGTATCCTGTCTTGCAACGTGTCCTGCCCATTGCCATTTTAGCTTCGCTACACGATCCATGATATCCACTACTCTAGTCCTGCGCCTAATTTCGTCGTTTCTAATTCTCTTAGGCTTACTCCAAGCAAGGATCTCTCCATGGATCGTTGCGTGCATTTGAGCTTTTATACACTTTTCTTTGTAAGAGCCATAGTCTCCAATCCATACGTCATCACTGGCAGTATGCACGATTCAAAGGCTTTTCTTTTTAGGCTAATTGGGATCTCTTTGTCCTCGAAGATATGTTTGAGTTTGCCAAAAGCAGCCCAGTTCATTCCTATTCGTCTTGGGCTTGAGCTTAATATTGGTCACGAAATTTTAATAATTAAAAAAAACATCGTCTATTATAAAAAAATACGCTTCTTTTACTAGGGGATTTAATTATGCAAGAATAAATAATTTAACTGCAGTATAAATGTGTCCTAAATATGGGCGAGAGGGGACATACTTCCACTGTGACGCAAACCCCTCGCCTAAAGGAGGGGTTTTGTATAAATGTGTATAATTTTATAATCTGTGATTGGAATTTTTTTTGTGTTCAGAAATATACTAGTGTTATTAAAATATTCTTCTAAATATGAGTGTAAACGACCATCCAGTATACAGAGCACCAGCAGCAGAAAGTACAGTCTCGCTGTTAGTCAAATTAGAATAATTCGATTTTAGTTGCCCCCGACATCGTCAGGGAGGTCAGGTCTGGTTGTCCTACTTCTCCGCTAGAATATAGACGAGGAACCCGTACATCTCCATACTAGGGCCGTTTCTCACGATCCGAGCTGTATTGAGTCATTAACCCGTCGGGTATCACGCCAGATAATAAACACATACTGTCCCGCGTGGGCGAGCCCCACCCCCACCCCGCCCCGCGCCCTCCGCCCGCGGCCCAGGATACCTCCCACATTTCAATTGTCCGGCGAAACTAAGTTCGAGGATTAACGTTGAAATCATCGCGGCCTACCACGACCCGAACACGGACGAGGGTTAACGGCAAAGCGCTGAATTTGGAAACGGCCAAAAATCGCGACAGCCTTTCGCAAAGTAACTGGAATAATTCTTCATCCCCTTGTCCTAGTAAGGCCGGGGACCGTATGTGCACAGTATACCCAGAACAGTAGTTTATCTCCGGCCTGTCGGCGAGTTATTAGCCTACTCTTGCACTGACGCTAGGGTTGTCACTTTACTCTGAGATTCCGACGCATAAGGTAGACACGAAACCCGAAAATGTCTGTAATTAGTATACCTAGTTTCTGCACTTAAATTGCAAGAACGCTGATTAACATCAACGTAGACTTTTAAAAACTCAGTCAGTCAGTGACAATCAACACACCTTTTTAGTAAAGCACCACAAACATAAAAAAAAGCATTTTTTTTAGGAAGCGCATTTTTTTCTAAAGCGGCGGCTGCGAGCGCGAATGGCACCGAAGGCGCGGCCCTTACTGCCG
This sequence comes from Agrypnia vestita, assembly GCA_016648135.1. NCBI lineage: Eukaryota > Metazoa > Arthropoda > Insecta > Trichoptera > Phryganeidae > Agrypnia > Agrypnia vestita. The sequence continues at coordinate 18,627 of JADDOH010000050.1, forward strand.
CCGCCTTGTGCCCCCATATTCTATGTCAATGTGTGCGTCACAGTGCGCGCGTACACGGCGCCGAGCACACACGCACACATTCTAATGGGTAGCGGCCAGTTTGTATGAAGACGTATTACTGTTCTTAGTATACTGTGGTATGTGTTAACAGTAAAGAGCTATTCTGTGTTCATACACTTTGTTGCTGTTGCTTCTCTCAGTCTAATATCGGGCGATCCATCATTCGTCTTCCTTGCGGGGTTGCAAAGAGGATACTTCTAGGTTCTTACTCGTTCCTCTGGCATTCTAAGCACATGACTAATCATTTATGATTTCTCAATATGTAAGAGTAGGGGCTCCATATCGGGTGTGTGCTTTATGTTGGTACTTCTCACTATGTCCACCAGTGTGACTCCTGCTACCGCCCTTAGAAAACTCATCTCAGCATCCTTGCTCTCACTCTCTCCGTTATAATTCATGTACAGGAAAATCTCGTGTCCTGATTTCTAACGTCCTCTACTTATTCATCATCATCATTTTCATCCCCTTGTCCTAGTAGGGTCGAGGACCCGGAGCCCGAAGACTCGACGAGGTGTTTCCATATTCCCCTGTCTTGCGCTGCTTCTGCATGATTCAATCAGTCTAAATCCATTCTGTTTCTCGTTACCTTAAGGCGAATACATTAACTTTTGTTACCTCTACGTGAGCTCAATAATATTTTTATATTTCACTACTTATGTAAGTTACGAGAGAAACAGAATCTCACATCAACAGATGAAGTATTAAACTAACTAATTTTAAAAGTAGATGTTTAGTTAGTTAGAAATATATACGTTATGTAAAGATTTTAAGTAATTCGTGTCATAATTTTTATGTATAAATTACTCGATTTAATCTATTATTCAACGTTTATAAGACGAACAAACATCAGTGGTCGAAATTTCAAGAATGAAAGTTTTTAATATTTTACTAGAATGTTAAAGACATTAGTGAAAATTAAAGACAATGAGGTCGTTTATTGTCTGTATATTTAATGTAGGATTTTTTATTTCTCAATATTTATTTATTTAATATAATATAATATACAGTTGACGTTAAATTTTTTCTAGTCTATTAAAATTATAATTTATGCATAATACATTTCATTCACATGTTCTTTGCATTGTAAAACAAGACTCACTGTGCGTAGCCGTTACTTAAGTACAATTGTCTTGATTTGAATATAACCTAACTTTACCTAACATCATAAGTTTAATCGCTGGCAAATAAATTAGCGACGATGCATACACAACAAGCCTAAAAAATTAATCAAAATGGACGCGAGTTAGATACAAATTCTCATTTAATGATTTGACAAATGCTTAGGCAATCTTCATAAGAATTTTTAAAATTGAATGGAATGAATTTCTCGAAGTACTACATAAGTACTACAAGATTTTCCATACTTTGCCTGGAACAAACATATTAAATTTTCACCATTGTATCATGACTAATATGAAACTTTAAGAATACGCATAAAAGTACATATGTAGAAAGGGATCGCAATCAATTTACCCGTGTTATTATGCGTAGTGGGTGGTGTTAAATTCTATGTGGTTTTACTATAATAAGGCTTTCACAGAAATATATTAATCTCTGACGTGAAATTTTCAAAAACAATCACAGTGTAGTAGATAGTAGATAGGTACTTTATTTAAATCTTTAGGTAAATTAATTCATTAATATTTCTGAGTTAACATTTTAAACATTCTGCGTAACTTTTTATATTCACCATAATTAGAATAATTGATTAGGAGCTAACTTATAATTTAAAATAATGTTGGTAAGAGATTTATTATTTATACCTTTTCATGCATTTATTTTACGTTCTTCTAATATTATTTTTATCAGTGTACTTTTTGAAGTTATACTTATTTTGGCTCATTCAGGGTAAATGTTTTTTGTAACGGAATTTAGAACTTCCGCTACACAGTATGCAGCGGAACTAATGACGCCACATTGAATTCTTGTCAGCTGTCAGATTCTGTTTACATGCGAGTTCATGAATGTTTCGATCGTTTTTAAGAACGTTTTTGTTTGCTCCAATTATTTTAAATATTCGGGGTTACATTTTTGTAAGTATGTATTCATTATTTTCATGACACTCAAAAAAATAATCAACAATAATCAGTTTAGATTTTTTCAACTCAATACTTTGAGCTTCACTTATATATAATTTTGTCTTTATTTTAGTTTTTAATTATAACTTCTGCCGCGCGTAAATGGGTAGGTACACGCACGAATGTTTGTTTTACTTATGGTGAATATATTTTACATATTTTTTAATGGTTCAACAGGCCATTGGGCTCAAATACTGAAGCGAAACACATCATAAAAACACCCAGTCTTCAATAAATCACACCGGGAATTAATACTAAACCATTGGTGTGAGAAGCCAGTGTTATGTCCACTGGGTTATGATGACTTATTAATAACACTAGTATATAACGCTCAAAATCAACTATCTTAATTTTGAATGTCTGTCTGTCCATAACTTGCTGGAATTAGGCTGCAATTAAAACAACACCACTGACGATGACTAGCCGCTAATGAGGCCTAGGCGCCCGAGTGTGACAAGTCAATCAGCACGCGGTTCATATTACACGCAAGGGTCGTTATTAATTACTATAATGTCCCGTGATTTTGCTCGGGTTTACGACTAATAAATAAATAATTACAAAGAAAAAAATCTTCAAAAATTCTTGAACGACGTGATATAATATACACGTAATGTGTATACGGCATATTATTCTGTCTGGAATTTTGAGGTCAACGAGACTATTTTCAGTGTCACTTTCATGTTCTATTACCTGTCGGAAAGTAAGACCCCATATTGTCTGTTCGATATTTTCAACCAGAAAAAAGGGCGATAAAATGAAGAAAAAATATTTCTAAAATTTAAGAAACACACGAAAAAAGTATTTGAATGTGATGAGTATCGTTTTGAATAAAATAATACATGAATAAAATTTTTATATGTTTTATGAGAACACAATTACTGGATTTTGTCCACAGAGGGATAATTATCAATTAAGATAAATTATACAAATTTCACAGAGATAAGGTTATTTAAATGGGAAACTTGTGTACAAGTCTTTTTGGAATTGGTGAACGTTGCATTGTATAAAGTGATTACTTAAGCCAGCACATACAGATCTTAAGCCCTGGCCCATCCTATAAAAAACTTTCATACACGTTTACCAAATAAATAGCTTCATATCTGAGATTTCTATTTATAATTTATTTTAATTTAATAATTTATGATTTGTTTCCTCCATTTTCTTCCCTTAAGCTTTATTGTTTTTACTTTTTTTCAGTGGATAAGGGAATATGAAAATTATTTTTGCGAAGTCGGGTAGTAAAGCCAGTTAGTTATAAAACAAGTAAGTACATAATTATATATTATCATCATAAATTGTTCTTGTCAAATTTATGAAGAAAACTCACTTTCTTTTTAAAACAAATTTATAGAATATATCTATTATCAGCATAAAAATAAAAGTTTTACGCGGCCATGTTTATTTCGATAATATAATAAAAACGTTATTAATTTAATTTAATTTACCGTCAAATAAATGTCACAATAAAATAATTCGGAGCCACTTTTGTTTTTCCCCGCTAATTAAGCTATAACGCCGTCGAAATTAATTGGTACTCAAATGTCAGATAAGAGCCTCGAACCTTTTTGGTAGCCGACCCCAATGGAACCTCTTCGTCACATTTATGGGAATCCGGGTCCTAAAATTCTTTGTGGTCGTTTGTCGCTCGACACTGGGCTTAATTCGGTTATTAATTAATTTGTTATTAAACATTTTTATGAGCACCAAAATGGATGATAAATCTTTTCGCCAGAGCGTAAAGTCGTAAAGATCTAAATTAGATACAAATTATGAAGAGCCTGTCACGATTAAACTTTTGTAGAATTAAACCTTGGAAATAAATGCCCGTCAAATCAGTGGAACATAATAGTTAGATATCCATCATTTCTTGTGATACTTTATAAAATATTCCAGTAATTTAGTTCTTGATGCCTTCGCACGCAAGCAATTTTGCGTAACCTCAAAATGAATAATTATATCCGTCAAAACTTTTACGGTGAATATTGCATTGCAGTTACTAGTTGTCAATGTTCAGAACAATTTTTTTCTTCTTTCGTACATAATAACTTTTCTTGTCAGTGCAATGTCAATCCATACATCCCTCACTTGGACACCACCATTTAAATTTAATATCCTTAGAATAATATCAACATAAAATAATCCTCTCCGTTTGTGAGTCGGTCACACGTTTAATAACGCAAGTCATACGCGTTCACATTTTGAACAAAATAATTTTAACTGGACTAAATATGAAAAAAAAAAATACTAATTTTGTTTTATATTTTTCATATCAATAATTTGTGGACACGGCAATAAGATAAAATATTTTATCGTAGGAAAATTGTTTCTAAATCAATTATAAATGCTCATTGCTCGCGATTAATAAGCAATTATCAAAAAATTCAAAAGTATTGTTTCGTAGGTACAAATAGTAAACGAAACATTTTTCCTGTCCTTTTCCATAGATGAGTTATCATCTAGTTTTAAAATAAGTAAGAAAAACTTGATAAACCAAGATCGCATAAGCTGATGACGTGTTTATGCTTAAATAGTAATTGAAAAATCTTGGATGGGCAAGTGAGGTTTTTTTTTGAGTTATTTATTTCCAAAAACAGTTTATCAAAAACCAAAAATGGAAACGGATAAAAAAAATCTAAATAAAGGCGGCCGCACACCAGGAGTACATACTTAGAAGGAGGTGTTTGGGACTGCATTCTTCACACGGTAACAACTAACCCCTCCATATATGGCCCGCCACCCAGCTCTTTGTTATCATTATCCGCCTAATTTTATTTGAATATCGAATAAAGAACCCGGCCGATGTTGTCTATGCGCGACCATCCTGACACTTATGATGCCCGGGTACCCCTTTTCAAAGGTTCTTTTTATTTTCTTACTGTTTTATCGAATCGGGGCGTAAATAAACAAATGCGCGGGACGATTGGGTTTTAATACGACATTTTTAGAGAATACGTTTTAGATAAGGCTAATATAATTATTATAACGCTGCCAACGATGGGAGACTGCCTTGTGTTCGAGTTAATGGTCGAATCAATTAAATTTTAAATACTTTATTGACTGATCTATAAATGAGAGGTATTAAAGATAAGTAGATAGGTATATCGACGGCTCCTACGTATAATATCGTAACCCACAAAATTCAATTTTACAGGAGAAAGATTTGAACATATTTTCATCCGGTATAAATCTAAATATTGCCCAATTTTTTTGAAATTTCGTTTCAATATTTTACTTTATACTGTTGTTTCATAAATAATCACAAAAAAGTCGAAATTATTAAAGGTTTTTGTAGAAATGCACATAAGATATTATACTTCGGAAAAGACGCGACGTAAAATAACGTAAGTGTTACATACGATAATTTTCTTGTGTTATTTTCTCACGCATATTATCGTAAGTGTTACATAGATAATTATCTTATGTTATTTTCCAACGTATGTTATCGTAAGTGTTACATACGATAAAATTATCTTATGTTATTTTCCAACGCAAATTATCGTAAGTGTTACATACGATAGTATATACTTCGTAAAAAATATGCGATTGTTTGAGATACGATAAAATACGTCCGAAAAAAAAGTTATTTATTGCAAAATATTTCTATATATAGAAAATTATATCTTTATTTCCAAAAATATCTTTTTTGGAAATAAAGATATAATTAAATACATATGAAATACACAAAAAATAAAAATCGTCAATTTGTGGGTTACGATATTATACGTAGGAGCCGTCGATATGTATGACAAATTTTTATGTTTGATTTTTATTTTTAAAAATAAAGATGCAACACGGAATACATGTCACATCAATATTCTTAATAAGCAAAACGCCCGTGCTGTGAAAAATAGGAAGAATGTCTGGTCTAGAATGAGGCTCGAACCCGTGACCACAGAATCATCAGGTGAGAGTCTTAACAACTAGACCAACACTACTAGATTGTACTTATAACGGCAGATGATGAAAGTTGAAGAGAACTAATATATCGTTCGAAATAATATAGGTAAATATTTTCAGGACTTGGTTAAATGGGTTATAGACTCATAAACAAATTTCATTGAATAATTTATGCAGTAATTACTTAAAGTTTTCATAGTTTTTTTTCTATAAAATAGACTAAATCTATATGTAACTAGTGATTACCTAAATATTTGTTTAAGTCCACCAAGTCATAGAATAACTCTCTATACATTTACCTAAACAAATTATATTTGAAGGTATGAATATATCCTTGATTATGATTGCGGTAAATCTGCATAAAGTAATGCGCATAAGCAACAATAACATTGACCTATGGACTAACTAACTAACTAACCATCATGCCGTTTCCGGCAGGCAGAGAGAATTGAACTCCACACTCTTCTTCTATCCTGGCACACCACTTTTGCTTCGGCCACATTCATACATCTTCTCATACAAGTTCTACGGTTGTTGCGGCTTTTAACAGGGCCATTCTCAAATACTTGTAGTATCTGATCGTGCCAGGTCTTTCGCGGACGCTCTCTATTCCCGTTGCCTTCGACACTTATAATAATGTATTATATAAAATACTTAAAAGCTGGGGTTATGAAAAACAAAAATCTAAATAATATTAATTTATAACCAAATCTATGTCGATGCGATCTATGTATGCTATGATACCAACAATTCCTTATCTCTGTGATTTTTCTAATGAATGGTGACGATTATATATATCATATACGCATTTGCTTCTGTTTATCTCTTATGATTTTGATTATATCTTATAAGCATTATATCTATGTCTCAACATTGTTCTTTAATACTTGTAAGATAAAGCAAGGAAAAATATTTAAAAAATGTATATGGAATCATTATTACTCAATATACTAGAATTAAAAATTTCGACATCAAAGTATTATACATTGTCAACAAGGCATAATAGTAAACACATTCTCCTAGGAATTCAATGTTCCGGAGTCAAATCCCGAAGGTAACTTTATTCTTCTAATAGATGTTTTATTTAACATGTGCAAATAATATGTAAATATAGATCATTTAAAATATTTAGGTTATTATCTCCACGTGAGTTTGTAAATATAATTTATTTAACCTTTTTTTAATCTATCATTATGATTCTCTACAATTTAATCGCCGATTCCATAAATAATATAATATGTAAATAGTTTGGATGATTTCTTGGGGGATGGATATTACAACAATTTCTTCCAATACGGGACCTTGGACTAAATGATGTCAAACACCGAATCAAACACGCGACAAAATTTGTCCCTTTAAAAATTCATTGCATTTGCGATAAAGGTACCAATTCGTATTGCATACAATATGTCATTGTTGTCGGTAATTGGTTCGTGTATAGGAACTTTGTGAAACTTTGTGGATAAATAATGCTTATTGCATAAAGTACTGAGTACTGTGAGTAAATTTTCGTACCAACACTGTTTAAAAACATTTACCAAGGCTTTTGAGTATAATACACTTTCAATATTAACAGAACATTATTATTATCATCATTAAATGAATAATAAAAAGTACAATTAAACTCAAAGAACTTGTGTTGGAGAGGAGGTGTCCGTAAATCACAATATTTCAAGGATTTGATGTGTTTGTCTATAATTTAAAGTTGTTACGTGTTCATTGTGTATAGTTCTTCTGTACTATAATTATTAAGTGGATATGTATTGTTTTTTATATCCCCTTATACAAGCATGCATGTTTTTCATTTTTGTCTTCTTGTTTTATATAATATTTGTATTTTGTATAAATCTATTACAATTTTTTTATTTATTTATTTAGAGTGGTAGCTAAAAAAATGTGAAAATATACAAATCACCGTATAAGGCCGCAGAAAAAACTTATTTATTAAAAAGAAAAAAAAATTAAAAAGCAAAAAAAGCATAATTTAGTGGAAAAGAAAAAAGAATAAAAGCAAACAAGTATAAAAGCACAGTGGAAACACAATAAAAGTAAAAAGTTGGAATAATATATAGAAAAATGTACACAGAAGGCAAAATAATAAAATACATACGTTCAGTTTAAGTTAATAAAAGAATATGCAGAAAAATATGAATACATTAAAACCTCAAATTAATTCATTTAAATTTTACGTATTTGGACCCTGTCCAAATTGATTTAAATTACCAGCTATAAATATATGTAATTTATTTATTAAAAATATGTAACGTGCTGACGTTGTTGAGTTAAAAATGTCAGAATAGTAAATTGCATTGTAAATGTTCAAGAATGATGACGCAACAAAATCTTGGAAACAGTTACTACACGCACTGTGCAATATTTTTAAATGTATGCGAGATGTCATTTGTCAAATGCGCAAAGCAAATGACAGTGCGTTTTCATTTCTCGAAATTTGGTATCATTTTAATATTCACTATCATATATACAAAAAAGTTTTAGTGATTAATAGTTAAATCAGTATTATTAAGTTAACAAAACACACATTTAAAAATAATAGATATTAATACAACGCTACCATTGTAGAATTACAAATGTAAATGCAGTAATTTGAAAATATAAATATGTGTTTACTATAATAATTTAAAAAAATCTTATTCTTAATGTTGGATAACATTTATAATAAAATTATATGTAAGGTGATATACAACTAAATAAAAGAGGTAGATATATACCTGCCTAAATTATGAGCCGAAAATGTTAAAGCAATAATGCATGTATCAAGTAATTAAAAGTATTTTTTCGGTACTGAAATTAAATGTCAATATCAATAATTATTATGGAAATAAGCGTCTTCACAGTTTGCATTTTTTTCAATATTTATGACTTATTTTCTGTAAAACATTAAAATAACTCATGCCGAATATTAAAAATTCATTCTTTAAAAAACAAGTCAAATAAAATAAATAAATCATTTGAAAAAATTCAGGTCCGATATTTTTGCAAGGGTTGAATAATTCTATTTGACTTGCATTAAAGCGAATGAACTTTTAATATTTTTATTGGAGTTATTTTAAAAAATAAGTCAGAAATATTCGGAAAAAAGTAAAAACTATGAAGTCGCTTATCTTAATAAATATTTATCATTGTTGTTTGAAAATTTTCAACTTACAGTTTAATCTACCTGTAAAGTATTGTGGACTAGCTCTGTTGTACAATGTATATATAAGTAAAAAATAAAAAAGTATTCACGTATCTATTCTCAGAAAAAAACACCCGAAAATAAGTAGCAGACGACGTTGATAAAGATTCTTTACGAAGATTTTTTTAATTGTATTTCTCCGTGGGTATTTAAAAGACTAATAATTCTCATTAATAGTTGACACTATCCCATTAAATTAAGGATTATCTCCGAGCGCGTCCATTATGCTGACAAGCTCAAAAAACGAAAATAAATAAAATAGCGCCTAAATTCCCGTAGAGGTCGAATTCGTATTTGTTGTAACCCGTAAAGGGTCCCGTCATTTGTTTAAGGGGAGACATGGCGAATACGAGATAAGCCTCAATCTCACCGGAGATAAAAACAATTCTTCGTCAGCTGTTAGCATTCCAACCGTAAAATATATCGATTCGGTCGACAGATAAGCAGATAAAATACTCGTCGGCCTTATTCCGGAGCTCTTGACCATTCGGTTGGGATCTTTGGATCTCTCAGATCGTAGCATTTCAACTTTATCTACGTCGTCTTTGCCGCACAATTATGTCGTACGCGAAATTCCCAAAATGATTGATTTTTCGTGTTAATTGATTAAATAACCTCGTTTTAAATCATTTTGAAGCTCTGTATTACTAATTGATATAAATTAACTATGTTTAAACCACTTATTTATTGAAAAAAAAAATCAATATGTTTCGAAGCCAATGGCTTCTTCGTCAGGAAAACAAAAATAATATTTAAAAATCGAAGTATAGATCAAAATATTAAAAAGTTATATATGGAAAATGATAATATAAAGTACCTAATTAACATGAAAATAAATTTAAAAGATAACTATTTGCAAAAAAGACCTGATTATTTATAATATTCAATTTACTATTAACATTTTTTCGTATTTCCAAAATTTCTAATTTATCAAATTGTGATTCTGTATAATTTGTATGTAAAATTTGTAAACCCTTATTAATATCAAAAGAATGATCCATAGCCAAAAGATGGTTAGAAAATTCAGAATAATTATTACTGTTTAAACACCTTAAGTGTTAAATAGTAATAATTATTAGTTAAGTGTTATCAATTATCAGTTATAATTATGTTACCACAAAATAAATTTGCTACATTTGAAGAAGATACTCTGTATTACTGTTTAAAATGTAAAAATTATGCAAGAAAATAATTATCATGCGATTTAATTATTGCGTGAAATATATTAAACATTAATTTATTTTATTTTTAAAGTATAAACTGAATAAGGTCCCAAAAAATATTTATACCGGGCAAAAATAAGCTGGAGACATCAAACATCTACTATTTATTAATTAATTCGTCTTCTTTAGGAAGACCAACAACTACAATAATTAAATAAATACAAAAATTGATAAAAATGACGAAATTTGATAACCATTTTTTGTATACATTTAAATATTATGGCTCTTGGTCTTCCTAAAAGAGAATTATAGGTTTACACAAGTAGTAATACCAAATTTGCATATGTGAAGTAATAATATAAACATGTATTTGGATTACTTTTAAATATCAAATCATCATCGAAAATCAAATAAAAATTTTGCTAAGCGCATTAAATTTGTTGCAAGTTCACCGTGAATATGAATTTTATTATTATATTAAAACATTATAGTTCAATACAATACAAATCTAATAAAAACAAAAAAAAAAGCAAAAGCATGGTAGTGTGCGGGGACATCGAAAACTATACATAACTACTTTATAACTATAATACAGAACAACTATACACAATAAATTTAACACTTAACAACTTTAAATTACAGATAAACACATCAAATTCTTGAGAAATTAAGATTTACAGACTATCTCTTCTCCAACAGCAGTCCTTTCAGTTTCTTATTAAAGAATCCTATATTATTTATCTTCTTCATATCATCGAGAAGTCCATTATAGAACTCAAAGGCTGTATAAAGGAATCCATGCCGTTCTGTATAAATTGCATATAGTTTGTAGAAACAAGACAGTCTATTGAGCCTGCGGTTATTTTTAGCAAAAAAAAATATGTCGGCTATTTCGTGACGTTTTGGCAGTGGTGGTAATTTTTACGCGTTACGTTTATAGGTATTATTATACATATAATAATACGCTTGAAAATAAAGTTATCTACAAATAAGTGTTTAATTACTGAGAAATATGATGCATGTGTCTTTATTCTTTGTTTATCTATTATATTATAAAGTGTTAATTTTTTAATTAATGTTCCGTTTGTTGATGTTTATTGATTCCGCGTACCATGGAAAATTAGCCTTAATTAAGCGTAAATTAGCGCCTGTCGATGGCAAATCACTAGCGCAAGTGTTATGCAGATAACAAATATGAATAATAGTGGGGGCAGTCTATTTCTATGTAATTAAACACTATTATTTATGTACACACCCACTACCTATCGGAACCATTTAAACGAAAACAAACGATTTCATCTGTCTTCTCGATATTCTTGCCACTATCAATAAATTCAAAATTTCAAAATTAATTTTTAAATAGTAACCTTTTTTATGTTATCAAATAATACAATGTTTATTTAAAGTTCTTACGGTGTATAGGTTGTAAGCCCTGTGGCCATTCCATAAAGACTTCCATACAAATAGCTTCGTCTCTGTGAGACTTATTTATATTATAATTTATCTTAATGACTATCCTTCTGTGGACAAAATTCAGTAATTATGTTCTTAGAACATACATATAAAAATATTGTTACATATTTCTCTAATTAAGATAAATTGTGAAGTATAAAAGCAAAGGCAGCAATCGAATGCAGTCGTCGAGGATTATTAATTTATAATGTAATAAAATCGAAATTTTACAGGTGACATGGTTTTGGAAGGGATAGGTACATAAAATCTAAAATTCAGTACATTTTAAATTAGTAATCCTCGGCATTAAAAACATTTGTCCTAGAGTGACATTAGAGTACAAAGTATACATATTTTATGAACATTTTGAATATGCTATACTTACACATCACACGTTTTATGATAAATTAATAATAAATAATGCAATAAATTGTGAATAATATTCTGAACAAAATAAAGGCTATCGCAAACCGATAAATATAATTTAGAAATTATTTTTATATGAACAGGTTAGTGCCCCACAATTAAGATAAATTATATACGTCTCACAGAGACGAAGCTATTTATTTGGGAAAGCATGCATCTTCTTCTTCTTCATCAGCCTTCCGTCTTTCCACCGCTGGATATAGGCCTCTTCCTTATTTTTCCATTCTTCCCTGTTGTTGGCTAATTGTAGCCATTTCTTTCCCCCCACAGCGACAATATCATCGACACATCTCTTTTGAGGTCAAGCATGTATGGATGTCTTTATTTATCCTTTTCCCCATCCCGACGGATGACGCTGTTTTGATCTCGGGTGACACAGGTGAGGCAGGTGAGGCGGGTTGACAAAACTCTGTGAATCAGGGTCGGGGGCGGCGTGGGCGTGAGAGGCGCGCTGGCACCGGGCGCCGTGTACGAGTGAGTGCTTTCCGTGCTCAGATCGCCGATACAGCCGTGATGTATGTCCTCCCTGCCGGGGACGCGCTGACGACGCGCGGACGTGATAGATATTTCTACAAATTAAAACGGCGATTGGCAGCTCGCAGGCTCGAAGCCGGCCTGAGGATTCGGAGTTGAGAAATCGATTCCTTTTTATCGTACAGCCTACTCCTTCACTGATATTCTATTCCTTTACGTTTCTATTTTGTATTCCATTTTTTTATTTATTTTAGGAATCTCAACAGTACTATTTATTAAAATGGCATAACGTATTGGGTAGTTGGTAGACCAATTATAGAGATCCACGGCATAAAATATTAAGTCAAGCAATAAAGAGAACATATATTAAAAAGAGGGATAGGAGTGGGAGTTAGAGGGGGAAGTGGAGTGAGGTGTACGGGATCGTGGATGAGTGGAGTGTGTGTGTATTCTGTGTGTGACGTATGTGTATATAGATATGGGGGTATGTGCAAAGAGTGATGAGAGTTTGGCTGTGGTGTGTATAATGATGGTCGGTCTCAGTTAATCCGGCGTTAATTCTGACGACAGGGCATACAAAATGTTATTTACGTAATTTCTTGTAAGTGCTTATTACATGCCTTTGTATTGTATTGCATAACGTAGTTTATAACTGTTCCAAAAATTGTGGTACGAATAAATAGTATAAAGTATAAGAATTTTTACATATTTAAAATAAAAACCCGATTTATAATAATAAATCAAAAAATTAATAAAAGTAAAACGTATTTGAAAAATATAAGATCAATCATTAAAACACGAAAAAATATAACATAGGTATATACAGGGTGTCTCATAGCTAGTAGCAAAAATTTTAGAGGTGGATTCCTGACTTAATGGTGAGTTGAAAATATTCAAGCAACCATGACCTAATAATATCACAAAGTTTTTTTTTGTTTCAATATTTCTGACTTACTTTCTACAGAAAGTTGAAATATCAGTACAATAACTTATATCGATTATGAAAAATTCTTTCGCTTTATTACAAGTAGAATAAAATGATAAAAACTTTGGAAAAATTTAAAATACCTTTACATTCTTTCGTATCATCTTCATTATTTACTCTGTCATAAATGTATTTGTCATCTCATCTCCACTGCATTCAGTCTACTTTCGTTTATCTTCTGCCAATTCCAGGCTTCACTTCCGTACTTCTTCTCATTCCGGTAGACATAGTTCTGTTAGAAATTATTGCATTCAAAGCACCCTTCACCTTATTCTCTCCAATCACCTTCGTCTCGATATCTTCCGCAGCCTTCCCCCTTTCGTACTTGCTGAAAACTATAAATAGCTGATAAAAGTTCAAAATTGTTTTAATTCAGTAATTAGGTAAACTTAATTTCATTCAAAAAACAATTCCATTCATCTCTTTTATTATACACTGTTGTTGTTCACGTAGCTAAACACGACCGAACATATTAAGTTTGACTCATAAATATAATTGTGTGTAAAGCGAGTTGCGTGGCGCCTGTCGCCCGAGCGGCCTGACTCATCTCGGGAGAGGAATCACGAGAGAATGAACAATGAGGAGCAGCGAGATGTACCGTCTTCCTACGCCCTGACCACCGCAGAAGTCTTGTCCCTGCGCCCGTAACAAATCATAAATAATACGTTTATGAGTACCATCAGTCTATGGGATACGTAAACTTGTATTAATTTAACCTTTTAAATGCCAGAGATTTAAAAAAATTATTGCCACACAGGTTAGTGACAGGTTTCAATATAACACTATAAGACTTAATTGTCCATAAACTGCTGGGAATAGCAGACTGACTTTAATTGTATAGCATTGACAATCGTGCTTAATCCTGTCTCTGCAAGGTTGAAAAGTGAGTGTAATCACACAAATGGTTTGGCGCGTAAACACGCTCATTGCAAGGGTTAAGCATTAAAATAATGAAACGATGTATAAATTTGAATTTTTTAATCAAGATACATTATATATGTCTCACAGAGACGAAGCTATATTTTTACATGAGAACGTAGGTATGGAAATCTTTTTGGGTGTTCATAGGGCCTACGACCTATCGTACGGATAGCTTAAGCGATCACTTTACACAATGTAACCATTACCAATTCCACCCAGAGATGGGTGGGGTAGACTACCACATCTATCAAATTTATGGAAGTTGTATATATGTTTAACTTGCACACCTTGTTTCGTATGTGAGTTGTATTTTTACTACCGCCACCTGCAGTCGAAAGCTTTGTCATTCCCATAATCCAATACAGATGTCACAATTGATAATGAGACATCTATATTTTGATTGGAGTTTTAAAGTTTCAAAGCAATAAATATCCTTTATATGTGTATATAAATTCCGAATTATTAGAGTCTATCACGGAATTGGAATTGGTAAACCTTACATTATGTAAAGTGATCACCCTTTGAACAGCCAAAAAGATTTTCGTATCTACTTTCCCATTTAAAATATAGCTTCGTCTCTTTGAGACATCTATAATATATCTTAGACTAGAAAGAATAAAAATAAAAAAGAGACTAGCGAGAAAGAAATAGACTAAAAAGAGTAAATATAATAGTCTACCTGGGACGCAGATAGAATAGCTTGTTGGTGTATTGGTTACGACTCTCGCTTATGATCCAGTGGTCGCTGGTTCGAGCCCCATTCCAGGACTAGCAACTTCGTCCTATTTTTCATAGCACATGCGTTTAGCTGGAAAATAGTAAGAATATTGATGTGACACGTATTCTGCGTTAGCATCCCTATTTTTTAAGAAAAAGGGAAAACATGATCATATTTATGAAAATTAATGTCGTAGCAATAAGCCAGCCAGCAGAGCTGCATTCTTCGGGATTAAAAAACTTATATTTACGAATGAGAATATGATGTGTTATGTTCCTTATACTTTTATATGGAATGTAATCATGGTTACTAAAACAATACTAAAGCGACTAGATGTAAATCTATAAACGGTTTTTAAAATAAGCTAGATTGACAGGGTTACAAATCACGTTGTAATAGTCTGGATGGAAAGGAAAAAGAAATCATTTAAACACCCGAACCTGTAAATTACAATATTTTAGCCATATCGTGCATAATTCATCCACAGGAATACCAGATTCTGCATCTCATCATATGAGGCGAAGGAGAGGTCCTGGAAGACGAAAGAGTTCGGGCATTTGGAGCTATTGTAAGCAAGATAATGATTACCAACATAATCATTTAAGTTCAATAACCGGACAGTCAGACGAGAAGAAAAAAATAAAGTTTTTCTGAATTTCTCCCTTAGTATCCTTAATAACTTTAACATTAAAGCTTTCACTGGTCTTAATTATATATTTAACAAACAGTCTCTTGTATATAAATATCCTTTCAACATGGTACTTTAAAATATATAGCTTAATCATCTCAATGTTGATTATTTAATTATCGACCAGCGTCATGCACGTGGCGAGAACACAAAGGAAGAATCGATCGTTGAAAGTAAATACAGATGGGGTGGTCTCGAATTTCTCAGGACGTATCCTTTCAGCTGACGTCACCGGAGCTTGAAATTTGCAGACAACTCCATCGAAAATTGAGGTAAATTGAAAATAACACGGTTCATTCTTTAGGATTCTACAAGCGGGATTCGGTATGCCCTTTTCGGTCTTTCTGGGAACTTTCGAGAAAATTGATTCAACATGATTTAAAGAAATTTCGGATGACATTTTACGCAGACAAAACCCGTGAAAATGCATGTTAAGACATCAGTACACTCATCATTAGATGGGTTTTTTGAAGTTTTTCTGTATGGATTTAATTTCCACTCCGTATGTTATATATGAAAATTAGCATCCATATGTTAGGTTAGGTTAGGTTAGGTTAGGTTCTTAAACAATGAAGTAGACAAAACGTATGTATATAGCGCGCATATTTAAATCTTCGAATAACCTATTGAAAACAATGTTCGGAGCATGATTAGTTCGTGTTCATAGAGCATCATAGGTTTCATTTTAAATCGCATACTTGTGCAAATAAAAAAAAATTGTTTCCAAAAGATGATTAGAAAAATTCAGAATAGTTTTTTCTATTTGAACACTTTAAGGGATCCATAACTCTTATATCAAAATTCGTACAGGTTTTTCTTGCAAAAAAATGATTTCAATCATTACAAATTAATTTATAAACCCACGATTTCTTAAAATGATAATCCTTATTCTTATTAACAAGGACAAGGATGATATTTTAAATATACTTTTGTGATATTGTATTCTTTTTATTTGATTTTTTTATTTGATTTGAAATTTGATAAAAAATGAAATAACTAGATTAAATAATACACACGGTTGTAAATCTTTTTTTTATAAGCGTATCGTGTGATTGTTGCGGCGGCCCCCACATTCTCCTTTTAACTTTTAAGGTAAAAAGATGCGTTTTTGATTGATTCTGCCCTTTCTCGATTCGATACGTGACAGGTCCTGTGGGACCGCCGTCACGGCCAGACCCTGATGTGAAAATCATTTCACCAAATGATGCCGCCCGTTTGTGAGACCAGCTCTTTCGGGAGGCTGGGCGGAATCGTAATCTCGAGGCGGGCGCTGTACAAATATCTCAATTTTAAACGCTAAGGACCACCAAAGGATTAAGGTTTTTATAAACTTAAAGAGTTTTCCAGCAAGAGGCAGACGTGTGGCGCTGGGAGGCGACGTGTTAATTAATTTGGTTATATATTAAGAATTAGACGATACTTAAATAAGATTAAAAACTTTAAAATAATAATAAATTTATTTCAACGTAACTAAGTTGGGGGTTAAAGATCGGTCTGACATATAGGTATACATATCTTAATATAATGATTTAGTTAACTGTTTAAAAACGAAATCACACGGCCTGGGACTCAAACATCGAACGCGTGTATCGTAGCTCGGCGACTAGACGACATAGCCACCATCGCTTCCCCATGGCCCGTTAAAAATATACTGTGTATACTATAATATGGATGTAAAAGCTTAACTAAGATGCGAACCATGAATTTACGTCTCCAACGTTCGGCAGACATTTATTTATTTATAAATGATTAATACTTAAATTATATTACGTGATTTTTTACGGTGTACCAAGGGCTAATTATATATAAAACTATATATGTGAAATAGAGGAAGAAGAGAATAATATATAGAAAAGATAAAATATAAAATAATTAATACCATAGAATCTGTTATTTAATATAAATAAATATATAGCATTTGAAAAGTTTTAAAAACATTACTTTTAAATAATGTTTTCAGAGAATAGATTTAATGTTGAATATAAATCATTATGGTTGTTCATTTTAATCAAATTTATAATAACCATTCTATTTAATACATTTAACCAATCGGTTGCGGAAACATCACCCTGCCGAAGAAAATGATTGTTTCCGAAACTTGTTGGTTAAATACATAAACACAAATGATTATATATTTTTAATTTCGCCGTTTATTTAGTTCTATATTTGATGTTATATGATCTAACGCATGATTTACATCAAATATATTGTAGTACATAATCATAAGTCACTTAAAAGTTTTTCATAGTAAACTTTTTGCACTTCAGTTATCCTTCTTTACGGTAATTCCTTTATATTCATTGTATATAATCAAAATACAATAATTTAGTTGTCTGTCTGTGCGTCCGTCGGTCCGTAAATTCGAATTAAATAATAATATAAAAAGATAATTAGAGTGTGCAATTAGCGCACGGCTCAAGCAACACGCAATGGCCGAAATTACATTGTAATCACATTTTTATATTATTATTTTATTATATTTAGTTTTAGGTTTAAGCAAATAGTTAATTTAGATAAAACAAATTGTTTTCTATTCATGAATTTTCAGCTCTAAAATACTGCAATTATTATGTCCCGTGATTTTTCATGGGTGTAAGTCTAATTTTGTGAAGTGTTTTCATTTCGTTCTATATAATATAAACAAAGTCCCTTATATATAATTTTTTTTTTTTAAAATTTAACTTAATTTTTTTCCTGCGCGGTGCCTTTTCAAAAGTTTTTTATAACTTTCTAGGTCGAACGATCTATAATGCTATGTGTTGCTTCAAAATAAGTAGCTACCAACATTGAATATATTCACAAGTGCCAAATTTAAAGAATACAATACGTGTAAAATGTTCCTAATAAGATACAAGTCGAAAGCAGTCGCTGTGCGATTCAGCGAATGCCTTAAAGCTGTAATGCAGGAACAAGAACGAAACCCACATGTGAACACATTTGATTTTGTTGTAAGTGGAGATTTGGTTTGTTTGGTGTTTGTGTCTTTATAATAAACTTATTTCATCGAGTGTGCTTTCATTAACTTTCATGAGTACCTAGCTTGCTGGTCTTGTGGTTAGGACTCTCGCCTTGTGGTCCAAAGCCTCGTGGTCGAAATTCGAACCTCACTCCAGACCAGCAAGTTAGTCCTATTTTCATAGCACAAGCATTTAGCTTGGTTTTTAAATAGTAAGCATATTCATGTTACACGTATTCCGTGTTCACATCTCTATTTAAAAAAAATAATTATGTATTACATAAGAATACTTCTTAAACCTCGTCAAACAATTGCCATCGAGATAAGGACTCAGATATATATATATATATATGTAATCGAAATTCGACTGTCTACTAGGTAGGTAGGTATGAAGGTATGGGGTAGGTACCTACCCTTGACTTTTGATCTAAAGCTCGCGAGTTCGAACCTCACTCCAGACCAGCAAGTAGTCCTATTTTTATAGCACAAGCATTTAGTTTAGTTTCTAAATAATAAGCATATTCATGTTACACATATTCCGTGTACACATCTCTATTTTTTTAAAAATATGTATTACACAAGAACACTTCTTAAACCTCGTCAAACAATTGCCATTAAGATAATAGTGATAAAGGACTTTGAGTAGCTTGTTGGTCTTGTGGTTAGGACACTCGCCTCGTGATCCAAAGGTCGCGGGTTCGAACCTCACTCCAGACTAGCAAGTTAGTCCTATTTTCATAGCACAAGCATTTAGCTTAGATTTAAATAGTAAGCATATTCATGTTACACGTATTCCGTGTTCGCATCTTTATTTAAAAAAAAAAGACTCAAATATGTATATAATCGAAATTCGTCTGTCTACTAGGTAGGTAGGTATGAAGGTATGGGGTAGGTACCTACCCTTGACTTTTGTCTTTCACACGATGATGGTGGATTCCCCAAGTTTTATTGTCACATAAAGCGAGGGAAATGATAAATCAGTCCCCCGTCGGGAGGACCCGGCATCATTGTATATCTCTATTTGTTTTAGAGGCGTCACAATCTACCGACGGCGTCATTGATATCAAGATAAGCCTCTTGGTCCAGCCTGCCTCCGCGTACATCACTTGACCGAAAGTAAAAACTCGTTTTTTTATTTTTTTTATTTGAACGCTACAAAAGGTTTAATTACTGCTGCGAGGCACACCACAAAAATACCTATATGTATCCATGTATTGCGACCTCACCGAGAATCGAATCCGGACCCTCGCGTATGAGATGCCAGTGTCATACCCACATGACTACGAAGACTACCTTTTAATCGGTTTATATTTCTAAGATATTCTTGATTTAATAAAAAGTGGATAGATTTATTAGAAAGAAAATTGGTTTAATGCAGATCCCGGATTGAAAAATGTTCAATTATTTTTTGATAGATACATGTTATTTGTATTTTTCTCTATTGTAATTTCTAATTTGTTAATATGTCAGTGCAAAACTATTAAAGAAAAATATTTTTAGAATATATATTGAGGCAGCTCAGATATTTTAAGATTATTTCACAGGGGTAGGTTAGGTTTGAGATAAAGTTGAGCTAATTGCCTACTCTTCTCTCATGACAGCTTTCGATTCATTTTCCTGTATTTGATACACTTGTTCATGCCTCGTCTCCGTGGAATTCCCCTATTTCTGGTACTATCAATACTCTTGGCTTATCTTTCATGCTATCTTATTCCCATCAATTCCACATGACAAAATCACTTGATTAACGTTTTTTTAATCATATTCATAACGCCAACATCAGTTTTACGTTCTCTCCCAAATCATTTCTATTCAAGTTCATTCTTTTCTGAATATTATCATGGAGTTACCATATTTTCTCTCCTTTGTAAGTATAATAAGATTATTAGTTAAAATTGGTTATTGTTATCCCAGCACAAAATAGACGAATCGTACGAGTTTATGTACGTGTAAAGTATTTATGAGAAAGAAAAATGGTCACAGTCCATACAAAATTAGCCCAGGCGCGACACCAAAGAGACCTATCTCAGTTTTTTGTTATATTAAGTGTAATAAAAATATGTAATTTTTATATTCAATATATTTATATATTCAATTCACACAAAAAGCTGTGTGTGCAAGCAACTGGAATTTAAAAAAAAGTCATTTCTGCAAATGACGTGCGCGCAGTTCTCACCACATTGGAACCTTTGAAGAAACACGCTTTGCCATGAAAAATTTACTTGTTTATTACAAAAAACTCGCAGACATAAAGATGGGTCAATGTAACATTATAAGGTTTCATTAGGAAAATACGCAGTTTAGGACGAGTTTTTTCTCGACTTGACTGGATTTAGAAACAAATTTGTTGGGTGCAAAGTGAGATAAATTATAAATTGAAATGAAGTTGGATACAGACATGTCAGAAATAAAACATCTAGCCGTAGGACGAATTACTGCTAGAATTTTAAATCGACTTTTTCTTAAGATAAGGATTATTTAATTAACATTTGTTTCCCAGAATTTTTACTAATGCACAATTTTTTTTGCTTGTATGCGCTGCACGCCTCTGCAAACTATTATATTTTTTTGAGATAGATATAAATAATATTTTTAAAATACGCTTAGTATTATTGGGCAAATAAAATCGTTGGTTTTGTCTATATTTAAGGTTTAATATATACACATATGGATTAGGAATAAATGTATGGTTTTGTATACTTTACAAATTAATCCGCTACATGACGTAACAGTAATGACAAATCATATTGTTATTGATGAAATGAATTTAATAAAGTTTTGCATTAAATATTGTTATTATTCTCACTAGTCGTCACTCGAGAATCTTTCACTTGACTGTGGAATATTTTATTAGACCATTTCAATCTCATTGTTTCACTACCGAGAATATTCTGTAGGCATGAAAGTACTCCGGCACTCTGGTACTTTATCGCTGATCACTGATCAATATTTCACCGAACCGAGATATTTTTCTAAAATGTTTGTTTATTCGAAAATTTCGATTATGTGCATCTTTTTTTCTTGATTTTAGAATCTCGTGATAATACTATAAGTTAAATTGCACACGTTTCTAACGAAATTATATTATATTATCTTTTTTATGCACATTCTGTTAACGTTCCTTGTTAAATGTCTGCAATTCTTAACATTTTTTTATTTTGCAAATAAAATCGAACAAATTTAATTAACGTAATGCATTTATATTTAATACTCATTACTTTCGTTCCCCCTGAAAAGGTGCTTTCCATAAAACAATCACACAGACATGGGTCTACTCGTAAATTCTTAAAACAAAATGGCTCCATAATACGTTCAAATGCCCTGTTCTGATTGGTCCATCGATAGCTCTCCCGGTGACAACTTGACAATATTATTTTCCGAACGATTAATTGGGTGGATTTTCTACGTTCACAATCTAAATTCTAGGTAGGGGTGTGCCAAAAAGGACCCGCAACGCGGGGGCGATCCGGCGCCAGTTTCCGATTAAATAGATTGTTATAATAATTTTTTGCTTATTTTACAATTTTTAATCAATTTATATTTCATAATAACAGTGATCCTAAATTCTTGGCAAAAAATTATCAGTCTTACTAGCTGCATTAGGGAGTTATCCAAAAAAATTAAACAAAATCCGCTTTAGAAGATCAGTACATTGAAAAAAGCTGTATATAACTAGAATTTCTACAAAATAAATCTAAATAAAACGGGCATCTCATAAGATTCCTATTACAATTGTTATCATGTTAATTAGATTTTAAATTAATTTAATTTCGCCAATTTCATATATCCAAAAATATATCAATTAAGATAAATTATAGAAGTTTCACAGAGACAAAACTATTTATATGGAAACGTGTATGGAAGTCTTTAAAGGGTGGCCCAGGGCTTATGAATTATGTATTATGTTTGATATTGAATTATATAAAAATTAAAAAATATTAATTATTTTATTTGTATATATCTACTTTTCTGTGAGTTTTTTTCACAAATATGTTTCAGAAATTACCATTCCATCATCAGGGTGCATAGTTATACAGCCCCCTGATGATGGAATGGTAATTTCTGAAACATGTTGGTGAAAAAAAAACTCATATAATAGTAGATATATACAAATAAAATAATCAATATTTCTTTTTAATGTCAATCTACAATGTTGTTCAATCAATTGAAAAAAAAAATATATATAAAAATTATTTATCCTCAGCCAGAATATGTATTTATAAACCAGTTAACGCCTATTTTATTATTTTTAAAACATGATCATTTGATGACTTGGTGTTGGATTCGGACAAACGAAGAGAAAAATTATTAAATAATGCGAAACGAAGTGAGCTAAAAAGAAATATGTAGAAAGCGGGTACATCATATTTTTAAATAAATCAATATTTCCTAGTAAAATTTATACAGTGCAAAATTATTTGCTGCAAAATTATTTGTTTACATTTGGATATGGCAAATTATTTTTTGGTTCGATTGCCAAATATGTGTTGGTCAGCCCTGTTCTATTTCGTGCGTTTTGTTTTTTTGTTTACTTCTTTTGTTTTGACATGTCTGCACATCATCGCGGTGGTCGCAGACAGCCCGTGACGTCACGGGGCGACACGGTAGTTCAGGAATGCGAGGGTATAATAAATTATTATATTTTGGACGTATTTGAGGCTAAATTCAAAAATCATGCGGAGCTGCTCTTGTTTAATATCACTTTATTTTTTTAATGGTTTATCATTTTTGCATGTCGGATTCCGTAATAAATAAAAATAAAGTTATAATATTGATCGCAATAATCTAAATGTATGTTGGCAATAGATGCTAAATTTTTTTTTGATATATAAAATAGACAAGCGTACAAGCAATACTCTGTCATGTAAATATTTTTTAAACTCAACTTTATTTTTTAATTCTTTTTTCTATCTAATCTTTGGTTTCCACTCCTTTCAGCTGACATTACCATTCATAATACTCAATTATTCAGCTCCTCATTCGAAATGCAGTCGGCTAGGCTTAGAGCTTCTGAAAAACCGCCGGGGTTTTGAAACCCGCCGGGTCCGGGTCCAAAATTGGTATAGTGTAAATATACGAAAAAAACAAACTATTTTATAATGTTTCTTGCTAATAATGTATGATACAAAAAACAAAGATTTTGTACGAGTAACTACACAGCTTTTATACATAGATTATTTAAAAAATATATATTATAAAAATAATTACACATGTAGAAATCCAAAAAATTTTCGAAGAATTTCTTACATAATAATATTTTAAGAAAATTAACACAATGAGGGACTTACCAATTAAATGACGATCTAATTTTTGTGCAAAAATTAGTTGACCCTGGATATTTTCATTGTCCATTATGATACATTCTATTTGTATTACATTGTATCTTTTTTCACTATTCTAATATTATGCTACTAACGATTACATTAACAATATATATGACAATGCCCCCCATTTTTTAACACGAGAATTAAATTATCTGTTATAGGTGGGTAAGCGTTAATGTTCTCATTGTGTTTTTCAAATATATGATATGTAATTAATACCATTATGTACAATATAATTCAATAAATAAACTAAAATAATAAAATATCCAGTGGTTGGTTGGAAGAAATTGCCAACTTGCAATAAAGCCAACATTGTAATATTTGTATAGAAAAAGCAAATAAATAAATAAATTAAATAAACATCCAAGAGCTTTGCTACAAAAAAATATCGGTGGTTCGACCAGCAAGTTAGACCTATTTTCATAGCACAGGCGTTTAGCTTATTTTGAAATAGTAAGAATATTGATGCAATACGTATTCCGTGTTCGCATCTCTATTTGAAAAAAAAAAAGTATTTATCCGCCGGTGGCTTGAGCTTTAACATTAATTATTATTATTTAAATGATGCGTAGGTATACATATACAATATACTAGCCTACCCTCGCGGCTTCGCACGCATAGATTTTTAGTAACTTATAGTCATATTTTATCAATTTGTGTATTAACATATAGATATATATTGTCGCGGACTTTTTTATAGAAAATTTTGAGTTCTACAACTTCTCTATAGATAGTATTTAAATATCTCGTACCGTTAAGGTAGCGTTAGTAAAAAACACATCGCTCGACCATTTTTTCGTCGACTTCAGTTGTAAAATAGGTCACCATAAAAGTCATTTTATTTTAACCGGATAATATGCACCCTGAAAATTCATTCTAAATATTGTTGAACGAATTTTTGAAATCAGATCAGTGGTTTCGGAGTTTGCCTCTTACATCCAAACTTGCTAACTTTACCTGTGTATATATATATATATATATATTTTTTTTTTAATACATAGGTACACGGTACAACGTACCATTAAAAAAACAATGTACATACTTAAAAAATGTAAAAAGTGATAGGTGTATAAAGATATATGAAAAGAGACATGATAAACAAAACATTAAGCAAATGATATAAAGTATTAGAATATTATAAAATCAGAAATGAGTAGCTTGTTGGTCTTGTAGTTAGGACACTGGCCTCGTGATCCAAAGGTTGCGGGTTCGAACCTCACTCCCGACTAGCAAGTTAGTCCTATTTTCATAGCACAAGCGCTTAGCTTAGTTTGAAAATAGTAAGAATATTGATGTGACACGTATTCCGTGTTCACATCTCTATTTTTTTAAAAAAAAAAAAAAAAAGAAGATATAAAACTCAAAAAGCAATAAAACTAAAAGCAAATAAAATAATAGTAAGCAAAGCAAGTCTGAATATAGACATATTATAATTCAAATAATGCATTATTATTAAGTTTTAAAAATATAAAAAATACTTTTACATCTTAAATGTTACTTATTTAATGTAATTTTATATTATGCATATCATATATTTATAAATACTGACTGATATCACAAAAATTAAAACACTGAACTAAGAGAATTACAAAAAAGAGTCGTGTGCTTTCTCTTGTTGATCCAAAAATGATGTTTTCCAGCAAAAATAAGAATATTTTTATAACGATTGCAGCTTATTATAGATATCTGGTGCCCAAGCGGCTACTTGAATATAATGCGTCTTATATTGCAATGGGCACAACTGAAATTCAAAGAGAAATACAAAGTAAATTATATTTTTCCACACAAAAACATTCCCGACAAAAGCGCGTCCCGTTGCACTAACAATGTCCTCTCGATAATCGAAGGGGACTTAGAAATACAGAAACGTCGACAGGATAATTGAATTATTTTCCAAACAGGGTTGTTAGTACGCCGGAATCTAAATCAGTTCACATATAAAGCGAACTACGAGTATATCTGAACGCAAGTACGGCGATTCATAAACGGCTCAGTAAATATATTATGATAACAGAGCCCAGTTTAGAAAATAATTACACATTATAAAACAAAGTAGTTAGGTAGAAGGCAATATCAATTATAATTGGAAGTAGTTATGGAGAAAATCCACAAAATGCCAAAAATGTATTATATCGTCGACGTATATATAATTAAGCCTATGTGCCGTTTTAGTACATTCTGAAATAAACGAATGAAACTGTTTTAAAAAATAATTGCAAGACTAGATTTATAAAAAAATATTTTAAATAATTGCTAGGTAGACTTGCCAGATGAACAGCAATGTTTTTTTTAGTATATCTCTTTTATTTATATGAAAAATTGACAAATTGATTCATTAATCTGAGAATGTTTTAAACGGCACATAGGCTTAATTATATATACCTACAGCGACGATATGCGGGCTTGGATTGCTTACTGCGATATCTTTATGAGCTGAAAACGTCAAAGCTCTAGGTGCTATAGTTTTTTGTAAATTCAATATTTTTCTAACTTATATCATAGCCTTCACCATTAAATTAACTCAAAAAATGTCCAAAATTTGTTTTATAATTCTTAAATATAAATTAATTAAGCACCCAAGATAATTAAATTCTTTTTATCCAAGACAGACAAGACATATTTATTAATGAGAAAATTTAATACAGAAATGACAACTAATTTAACAAACAAACATGTTAATACTTAAATGTTATAAAATAAATCCAAGTCACATGGTATAAAAAAGCTGGTATTTAATAATGTAACTCATGCATACAACAAAATAAATAATGTTTTTCGCTCAATGTAAATATTAATTGAGGAACGAAAATACTTCAAGATTCACTGAGTCTAATATTTGGGTAATTATAAATACTAGTAATTTAATTAGAATTATTTTATATTAAATGAGGCACTAACAGAATATTAGATACAGAATATATTTAAAAAAACAATACATAACTCAATCCAATATTCTAATTACAAGTGTTTTCGGACTGCTTCAGCAACATGCACATATTTATTGTATCAATGCAATGCGTTCATGTACGAATTGACATTTACTGCACAGCGATAGAGGTGTAACTACAGTGCACGTGGTGAACAAGCAAACAAAATATAAGTGGTAACAGTTATTGATACATAAGAGTGGTTAATTACGATTGCTGATTTTCACTTAATACAAATATTTTATTTTATTCCTTCTTCTTTAGTCCTGGATATTTAAAAAAAATATTTTTTTTATGAAAAATTCAAACTATCCCGTATACTTATCAGCATTATTAAAACCTTTTTTCTGGATAGTATAATAATATATTTTATTTATGTTTTGTAAAAAATCTTCTTCTTCTTTTTAAACAACATGTGTGGTCTGAAATATGTATGTACAATTTTCATTTTGTAATAAGCTCAGAAAATTTACTCAATTTTATTAATATATCTCTGAATTTAGAATGGGATAAGTGAACCCCCCTTTTTGAGGAGCTGATATAATTTTATTTGATATAAGTAAATTAAAGATTTATTTCGATGATTAGAAGTTCCTAATACTTAAATTATCATTAATATTTTAGTCCAGTGCGACGTACATATAAATACGATTTTACCAGTACACTAACTTTAACTATTAAAACTTTTTTTTTAAATAGAGATGCGAACGCGGAATACGTGTCACAATACAAAATGTAATTTCTTACTATTTTCAAATTAAGCAAACGCTTGTGCTATGAAAACAGGACTAACTTGCTGATCAGGAGTGAGATTTGAACCCGCGACTTTTGGATCACGAGCCGAGAGTCCTAACCACATGTAAGACCAGAGATGTTATATAATATGATGTTTATAATATTTTTGACGCAGGATTAATGAAAAATTTATAAAAATACATGCTTCTCTTACCAGCATTTCAGTTTTAATCTTAAAGATATTTGAAATTAAATGACATGAATGGAAATTAATAGTAATACTAGAATACTTCATAATATCCGCGTACTATGAGCCCAGGGCGGCGAATGGGCTGTGTAAAGTAGGGTACACAGTGCCTACGCCATACACCCACGCAATTCGGACCCTAATCTATCGGATCTGGGCCCCAAATTGACCCTATATATTATTGTGTCCGACTCGAATAGAATTACGGACGATAAAACCGGAGGCTTCTAGAAAAAAACAAGCTTAGGGAATTTATATACTATACAGAAATGAAATATGCGATTCAATTGTCCGTATGCTTTTTTTTAACATCACTGTTGCGAATATTTACTGTGAAATATGGGTCACCGTTTCTGTTTGGAACAGTGGATACTGTATAATATGATATACTATAACTAGCTGTGCCCGCGCGGCTTCGCACGCGTAGATTTTTAGTACACTGTTTGGATCGTCATAGAACTTTCGCGAACCTTCTAGAACATTCTCCTTCCAGAACTTTCAAAAAATTTATTGAATGTATAAGAACCTTCTAGACACACTGACACATTCCGCCGTTTAGAACCTTATAGCCTAACTTTCTAGAGCAGGTTTTTCCGGAACCTTCTAGACTCACCGACACAGTCGGCGCGCCTATTTTGAAACAATCTGAAGCATTTGCGACTTTCCCACAACAAAACAATGTGCTAGAAAGCACATGTTCGTCACCCACTCCCACCCACGCACAGCCACCCCCACTAAACTCGCATATTTTCAATGTGACACCAAGTGATATCCACCACCATAACCACCGGTGGGTGGTTGTGGCTGGTTGTGTAGAAAACTTGGTGGGTAGGGAAACATATATATTGTTTTTATATATATATTGATATATATTGATTGTAGGAATTGATCTTACAAATATAATTTTCTAGACCTTGATTACGGAAAAAAATATTTAATATCAGTAACAGACCTAATCCACAATACTTTAAGGGTAGATTCATACCTAAATCAATAGTTATTGAGATAAGCGAGTTAAATATTTATTTTAAAATATTTTATACGGGAAACATGTATGGAAGTTTTGCTTTGACAAAGGGCTTGTGACCTGTATTAGCGGGCTTAAGTGATGCAACATAGACAATGCAAGGTCCCCAATTCCACCGTAAGAATATCCATATATTCCTAAACTTTTAAAAGTTGTGTATATGTACTTTGTCTGTCTTCTTTCAAATATTTGAAGGGACTATGCTGTAGCCATCTATAGTCGAAAATTTGTAATTCCCATGGCAAGTATACACAGGTGTCGCCGTTGGTAATGATACTATACAGGTAAATATAAGTATGGATTTCATAAACAAATAAATAAAGATACGGTTTGAAAAATTTTTTCAAAAGTTTTGTGATGTGTTTAATATTTGGTGAAATTTATAAACATTTTGTATTGATAAATTGTGAGGTGTGAATGAGTGAGTGCCCCTGCAACTGCTTCTAATGCCGCCATTATTGTCCAAATATTCAATTGTCCTAAATTGGCCACCTGGCGAGATTTGTCAGCTTGACGGCAACACCATTTCGTGCTATAGAAAAAAGAATTTTTTCAATCCGTTGTAAATACTGTTACGGGACTTGACTGTGGGAGGCAAATAAAAACACTTAAAATTAATTAA
Source organism: Agrypnia vestita (assembly GCA_016648135.1). Lineage (NCBI taxonomy): Eukaryota > Metazoa > Arthropoda > Insecta > Trichoptera > Phryganeidae > Agrypnia > Agrypnia vestita. Next base: position 48,523 of record JADDOH010000050.1, read on the forward strand.
CGATTTCTCAATTACTTTAATAAATTCACAAAGTCACTGGGCACGAATTTAATTTAAACACTATCTATAATTCACACTATTTCGCAATCAATCACTCGTCTGTAGATGATCACTTATTTATTGCTAGCTTGAATATTCCCATACAGATTCGCAGAGAATTCTTGTTAATTCGCACGTAAGTGGCTGCACTTATTACTTCGCTTAATTTTGTTGTCGTTGGTATCATACGCGCGTTGGTAACACTGTTTTTGCTAACGATTTTCTTACTGATTAATGTCGCGCCGGTAAATGTCAAAATAAACATGATGCGCCGCAGCACTGGCTCCGCCTTTTTGTTTATACTTTTCGAACCCCTGAGATTATTCTATATATTTCCAGTCTATGCGAGAATGTTCCCGTCGATTCCAGACTGTTCCAAATCTCTCGCGAATGTTGAAGATAATTCCAGAGTATTTTAGGGCGTTCCAGAGGGCTCGGTGGTTTTATTATCTTCGATATATTAGGAAGCATTCCAATCATGCGTAATTTCTCCGAATTCTATCATGTTACTTCAAAATGACACACATTACATCAAAATTACATAAAATACATACGAGTATTTCGAAATTTATCGACCCACTGTGAAATAAATATTATTTTTCTATTTATTTAATGTGTAAATTAATTATCAATGTTTAGTTTACTTTACTTATAAATAAACAAGCATTCCATTTTGTAAAACATTTATTTTGATTGTGAGTTACTATTGGTTTGGGGTATATGCCTTAACACATCTCTTTGTAAAACTATTTAGTTCTAGAATATTTCTCTTATTCCATTACATTGTTTTGATATATCTCATATATGTAATTTGGCCGCCTATTTAATTTGTCGCTCGAACGATTTTTTATCAACTTGCGCAACATATAACAAGGTATCCCCTAACATTTATATTAAACTATGATAATTAATAATACGACGTTCATCGTCAAAAATATGACAATTAGAGCCATGTAATAATTTTTTCTAAGAATTTTTATTTTATTTTTCTTATTTTAATTATTTTGTTCCAGATCTCGAGAGCCTTTTATAAATGTCATAATTCTTATGCAAACAATTTTATCGAAGATTTTAAAAAGGTTAAATATTCAAATAGAGTGATTCTCATATTCATTCAACAGAATCATCCGTCATTACCACTGTATGTACCTTCAAGGGTTATTTTTTTTACTTAAAACCTAGAAAACTCTACAAAATAATATCGAGATGGATTTGTAATATTTTTGTGCCACCATATTACTTATTGTGAATCATCCCGGAGTTGCAGCGGCCAGCACAAAGTGAAATGTACGGATGCTGTGAAGTGACCCTTTCAATGGACCCAGATGTTGTATGAAAATAAGCAGATCTGCAAAGGCATTGTTGCTATCACAATAGGGGCGGGGAGTGGATGGTGGACACACACACATTCCTATTAATCCAGATATTCCGATTGGGGACATTGTTATTCCTTCCTCCCGTCTCCTATTATTCTACTCGGACACCCGAAATCCAACAATTCAGGGATCATGGTAAATGAATTTCAGAATAACCATGCTATATTTTCACAATCTATAATAATTTTTGCAAAAAAGAAACATTTTGATACAATTAGTGTTTTACTATTAATTGTTGCAGTTAGTTTTTGGGATTGATTTTTTATTAGTTGTACATGAATACTGCTCTGGAAAATGAACCGTATTCCACAAAAAATCAACTAATAAAGAAGGAGAGGGGTTAAAATCAATTTTTTTTTTAAATATGTCAATGCCAGTTTCATCTCTAGAATTGCATTTATTCAAATAATATTTAAAGTTAATTATATAGTATCTATTTTCGTTATTTTACCAATAAAACTAACGTAACAATATCTTTATATGCGCTAGAGAATCGTATGTATTATAAACAAGTATTTACATACCAATATGATTTATTAAGAACTAAATGAAATTCCTTTAGTATTTAAAGAAATGAAATGGCAGTGGGCAACAGAGAAATGTGGGAGATAGACTATAATATATATACTATATATATATATATATATACTTTGGTATACGCTGTATCCTGATGAAGTGATCGTTGGTCCTAAAACATGTTGATAATTCAATAAATAGTCGTTTTGTACAAAGCATTTTTTTTATTGATATAAATAATGTTACCACAAAGTTATTTTACTGTTATTGAAAAAGTTGAAAATATGTTATAAATATGGAATATCATATATCATTAATCGTTAAAATACATTAGAATGGTCTTGGCAAACTGATCCCAAAACAAAAAAACAGTTAGTAGACAAGGAAAGACGCCCAAATTTTCATCAATCAACTCAAAAATAATTTATAGTAGATCTTAGGAAAATTTTAAGAATAAACATAAATGTAGAAATGTTATCACACTTAAAATTTTTATGACGACATCGTCGCGTTTCCCGGAAATATCTGAGATGCTGCAACCATGATCTCTTAACTTTGCAAACAGCAAAATGGGTCTCTGCATGAATATTGATAAGACTAAGGTGATGACTAACCAGGAAAACCTCCTACCAATTAGAGTTGATGCAACGCAAATTGAATACGTCTACCCTAAGTCATCACATTGGCTTGGCGAGCTCAAGATTATTTTAAAATCACACAAGTCACGACACCTTTAAGAAGACAGCTTTTCTGTGACGTGCACTTTCTGCCTGACGTACGAATGTGCAACATAGACATTTATGGAAGCCATGATGATGATACTCAATATGTCTCAAAGAGCCGTGAAGAGATCCGCGTTGAGGCGGGAACTCGTAGATGTAGGATCCTGGAGGCAAAAGAAACGAATCGCAGCGACAAAAGATGGAGTTGAAAGAAGAAGAAGAAGGTGAAGTGTTCATAGGTCAAAGAACGATAGAACTAATGACATGCCGGTAGATGTTGGAAGACATGCTCGCATACCAGTAACCGCGACCATGGAAATGCATAAAAAAAAGCAGGCATAAGTGTGTTATGTTAATGGAGACTACTTCAAAGTGAACCATATCAATGTAGAAGTTTCGTATTTTTTTCAATCAATGGAAATGTATATTTGAGTAAAATTGAACAAAAGCCTGAAAGTAAAATTAAGATATCTCAAATTTATAGAATCTTAAATTTGCGTTTTACATGAATAATTTTGTTTCGTCCGGTGGAGTCGCGTGACGTCATCTCTCGTAGACCTTTCTCCATTTAAGAAAGACAATCGAATTAGTATGTGTAAGCCGTGCATACGAGGTACTTTGTTTCGTTGTTTTGGTGTCTATACCCGTAAACACCAACACAGCGGAACAATGCGCGTCGTACGCATGGCTTACACATACTAATTCGATTGTCTTTCTCAAATGGAAAGAGGTGTACTAAGTGTACATCGCGGCCTATGCTCCGGCGCCGCGCTATGCGGATTCGTGATGTCACAAGCGAGTTGGAGGTCAATCACTCCGCGTTAAAATACACTACACTTAACATTCTTTTTCTCTGTTATTTATCGACTGATTTCATTTATTTATTTATTTATTTATTTAGGTACATACGGGAAACTAACAGTAAAAATAAAAATCAGGTTACACATGAATATTAAATAGTATACAGACCATCTTCAATTTTCCACAGAATTAACATGCTATGCATTAAAATATAGCAACAAAACTTGACAATACAAAAAAATATTTTTTTTACTGGTTATTAGTTTAGATCTACGTTTTAATTCCATTAAGTAAAATATAATATTATCAATATCATGAAACTTCTCTATTATCTTAGAATAAACAAGTTTTTTTTTAAAATAAAATAAAAACTCGGGGAACTTTTATCAAGCTACGTACATACTCGTATGGTTATTATGATCATACTCTTATTTCAGCAGTATCTCGAGAACATATCCATTAAAATAAAATAAAATAGATTTATAAATTTCTAAAAATAATGAATTAATTTATCTAAATCTTTTTTTAATCGCCTTCTTCTTACTTTTAATAGACTTATGTGGTCTGTTCTTCAGAGGATAGCGTCCTATGTGGGGTGAATTCCCAGCATCCTTCCATATTTTGGGAGGTCTTCCGCAAGGCTGATTATGTAGTGCAATATAAGGAAGCCTGGTGCTGTCCATTCTCTGGACATGACCATACCAGTCCCTCTTTCGTTGTCTGCTCCATCGTACAAAGTCCTCAGCCTCACGTATCTCTCTTATTCTGGTGTTCCTCACGCGATCTCTCAGCGTATGCCTACCTTATCCTCTGTGTCTTCATCTTTTTTAAATATATTTATTTAAAATCAAAAAAATATTTATGATTTATATACTCAAAAAAAATTAAAACTAATCCCCTAGCTATTATATTTCACAGGTGTCCATAATGTGAGTTGTATATTATGAAATAACAACTTACTTGAAGAAAGAGACGTAACAAAACATAATTTCATTTAAGTAGCAAAATTACAAATACGGCATGAACACGTTTGTGCCGAAATACCTGTACTTATTGTTAATGAGCATTGTCAGAGATGTCCTTTAAGATCAGCGTCCTTTTGTGGTAAGTCGGCGAGGACTTAACGAATTATTGACAATAGAATTTTATTTACTTTCGGGACTAATCCGATCACAATGCGCAATTTTTTTGTACCAGAACCATAGCATGAAATTCTCTGTCAAAACTGAGAAACGGAATTCTTCGAATATTTAGGCACCAATTTTAGCTAACTTCCCGTCATGAATGCATTCAATTTTTGTTTACCACACAGGGGAATCGTGTGGCTTTGGGTGTAATTTTGCGTGATGGATTTGTGGGTTTGTTTTTAGTCGTTACCTATGAACGTGTTTTTATAACGCGATTATGGATTTGCTTCATCGCCGGGACTAATCTGGGAATTGAATTTCTCCCTGCGGGATTATTGAATTTCTATTGCTGTCTATTTTTATGTCGAGAAAATTTAAAGTTTTGGTGTTGCGTCAAAAATTATAATAGGTAGGTACTTAAAAGCGAAGATATAAAATTTAATAGAGTTATATAGAATATTTATCATCTGAAAATTTAGTTTAAAATGCTTTTAAAAGTGTTATTTTACAATTTATTTCTCCACAAGTACTGTAAGGACACATGGAAACAAAAAGTAAGCCATTGCAATAAATCACCAAATTTTTAACTAAATTTTAGGCTCCCGGAGAGAAAAGAATGAGGAGAGAAAACATAAAATATTTTCAATATAATTATTGCACTAAAAGGCGCACTCTTACATATCCATGAAAATGAACGATATTTAGAACATAGCCTTTACCTTCACTTTTACCCTTTATAATACTTTTAATAATACGCATTATTTAAATAAATTGAAGCGATACCTTCTTCAAAAAGGTGAATATTATAATAGGTACCAATAAACAAATATTGCTGTAAATACTAGACATTAGTCTTTCGATATTAAAGAAGATTCTAATCCGTTTGGTAATTATAATAATTGTTGTCATATCAAAATGATTAATTAGCAGCTTACTCGATCCATTATGTCCTACCCTTAACACCCTAAAAATAGGTGCCCCAATTAAGTAATCCCAGAAACGCCGGGCGCGCACAGCAAGGGATAATAATTTAATATTATACATTCCGGTCGCATTCAACCCCCAAACGGCAACATTTATATGGAGGCCGTCAGTGCCGTCCCTAGATCAAGTGCCGCCCTTAAGACAATTTTAGAATGTCGCTTCTATTATTTTTTATTACAACCATCGAGTATTGGTTAATTTTGCTGGATCCGTTTGGCAGCATCATTGACATCTATGTATTTTTGGAGAGGGTTTACCACTCCAATTTATAAAAGGTTGACAAAGAAATCCGCCTCTACCTCTTTTCATATTTTACTACTCAAGTTTCGAGAGTATCAAAATCTCCTATCTACCGGTGAAGTATTAAACTCACTTTTTTTTTTACGCCCTCTGCTACATTAAAATACAGAATTTTTTTAAAGGTTCAATGTTCAATGTTTATTCAATGTTACAAAGTTTACAAAGTTTACAATTAGTGTTTACAAAATTAAATTAAGCTTTTTTCATTGTTGCTGAGAGTCTTGGCAACAAGTAAGCACTACAATTGAATTGATGCCCTGCCTGCTACACTAGTAGTTTACTGTATTATAGCAGACAGTGCTCTTCCAGTAGTATAATGTTCAAGAATATTTAGTATTTATATAACATTTGTGAATCAATATTATTGCCAATTAAAATTGAGTAATAGTAATAATTAAATGTTTACAATATAATAATGGTGTTAATTAATTCTATTATAGACAAAGGAAAAAAATGATCTGAATAGGATATTTAATAAAATAAAATAAAATAAAATAAAACAATTAAAATTTTTTAGAAAGATGAAAGTAAATGTTCTTGAAGGATTAGTATTTTTCAAATTTAGTTTATATCATGGATTTTAGTAGGTTTTGGACATGCTTCCTTCCCTTTTCATGCAGCCATAGTTTCACTTTTGAAGAAAAATATGCGAGACTATGGCTACAAGTTTTTAGTGTAGTGTTAAGAGTATTGAATATTTTTGGTGCTTGGAAGAGGTGAAATCTTTGTGAAAATGTTTTTGTGAATTTTGCAAAGGTGTAAGGTGGAAATACAAATTAATTAAACTGATGTAAAGAGCCAGAGTTACTTGTGCAAAGGTGGTTGTAATGGGAATATTGAGAAGAGAGGAGAAGAGTTGGTAAATGTAATATTGTTAAACAAATTAATACCTGAGGTGAAATTTTTTTAATTTCTAAAATTATTCATTTACGCGCGAAGTATGGAGAAGTTATAAATAAGTTTTAGAAGTTAGAAGTCATTATAAATAATCTCTACAATTTTAACCCTAAATCTATAAATAATATAAAAGGTTATCGAGTTATGTGTGTGCAGTTGTCAGTGCAACGGTCGAGTAGAGAATGACCATTGAACGCCGGTGGCCAGTACTTATGTCCGCTCGAGCGCTTTTGTCGGGTCCATTCATAAGAATTTTGTTGCAGTATAAAATACATACATATATTGTGTTTGACTTATGAGATTATTTGATTTTGCATTGCTTCATGACTCGGGTCATGTTCCTATGTAAAAAAATTCGTGCGTGTACGCACGGCAGAAGTTATACCTACTTCTACAAAAAAAAAACTCTCTTAAAAACGAAACATTCGTGAACTCGCATGTAAACACAATCTGACAGCTGACAAGAATTCAAAATGGCGTCGTTATTTCCGCTACATATTCCACTGCTTGCACCAAAAAATGCCCTTAGTGCACCAAAAGAAATATAACTTCAAAAATGGAATGCTGCTACCCTTTGCCGAATTATTACATCATAATTTTATGGGCATTGCCCAATGAAAACATTTTTGTCGGATTGTTTTTGCGCAATTTTGAGAAATAAATCTATAAAATTCCCTTTAAAGAATATTTTACATATATTCAAGAACACATTCGTATTTGTGAAGTTGTAATTTTTCAGAATAAAGCTCTACGGACAAAAATAAAAATTAAACAATTAATGAGAATTACATATATAAGGTCGATATACTCACGGAAATGTACAAGGTTGCTATAGCTTAGTGGTCAGAGCACCGTCCCCGGAATGGAGGTGACCTGAGTTCGAATCCCGGAAGTAGCCAAATATTTTTTCTGAATTAGATTTTTCTGTACGTCTTTCTAATTGATTAATTAATTTGGTTATTAAAAATATTTCACAGAGCTTTGCTCTGAAAAATTACAACTTCACAAATACGAATGTGTTCTTGAAAATAATATTTGTTGTATCAAATGTGTGTTCAAATAAGACTGAATTAATTAATTAATTCTGGCGTCCATCTTTCGGTAGTATTTTAAAGTAATTTGAACTATCGTATCAAAAAAGTGGAATGCTCTATATTTTACGCTTTTTTATACAAGAAATTAACTGTTATGTTTGTTTTAAATCTAATTTTTGTGTTCCGCCCCTTAGAATTAGCCGCCTCACTTGTCTATGCCACGGGACGTCCCTGCTGGCCGTGCACCAAATCCAGTTTCTTACATTATTTACGCCGCTCGCCATTAAATCAAACCCTCCCTGATGGTTTTGGGCTATTTCGACCCAAACAAAGCGTATTGAATGTTCGTGCAGTTAACAGAGCCGTCTCGCCACACACCTCGAGGGGTCATTTGTCACCCCGGCCGGCTAGAGGGTGACAGCGATACACTACCCAGAATGTAGGTGGCACCAGAGTCCGTCGGCAAAGAAGATAAAGTCTCGGAGGTTTACTCGACCGAACAATTCCTAAAAATCTGGAGCATATTTTTAAAAATATTTATAAGAATATTTTTTGATCAAATGTATCAAAAATTATTACGTACGTAATAACTAGTGAATACATAAATACTTATATATATTCAAGAACATATTCATATTTGTGAAGTTGTAATTTTTCAGAACAAAGTTCTGTGAAATTTTTAAATCAAATTAATCAATCAATTAAAAAGATATACAGAAAAATCTAATTCACGAAAAAATATGGCATTGCAAGTAATTTCAACTACCGTATCAAAAAAGTGGATTGCTCTATGGAATAAAAATAAGAACTCCATATAAGGTCGATATATTCACGGAAACATAGAGGGTTGCTATAGCTTAGTGGTCAGAGCACCGGCCCCGGAAAGGAGGTGACCTGGGTTCGAATCCCAGTAGTAACCTAATATTTTTTCGTGAATTAGGTTTTTCTGTATATCTTTCTAATTGATTAATTAATTTGATTTTTTACATAAATACTTCTTCAATTATAGCAAAATGAAATTGTGATAACATTACTTAAATAAAAAGTAACCCATAAAAATCAAGTTTTTATTATACTCTCTTTCTTTGTAAAGTATAACAACAATTAAAGACGAATTAAAACATATAAAATAACACTAAACTTACAGTAATTTAATATATTTGTAAAATGTCAGATGTTTTGAGCTTTAATAAGACACTTCATGCTTAGTGTAGTGAAGTACCTATTATGTATACCGACGGAGTAATTCAAATTTAGAAAATATTCCGTGACATTATCGGGCCGTCGTTGCTAGTACGCAAACTTTTGGAATGATGCCAATTTGAAAAAACCAAAAAAATTTCTAAAAATCCGAAATTATACTATAATTATTAATTTTTTTAACAAATATTTGACAGATCTTCTTGATCGTCGCCACGAGTCTACTTGTCAAGTTTCAGCTCGATTGGATCGCGGAAAAAAGGTTAAAAATCGGTCCAAAGTTTTTTAACCAGGCAAGCCGGCAAGCAAGCAAGTAAGCAGACGCCACGACTTAATATAAAGGGAGTAAAAAGTTGTAAGCCAGCGAGCTTTTGAATCGGGGCGCAATTTAAAAGTTGTTCCAGTGCATGGATTATTACTGTTTTACCAGCTGTAACATGTAAAAAATGATGGAAAATTGTTTCGGAACATGTCTTTGCTAAGCCCTATTTATAGTTATAGTATTAAGCTAAGTATATATTTATAGCATCTTTTTGGCGCTCCACGGAGAGGCGACCGTGCCAACATGCGTGAAACGGCCGGTTCGGGTTTGGTGGCCCTGAGTTCAAGCCCCATCTCCGGCCGTTTTTAGCCGTGAATTCGAAAGAAATTACGGATGTTACATGAAGTTACGGGGACATACAAACAGATAGACGGACGGACAGACAACAAAATTATTATGTTTGATGATTAATACAAGAAAAGTCTAACATCCTAGCTTTATATATGTATACAGCTAGTAGCAAAAACTTTACAGGTGGATTCCTGCCAAATGAGTCGAAAATGATCATCCCCATATTTCTGACTTAATTTTTGCAAAAAGTATTATTACGGTAACTTATGTAGATTTTGAAAAATTTATTCACTTTAAAACAAGCCCCATCTCCGGTCGTTTTTTTGCCGAGAATTCGAACGAAATTACGGACGTTTCACGATGTTACGGGGACTGACAGACGGACGGACGAACAGAAAACGAAATTATTAAGCTTGATAATAAGGCAATGGGTAACAAAACATATTGTTTTCTATTTTGAAAAGCGCCCTCTTTGTCCTCTGATGGCTAATGATAGAGCGCGGATTAAAAACGCATTACGCATTCCAACCGAAGAATGCTTTACCACGAACCGCCCTAATAAGCCGAAATTATTCTAAACGTCACAGACAGAACCGAATAAAAAAGTTTAAAAAACATCGTATAAACTACCGAAATAAAATACAAGTTAGCGCCTTGAAACGTCCCGAACGTTTTTTTCACCCACCGAGTGGCTGCCATTATGAGGATGACATTTATATCTCTATAAAATATTCCATAACAACACGGCGTCCCATAGCACTGAGCTTATTTGTCGCCAGCCACCCCAAAGCCGAAACCATTAAGGACTAACGAGTAGTGATGGTACTTTAACCGGTTACGCTGTAACCGTTATTTGAGATTTGTATCTGCATAATTGTATCGGTGATTGGCGACTGATTTTTCTCATTCCACGTGCAATCATCGGTACAAGATAACATTTATACCTCATCAATAATAATTGATTTCATCCAAAGATGCAATTATTTAAAAACTAGCCGTAACCCGTCAAAAATGACGGTACTTCAACGTGTCGAAGGAATAAGTATTTATTTATTTTTATTAACAAAAAATTCGTAAAATAAATTCTTCGTAAAAAAATGTTTTTTGAAAAAAAAAATTAATATAAAAAAGTTACGAATGTTACACGAAGTTACGCGGACAGACGGACGGACAGACAGACAACGAAATTATTATAATTGAGACTAGCCGTGCCCGCGTGTGGTTTCGCACGCGTAGATTTTTAGTAACTTTTAGTCATATTTTAACAATTTATGTATTAACCTTAACAAATAGGTATATGTCGTCGCGGACTTTTTTTATTTGTTTTCTTTGAGTTGTACAACTTTTCTATACATAGTATTTAAATATCTCTTACCATTAAAGCAGCGTTCGTAAATAACGCATCACTCGACCATTTTTCGTCGACTTTATCTGTAAAATAGGTCACCAAGAAAAGCCTTTTTATTCTAACGGAATAATATAAAACTTTTCCATTTTAAATATTGGTGAAAGAATTCTTGAAATCGGATGAGTATATTCAGAGTAGTTTTGGTAACCAACCTTTATTTAATTTTATGTTATACTTTACGAATGTATAATTTTTTATTTTGTTTTATTTTTTATGAGACACTGTGGCGGATCCCACCACAAGGGCGGCATCTGGCGTTCAGGGGGACCAACGGACCTACAGGCGGCGGGCGGCAAGACCACCACTCCCGTTCCGCCTGCTCGACCGCCAACACCGCTAGACCCGGGTAACGCGTCGCGACTTCTCGAATTGTTACACGATCGACGTTTAGACCCGCGCGTACAGATATCTACTAACCTCAATCGAGTCCGCGTTTACAGCAACCTCTTTAACTAACCATATATTAGCATCATCCAACTTACCTTTGTAACTATCTTGAATAAACTCCTTGTAAATTGTACATATGACATAAGAGTGCTTCATTCCGTAGAAGTTAGCTACCCGCAACGGCTCCCGCAGTCTTGAGCCAGAGGAGCTGCCAAAAGTAAGTACAAATCCGATATATACCCTAGACGCACTGTTTGCAACCTCAGAGTACGAACGAGATGGGGACCTTATAGGCTTTCCCCATAACACTAACAAAAGGTACAAAGTTCATAAAAACAATACTTACAATTCAAACGCAACTCAATATCCCAATCACAAGTGTCATCGGCCTGCTCTAGCAACGTGCATATATTCTATTTCTTATCATTATTATTATAGATACATATAGATTATGTACCAATTGCAAGTGACGAACTAGCAAACGTAAAGAAATTGGTAGCAATTATTGGTGCGGAGTAACATGACCATCGAAAATTTAAGGACGAGTGTTGCGTTTGTGGGCCTACTTGTTGTGAGTGTTGATGATGTTGTGGTTAAGTATTGGCTTGCAATACCGTGTCGAAAGCAGGGCGTATCATTGTTAGTATTGTGCGAAATACTGGCCGGAAATAAAAATACCGTGTCTGCGTTTATGTACTCCGTGGCAATACCGTATCGGAGACTTGTATTGTCAGAATAGCTCAGAAAACTCAAACCAAAAGCTTCGGAATGGCCGAGAAAACCTAATTTCTGATACTGTGTGTTCTGGGGGCTTCCGTTTATTTTTGGCTGTAGAAAAGGCGTGTTTTGGTGTGTTCGGCGATTTTTCGCTATTTATGGAAAAAATGAAACCAAGAAAAATTTCCAGCTAAAAACGATACCGCTATGATGCCTCCTCATCATCCGTGTTCTCCAGACATGGTCCCTTGCGACCACTTCTTATTTCCGAGGATATCCTTGCATTGTGTAAATGATCACTTAACCCAGCTCAGACAGGTCATAAGCCCTGGGCCACCCTACAAATACTTCCATACAGGTTTCCCGTATAAGTAGTTTCGTCTTCGAGAGACTTCTATAATTATTCTTAATTAAAATCATCCCTCTGTGGACGAAATTCAGTAATTTTGTTCTCAGAAGATACATATAAAAATATTGTTAAAGAAATTATAGATTGTAAATTGAAGTGTAAAAGTATATTTTGTTTAATGTACTGACAGCTATTTGAAAACGGAAAAATAGACGTATCTCACGAAAGGCTACATTTTTACGAGTATGCTTAAATTTTTAATAATCAAAATGGTTAACATGGTACTTATATCGCGGTGGTAACTAAATATATTTTCGATAGATAGATTTTTTCTGTGTATCATTCTGTTTGATAGATCCGATTTAAAAAACTTGTCAAAAATAAATGTAATTGTCACGAGACGTGACTGTGGGAGGTAAAAATAAATAAATTTGAATTTAATTAAAGTTTTTATTAATTTCACAAAAAGTCACTGGACACGAGCTTAACTAGAGTACTGTTCGTAAATTCACTCTCAATGTTTCCTAAATAATTCACACACTAACACTTTTGAATAACTTTTATATTGAATATTTTTTACTTATTATATTGTATTTTTTTTATTGAATAACTTGTCTCTCATATACTAATGCACGTTATTTAAATCGCATAGGTCCGCACTAAAAAACTTCTCGCTTGTCGGTAGGTACTCTTGCCGAATATGTCACTCTGTTAAACACGCGCTGGTCACACTAGTTTGCTACGGTTTTTATCGCTGGTAATATCGCACTCGTCAAACGTCAAACAAAATACTGTTGCGCAATAACCGGTCAAACCCTTTATATACGATATATCATTTTTTCATAATAATTTCTCGATGTTTCCAGGGTTTACTACAATATCCCAGTCGCTTCCAGAGTGTTGTGGAGCGTTCCAGAGATTTCGATATTGCGTAATTCCTTTTATTTCTACCATCTCGTTAAATTATGAAAGTGTACAGTCTCTACTGCTAGTAATTATAAAGGAGCAAAAAATAATCTAATGAAATTGTACGTCTCCTTCGTGTGTCGTTTTCTATTAAAGGTTGGCGGTCAAGTTGCCGTGTATGTATTTTATCGTGCGTAAATTTGAGAGATTTCTGAGGTAGAGCGACCAAGATATCCTATTTTCTATCTTCACCTTGTCTTTTCCCCTGTATGATGAGTTTTAATAAATCATATTTCTCATCGCGGAGAACGTGCCCGAAGCAGCTTTCCTTCTTATGTTATTAGTTTTCTTGATTTATTCATGCGTCGTAATAACTTACGTTGGTATACGTAGATCGTATGTCTTGTATGTAGAAAGGTATAAAGTATAGCAAAACCTTGTTTATTGATGTTTTTCAAAACTTTTTCAAAAAGAACTAAATGGAAAGAACAATAATTATACCTCTCAGTAGATCCATGCTATTTATACCCGAACGCACGATTATCGAACCTCCTAGTTTATTCTAGTGTTTAGGAGAAGGTTTCCGTCGGTTCTAGGCTGTGTTCCAAGTGTTTTTCGCTTCTCGAATGCTATAGACAACCCTATATTACAATATGAATCATTTGTCAGAAAAAACTAGGTAAAACATACGCGATATTGTCAATGGTAAATATGTAAGATTTCTGTTACATTTTTATGGCTGCACCCAAAAAATGCCCTTAAACTGGGAATATTTTATTGCATTTAGTGTAGATCAAATTATTATTTTGAGGAAATTTCTGAATTGAATTGAAAAAACATGTTTAATGCAGAAATATCCATTGAATAAAATAAAATAAAAATCTTGCGAGTAAAGTAATACCGTGCAAAAATAATTTGCGCTTTCGAAAATTAAATACGGAATAATCGTTTGAGGTGGCATCATAAAACTTTATTTTATGATGCCACCATTTAATAGAAAACTAAGACAGAATTGGCTGTTTGATTGGTGGAAAATATCTAACTATGCTTTAAAAGCCAGTGGTGCCAACTATAAACCTAGTTAAAAATAAACCAAACCAAACCAACCGGCCCTAGGTCAGCTTTCAAAGGGGTTACAAGTAATATTGTACTAATACAAAAATATGATAAATTTTAACCGATGTATAATCAAATAATTACATACATCAGTTATTTTTTATCCATCAATAGATGATGGCCTCCCCGTATGTTGTGCCGCTCATTTCGGTCTCCTACTAATTATTATTGACATGAACGATGATTTGGACGTCTTCTAGATCGTCTTTGATGACGTTTTATGATGCCACCATTTAACAGACACTTAAGAGAGAACTAATGGTTTGATTGGTGAATTAATATTATACTTGAATATTAACTAATTTGAAATTTTGTCTAATTTTTTTTTACTATATTCTATATTTAATTATTATCTAGTACATGTTTACAATTATATTTACTTTAATAGTTCGTAGAAGTCGATTTCATACACATGTTATTTCCGCTATCATCGCTAGAAATATTAACATTTGACGGATGTCTTGACATTTTTCATAGAAAAATTATAAGATTGTCCGTTTGTTTTTTGCAAAATAAATAAGTTTATCCTGTCGATTTTTGCTGGATAGTAATCACCAATTATATTTTATTTAAAAAAAAAACGAACACTAAACATCGTCAAAAGTGGCGTTACTTGTACTTTTGTCTAAAAATTTTTATTTAAAAATGTAGCCTGTAGCTACTGCCGGTGGATTTTAAACCTTACAAAATTGAGTGCAGTATTTAATACGCGTTGAATATTTCTCACACAGGACATATTGAATTTATTTTATCCAATAAAGTCTTCATGCCGCAATAAAAAAATACGTAAATATTTGACTCCCTCATTGCCCTGACCGCCTCCAAAACAGGACCACCGGAATACCTGCCCCTTACAGAACACGTTTTCTCTCCAGTTAGTACACTTAAAAAGAGATAAACGTCAGCGGTGTCTTCGGAAACGACGTAAGCCGGTGAATTGTGACTTTCGGCTGGGTGGTTCCACCTTGATGGCTCGTTACGAGGCAGTTCCGCCGGCCGGGCCGGGATAACGCGTGAAGCCAGACAAATCAAATATTTTGTCTTCACGCCGTATTTGGTGGCACATCTATATTATCGGACCTAAGCAGGGCTTTTAAACTTGTATCATTTATTATTTTACTATTATTACTAGTAAAATATATAAAAGAATTAAATTAAATTAAAAAAAAGTAAATTAAAGAAGCCTCTCAGAGACGAAGTTATTTACATGGGATGTAAATGGAAGTCTTTATATGGTGGCTCAGGGCTTACGACCTGTATGAACTGGCTCAAGTGATCACTCTACACGTAAAGTTCACCGCAAGAACATCCACACATTGCAGGACTATATTCCTGCTTTGATTAAGATTTAAAAATGTTCCATCAACCTTGAACTAATAGCAATAATTTGGAGATGTGCGACATCAAAGTTTGTATTTTTTTATTCAATATTTATGACTTATTTTTTGTAAAACGTTGGACTATCATTGCAGTAACTTATATCGAATATGAAAAATTAATTCAAGAGACCACTAATAATAAATTAACTAATAATAATTGGCGGCTCTCGTAGCACAGTGGGTATGACACTGAATCCCCACACCGAGGGTTCCGGGTTCGATTCCCGGTGAGGTCACAATTTTAATCTATACGATTTACTCAAGCCTGGGTGTTTTGTAATGTATTTTGCTTTTGTAATTGGGCCTGTTGAAGCGTAAAAATAAAAAAATAAATAAAATGAATAGTGTAAAAATTAAACAAAATCATTTAACAGATGGACTGTTAATCTTATTAGACTGAATGCGGTCACTAAGACGCTTGTGTGGAAAATCTTTGGTCGATAGAGTAAGGAATGAACAAATTAGACGTGAATGCAATGCTGGCTGTAGTGTGGTAGACAGAATAAAGAAAGGAGTGCTGAGATGGTTTGTTCATATGGAATGTATAAACGAGGAAAGGATGGTTAAGAAAATACATGAGGCGAGTGTTGAAGGCAACAGGAATAGAGGACGTCCGCGAAAGACCTGGCACGATCAGATAAAACAAGTGTTTGAGGATGGCCCCATTGAAAGCCGCAACAACCGTAGAACTTGTATGAGAAGATGTATGAATATGGCCGAAACCAAAGTGGTGTGTCAGGATAGAAGAGTGTGGCGTTTAATCCTCTCTGCCTACGCTTGCAGTTAGTTAGTTAATCTAGAAACTATTTATATATATATATTAGTGATAAAATAATTGATCGCGTGTGTACAAATCTCGTTTTATTGAAAATTAAAATAACCATGTTGTTCATCGAATTACCTGCCATATCATGAACAATTTAAGTTTTCATTTATTTTATACTAGCTGGTCGTACCCGGCGTTGCACGGGTTAAGGATTAAGTAAAAAATAAGTTTGTGAGGGAAAACAAAGGGTCCGCTGTTCTCTAAAAAACAATGTTTCCATCTAATGTTAACATAAGTTATTGTAGCATAACTGTAATACTTAGATATATGGTATCGCAGATTTTTTTGTAGATATTAATGTCCTCTATAAAACTGTAGTACATTACTTTGTTCTATTGGCAATAATTTCCGCAGCGTACGCATTATAAGGTTTTTTTTCGTAATTTTTCGTACGTTGGTTTACATTATCGAAGTTTTCATACGGATCCCTAACATTTTTTAAAATATTCTATAGCCTATGTTCATCAGGGATAATGTAGGATTCTGAATGTGAAAGAATTTTTCAAACCGGTCCAGTAGTTTCGGAGCCTATTCAATTCAAACACACAATCAAATCTTTCCTCTTTATAATATTAGTAAAGATATTTCATAATATGTGATAATAACTGATAATATTAATTGTAAGAAATATTGAGAAGCGCCGCCGAAGGTTGGAGGTTTTATGAGGTTTTATGCCTTTCAGGAATGGGATGAATTCCTTATTACTCCACAGCCGGAAGAAAGTGCTCGCTTCAGAGATATAACTTTACTCGGATGCCACTCCATTCTAGGATTTTATGCTTTACGGAGGGCATCAAATATAACAACTTACAAATAAATTTGAAAGACGAGTCATTCTCTAACCCTTGCAATACATCAGCAATCGTACCTACCACTTACCCAGGACCGTTCCAAGAGCAAAAGCTTCCATATCGGTATTAGGCGTCTGATACACATGCTTATTTATGCGCAGTATCGACCTTGACAGTGGCATGCTTATTAGTGGCATGAGTGTACGCACATTGCTAGAAATGAGCATGCCACCTAGTGGCATGCTCAAAAATCAACCGACGGTTGATTTATAAGCATGCCACTGTCATTCACCATAGAGAAGGGGTATCTTTGGAGCATGTGTGAACAGATTTCTTTATTTATGAGCATGCTTATGTCATTCGCGGGCTTCGCGGCTAGTATTATCGATGCGATCTTCTCAGTCCGAGACAGATGAAACAAATATGGCGCGTTGGGGAGATGATAAAACATTACTTTTCGTGACTTATTATAGGAATCACGAATGTCTGTGGAATACTCGGTCACCGTTGTGTAAAAATAATATAGTGAGAAATAATGTTTACGAAACCTTATTAATAGGCAAAAAAATCAAAAATGTGCGGATGGAAACTCGGGAACTTTTTTGATTTATTGGTTCACTTGAATTTTCTATTTCAGTTTGCAAAGTTTCCATTTTGAACAAGAGCGTCTCTATTCTATGACAAGAGCATGCCACTAATAAGCATGTGTTTGAATGTTAGCTTTGATCATGCTTATTGAGCATGCCACTAATAAGCACGCCAGTAATGAGCAAGTGTGTACAGTTGTTAGGGCATGCTTATTAGTGGCATGCTCATTAGCATGCCAGTAAAGAAGCATGTGTATCTGTACCTTAACTCAATCGTCTCCAGGTTGACATTTTTTCAACTAACAAGCAGGGCCGTGCCGCTCCCCACCGGCCGTATATACCGTTGCGAAGCGGCACTTATTAATTAGAGATATTAAAATGTGTTAAGACGTTGCTACGCCAATGTTAATATCTGCTGCGTGGCTTTGCGATCTTCGTACGGTGGATGCCGGTTCCAATAATGCTCGGTGGTATATTTATTGCTTTTATTGGGCTAGCTTTGTACACTTTAAGATATATGCTATGGCGCGCGATCTGTATAACCCGGTGGCTCCAATAAGTCTGCTTTCACGCGGTCTTTCTTTCTTTTTTAATTAAGATGACTTATAGAAGTCTTATACAGACGAAGCTATTTATATGAAAAACGTGTATTGAAGTTTTTCTGTACGATGGCCCATATTTATACGTTTTTTATATAATAGCTTCCTCTCTATGAGACATCTAAAATTTATCTTAATTAAATAATAATCCCGCAACGAACAAATCCAGTGATCATTTTCTAATAAATGATTTGAAAATTCAGAAAAAATAATAAATTTGCAAATCATTTATTAGATCATGGTTTTGATAAAAATTTAGGACTTTCTATTTTACATATAAATAATTTTGGTCTGAAATTGAACAATTTAGAATCATTAGACATTAATAAAGCATGTAATAGTAAACAAAATATTATTAATAATCAATTAAATTTAACTACTAGCCCAATTCTAATTTTTTTTCCAATAATTGCGAATAATCAAGAACTTCAGTAATAATTTTTCAAATAATTAAAAAAAAAAAAACAAGAACAGAACAAGACAGTTATACAACACCCTAACTATGGAAAGGTTTTTCTGAAACATGGAATTACTCATATAAAAGAAGTAGCTATAAACAAATAATACGATCAATATTTTTTTTAATTAATATTTTTTTTATATTTGAAATTTTAGGCACGGCGACCGAAATGAAGGAACATTCTTCTGAAAAGATGAATGAAATATAAATATCTTTATAACAGACAGTGAAACACGACAAACATACAAGGCATTATACAATGCGATGTTGGGTACAAACGGAATGCGAGGGATTTCCTCGGCGTACGATTCGGCATCACAAAATTAATATTCCGTCGGAGGATCGATACAATTATGAATAATTTATTGATAGACACACGATTGTTCATGCCCTCTCTTCTTCTAGTGTGCACTTGCCCTGAAAGTTATAGAGTAGGAGCCAGCCAACGTTATACTAAGAAACCCGAAGTATTTTCTGTGGATTGGTAAGAAGATTCGGATATTATGACATTTGAGTTCGGGGGATTTTGGCAGATAACAGTTAATACAGATACAAAAAAATTTGTCATTGATGTCAATTTTCCGACCTTAGGTATATGCAGTCCGTTTATTAATTTATTCACATATTAATCTGCCGCCCTCGGATAGAGTGTAGATTCCTGGTTCGAATCCCGGTAGCAGCTAAAATATTTTTTCGTTGATTTGATCTCTTTTTTTAATCGATTCACAAATTTTCTTAAAAAGCATAGAACATTGTTCTAAATTGCAACTAAATTTTCAAAACAATAAAAAGCATAAAAAAATATTATTTAAGATAAATTATAGAAATTTCACAGAGACGAAGCCCCTTATATGGGAAACGGAAAAAATTGAAACGCAGATAAAAAGAAACGCAATAAAGTTTGGACACACCGTATTAAGATTTTATTTTAATTATTATTTTTATTTTATTAAAGACACTCACAGAAAAATGGGTACATGATACATAAATATTAATACATTATTATTTAAGACTCTGCCCAGTATCTCAATTACAAGTGTCTTCGACCTGCTCTAGCATAAACATGCATATGTATATTTCAGAATATTACCTGATGTAACGTGAATATGTAACTAAATAATTGGTTAACGTGTTCTATCAACGTTCTATGGGCTTAAGTTATCGTCAAAAAAATGGTTGTTGTGTGGGAGTGACCTTTTGAATTATGATAGGGTATGCAAAAATGCCAACATCGTCATTACCGTATTGTAAGTACCACACATTCTTGTGATAGGAGAAAAATAACCAACATGATTAGAGTGTTGGCTTATTCTTAAGAACTCCGGGTTTCTTATACGGGGTTTAACATGCACGTTTACCATATAAGCAGCATCGTCTCTGTGAGACTTATATAATTTATCTTAATTAATAATTATCCATACAGTAAGTATGTTCTGAGAACATACTTAAAAAAATATCTTTATAATGTAATCTTTTGACCATATATTTACTTTACCGAATTTCTTTACTTGCTCGAAAATATCATCCACGTTTGGTGCTGGAAACGTAATTAAATAAAATTTAGAAACGGTGTCCAGATAATTTCGCGGTACAGACGAGACTTGATTTTTGGACCTCTCGGTCGCCAGGCGAGCGTCGAGGTCAGGCAAACACTGGACCAAACCAGAATACATTACACGAAATGAGCCGAGATTTCGCAGATACCAGCTTCCAGCAAAACAAAGAAGTGCAGCGCTTTTTTGTATTCCGTATTCCGCTGGTCGGAACTGTTGTCTGGTCTCACGCCTCCGTATTCCCACGCTTCTTTACTATTTGTTGTTTGTCCAAACCATCAGC
The DNA here is from genome assembly GCA_016648135.1 of Agrypnia vestita. Classification (NCBI taxonomy): domain Eukaryota; kingdom Metazoa; phylum Arthropoda; class Insecta; order Trichoptera; family Phryganeidae; genus Agrypnia; species Agrypnia vestita. Next base: position 69,493 of record JADDOH010000050.1, read on the forward strand.
CCGTGCTTGTACAAGACCGACTCCTGTCCGACATTCCTCAGCTTCCCGACTGTTTACAGATCGCGCGTCCTCGTACGCCGACATAATTAACCGTTTCAGAGATCAATACTTTTATTGTGCTCCACGTTTTTAGCGGCGAAAATGAGTCATGTAATCTACATCAGCAGAAAACAATTGATTTTGTCATGTAATCTACGTCAGCAGAAAACAATTGATTTTGTCATGTAATCTACATCAGCAGAAAACAATTGATTTTGTCATGTAATCTACATCAGCAGAAAACAATTGATTTTGTCATGTAATCTACATCAGTAGAAAACAATCGATTTTGTCCAGCGAAAATGAGTCATGTAATCTACATCAGCAGAAAACAATTGATTTTGTCATGTAATCTACATCAGCAGAAAACAATTGATTTTGTCATGTAATCTACATCAGCAGAAAACAATTGATTTTGTCATGTAATCTACATCAGTAGAAAACAATCGATTTTGCCCCGCGAAAATGAGTCATGTAATCTACATCAGCAGGAAACAATTGATTTTGTCGTGTAATCTACATCAGCAGAAAACAATTGATTTTGTCATGTAATCTACATCAGTAGAAAACAATCGATTTTGTCCCGCGAAAATGAGTCATGTAATCTACATCAGCAGAAAACAATTGATTTTGTCATGTAATCTACATCAGTAGAAAACAATTGATTTTGTCATGTAATCTACATCAGTAGAAAACAATTGATTTTGTCCAGCGAAAATGAGTCATGTAATCTACATCAGCAGAAAACAATTGATTTTGTCATGTAATCTACATCAGCAGAAAACAATTGATTTTGTCATGTAATCTACATCAGTAGAAAACAATCGATTTTGTCCCGCGAAAATGAGTCATGTAATCTACATCAGCAGAAAACAATTGATTTTGTCATGTAATCTACATCAGTAGAAAACAATTGATTTTGTCATGTAATCTACATCAGTAGAAAACAATTGATTTTGTCCAGCGAAAATGAGTCATGTAATCTACATCAGCAGAAAACAATTGATTTTGTCATGTAATCTACATCAGCAGAAAACAATTGATTTTGTCATGTAATCTACATCAGCAGAAAACAATTGATTTTGTCATGTAATCTATATCAGTAGAAAACAATCGATTTTGCCCCGCGAAAATGAGTCATGTAATCTACATCAGCAGGAAACAATTGATTTTGTCGTGTAATCTACATCAGCAGAAAACAATTGATTTTGTCATGTAATCTACATCAGTAGAAAACAATCGATTTTGTCCCGCGAAAATGAGTCATGTAATCTACATCAGCAGAAAACAATTGATTTTGTCATGTAATCTACATCAGTAGAAAACAATTGATTTTGTCCAGCGAAAATGAGTCATGTAATCTACATCAGCAGAAAACAATTGATTTTGTCATGTAATCTACATCAGTAGAAAACAATTGATTTTGTCCCGCGAAAATGAGTCATGTAATCTACATCAGCAGAAAACAATTGATTTTGTCCCACGCGGCCACGGCCATTGTAAATTTTTTTTTTAATAATAATAAAAATTGATAATTTATATAGAATTATTAATTTTTAATATATATATTTATATTATTTAATTGTGTTATTAGAACACGTCTCATAGCTGGTAGCAAAAACTTCACAGGTTGCTTCCTATCTTTATGTCGAAAATGTTTAACCATCCATGACCTAGTATCAATAGCTATGGAGATATGCGATATCATAGTATGATTTTTTTTTCAATATTTCTGACTTATTTTATGCAATAAGTTGAAATTTCATTACAATAACTTATTTGAAAAATTATTTTTCCTCAGTAACTCAAATAACAGTAAACTCAAATAAAATTTTGTAATAAACCTTGTAAAGAAAATCAGTTTTCAAGTCTTGCAAGTTTTATATATATAATTTAATTCGACTTGAATTAAAGCGAACGATTAATAATCCATTAAGCTACTGTAATGATAGTCTAACTTATTGTAACAAATAAGTGAGAAATTTTGAAAAAATAATGAAAAACTTGACCTTGATTGCGAAAACATTTTCTACTCATTATCAAGGCAGAAATCGACTTGTAAAGTTTTTGCTACTAACTATGATATACCCTGTATAAAATTATTGTTAAAATATAAACTCGTATATTGTATACAATATTTAATGCTCCATTAAAAAAGATAGTGGTATCATTACCAGCGGAAACATCTATGTATATCTACTGTACGATGAGAATTTTAAATTTTTGACTATAGATGACTTTGGCATATTTTCTTTAAATATTTGAAGTAAGAGATAAAGAGCAAAAACAACTTTCAACATTTTTATAATGTGTGGATGTTCTTACGGTAGAGTCGGTGAACGTTGCATTATGTAAAGCGATAAAATTAGCTAACTAGTGCTGGCCACAAGCCCTGTGGCCACACTATAAAGACTTTCAAAAATTTGATAATGTGTGGATGTTTTTACGTTGGAATTGGTTAACGTTGCATTATGTAAAGTGATCACTTAGGCCAACTCATGCAGGTCGTAAGCCCTGGGCCATTCTATAAAGACTTCCATACAAGTTTTTCATATAAATACCCTCGTGTTTGTAAGACTTCTATAATTTATAATTATCCTCCATTAGATTATCCGGTAATTTTGTTCTCAGAACATTCATTTAAAAAAATTGTTAAAAATATTATTTCTTGATTAATGGTACATAGTAATTTAAAAATAAATACATTTGTTTAGGCAAGGCTATTATCACTCGATATTTTATTACTAAATTGTGACTAATACCAATAACTAGGGTTCATTCTTCAAGTTAGTTTTTTTTTAAAGAAAAGGATATACAAATAAGCTTTCTTCTAATTTGTCTGGATTAATGGTATCTAATCTTACATTTTACATATTAACACTTTATATATTATTATATTATTTTAATAACACTAAGTTATTTGACACAAGGGACGTCATTTGTTTAGGTGTTGACTATTCCGTTAATTCCCCGTCGCTTCTTATTGTGCCGCCTGTACGGAGGCCGCTCAAGGCAGTAAAATACAGCCTTATTTATCATGGTTAATTAAATCAGGAATATTATAATTTTTTGTTACAGACATATTTCATATAAAACAATTTAATTGATTATAAGTTTTTAATACGAATCTCACTTGGAAAATTGGGATTAATAAATCGATTTTTCCCAACAGAAAGTTCCAAACGTCTAGGCCTAGCCTAAAAATAATGATAAATTAATTTTAAAAAATCGGCTTAGAGAAAATACTATTTAAAAAAACTGGCAGCAGTTATTTAAACTCTAATGATGAGATGAACTGTAATTTTGTATAATATAATTGTAACAATGATTGATAACTGTGATTTAAAGGTTATAGTTTCAACCTACAGGTCCGGCGAATTATGAACAATCACAAGTTACCAATTAGCATTACAATCAAAGTTAATCTCATTACTATTAGACTCCACTAAATAAATGGTGGAGCTTACTAATGTCTTAATTACTAATACTTAATACCTAGGTCTTCGTGAATCTCTCTGCACCATTCCGTTTTACAATAATATTTTATTTTAAACAAAAATATTAATAATCAGTTTAATAATATTTATTTATTGTGTCACAAAATAGTAAACAGACGGAATTGCGTACTATCCAAATTCCTTGTAATATGTCACCTTTGAAACACACTATCGAACCCTCTAAAATACTCTGGAATTATCTACCACATTCGGAAAACGTCTACAAACGTCTGAAAACTACGGGAACATCCTCGGAAACACTAAAAATGAATATGAATATTTAGGAGTTTTCGGGAACCATCGGGTTTTGTATAAAAGGACGGAGCCAGTTCCTCGGCGGTCAATATTGTTTTGAGGTTTCTACCTGTACGATATTAGCGACAAGCCGTGGCAATCGGTATTACCAACGCTTTTGTGTGATTCCAGTGACGGGCAGATTAATTGAAGCGAAATATCCATTTACGTGTGATAGTGAACAGAAATTTCGAAAGAGTTAATTAGAGAAATTAGAGATTAGTGCTGCAGACTAATTCGCGTCAAGGGACTTTGACCATTTATTAAAATATTTAATCACTTATTAATAAATCGTCAATTAATTTCTAGTGTTTTCATCTGTCTCCCAAAGCCGCTTCCTGTGAAAATATTTTTTGGATGTCAGAATTGTATGAACGTACATATGTATAAAATATTAAAAATATTCTTCTTAAAGGATACTTTCCTTCTAGATCTACTCCTACCATTTCCATTAATTCCCATTAAAAATATATCTACAGTACAATCATTATTATTGTGCAAGGCAGAACGAAACACACGGTGAATCAATCAACTATGAAGGCACACCGAATACATATTGTTACTGTGTATTTTTTGTTAATATTCGAAAGAATATTAAATTTCAGAAAATTTTTCAATTGGTTTTTCTGTGGTCATTTTCGGTTTTAAGACATCTAATCAATGTTTAATTAATATTAACAAAATTATGAGATAGATTTTTACAAATATTTTGTTTAAGTTACTTTTTAACATACTTAAGAAATTGACTTCATCTTGCATCAAAAATACATTCGAACAATTTATTTTTTTGACGTAACTATTGCACGTACATAATTTGTGTAAGTATCATTGTTTACGACATACATACATTTATACTAATATATAAACAGGTAAATTTTGTAAGTTTGGATGTAGGAGATAATCTCCGAAACTACCGATTTCAAAAATTCTTTCAACAATATTTAAAATAGACTTTCAGGGTGGACATAGCCTACATATTATCCCGTAAAAATAAGAGTTTTTCGTAGTGACCTATTTTACAACTAAAATCGACGCGTTTTTTATGAACGCTTCCTTAACGGTAAGAGATATTTAAATACTTTCTAAAGAGAAGTTGCAGAACTCAAAAAGTTCTATAAAGAAGTACGCGACGACTTTTACTTTTTAATGTATGTAATATGATTTTCTTCCGAATTATTTAACATATATTTACACTTTATTTATTTATGGACCAGTTTATATTTAAAAGATTTCCATACATGTTTCCCATATAGCTTCACCTCTGCGAGTCTTTTACAATTTATCTTAATTAATGATTATCCTTCTGTGGACAGAATCCAGTAATTGTGTTCTTAGAACATACATATAAAAATACTGTTAATATATTTATTTTCTTTGGGTTCTTCCCGCAGCGTCCTGGCTAATGAGGTAGTTAATATGTTTTGGCTTGTTTACTCGTATGGATTGAGCCTTCATAATACCCATTATATTCCAAACTTTCGGTACGACCGCCCATCATCCCCTCGGCACAGTAATCCCTAAAGCTGCCGCATCTTCGCTTTGGTCCAGACTGTTGATGCTGCCGCCTCCTGTACGCAGTGCCTCAACGTGAAATTATGTTATCGATTTATAATCTATGGTATATTTATTGCTTTTCATAGAGACAGTACCGCCTACCACAAAACGGGGTTACTTTGACTTTGAGGGTAACTTTGACATTTTTTGGGGCTATTTTAACAGAGCGCCAAAATACGGTTTAACGTGTGCGGAGCGGCCCGCGTGACAAACATGTGTAACAAAGGAACAACCAATCCCACCTATGAATGAATGTATGTATGTAATTGTTGTTCAAATTTCAAGTTTATTATAATGTTTAAATTAATCATGATTCCCAAAATAATTACAAGACTGACAACGTGCCTATGATTGTACCCCAATTGTATTATTATGTTAAATATTTATTTAATAAAAAGGACGAATTTTATTTTCAAAACTCATTGTTTTTAATTTAATTTTCAGTAAAATGCATTAAAAATGAATATTTTTTTATCAAAATGATGTCAAAGTAACCTTTAGATCTTTGACTTAAGTTGTCTTTCAATACATTGTCAAAGAAACCCCACACTCGAGTGACTTTGACACTTAATATAAAATTATGGGAAGCTAGTGGGGCTTGATATTGTTATGAATTTGATAGCCTAAGAACACATTGTTCTGATGGAGCAAAAATAATTAATTTTGGTTTTTAATAAAAAGTAACCACCAAAAATTGCGGATAAATGTGCGAAGTAGCCCTGTTTTACAGTAATTTCCTAATTTCAAATCCGTTTAAGCGAAAGAAAAAATAATGGTATTTATTTTCTAGCTTTCGATCGTCTTCCTCTTTTAACACTTGTCTGTTTAAAAAATAAGCGATCAATTAGTAATCATTATTTTATTTGAATATCCCGAATCATTAAAGTAAAGGATTTCAAATAGCAGTGCAAAAAGTTTGTTATAAAAAAACTTTAAAATACTATCTTTCGTATACCAAATATATTTATAGACCCGGTTTTTACGTAAATACATGTAAAATCATGTACTCGACCATATGAAATGTGAAACGAAATAAATATTGAAACATAAATAAATAAATATATTATACGACCTGATGATAAAAAAATGCGTAGGGATGATTAAAATAAATAAAAACGCGATAGTACCGAGTGGTCAAAAGTTTATTTAGATATTATCGTGGAGAGTTTATAGTCCGTGAATATTCAGTACTTACTGTTGTGCTAGCGGTTCCCTGTGAAGGAAGGGTATGTGGTTCATGACTGCCTTCATTTTTTCTTGCGGGAAATATAAACATGTTTACTCGGCATACTAAAAAAATAAATAAGTAGGTACCATTTTATTATTATTATTCTATGCTGAGAATTAAAACCATGAACAAATAAATGATTAATCTATGCTGAGAATTAAAACAATAAACAAATGAAAGGTATTCTGCATGTTTTAAACAAATTTATTAATCATTTAGAAAAGACATACAGAAAAATCAAATCAACGAAAAATATTTTGGCTGCTACTGGGATTCGAACCACTATCATCTGATCGCCAATCTATCCGGGAATGACGCGTTACCAATTACACCGTAGCTGCCGTCAATTTATCTACCTTATAATATGTAGTCTCTTATTACTCCCTTTATATTAACTCGTGGCGTCTGCTTGCTTGCCGTCGAAAAAACTTTGGATCGATTTTTGACCCTTTTCCCGTGATCCAATCGAGCTGAAACTTTGCAAGCAGACTCGTGGCGACGATCAAGAAGATCTATCAAATTTTCGTTAAAAAATAATAATAATGATAGTATAATTTTGGATTTTTAGAAATTTCAATGGTTTTTTCAAATTGGAATCATTCCAAAAGTTTGATTACTACCAACGGCGCCGGCGGCCAGATAACGTCACGGAATATTTAAAATTTGAATTACTCCGTCGGTAGGTATAATAGGTACTTCACTACGAATTTCGAAAATTTATGACAATTGGTTCACAGATGACAGCACACTTCGGTTTTTTGGGAAGAAATCAAATAATAAAGAGATATTTTTAAAGATTTTTGACATAGATATTTGTCTAGACATGTTTCATTTTCAGTCAATCAATTATTACATAATGGTAAACATAATTTACAAAGAAAGGGAGTAAAATAAAAACTTGGTTTTTATGGGTTAGTTTTTTTTATTATTAATTGATTAACACATATAAAATCCATTTTAGCAATACACTTTTCATATTATAAGTAATGACATCATTATCACCATCAGCCATGGTTACTGCTAGATGTTGCCCTTTGCCACATCATTGTTCCAATAATTTTATCTGTACAACGAGACTTTTGGTTTCCTCCGGCTGGTTTTTTGTTTCATGGATACTATTTAAATACAGACATAATTTAACTTGCGAGAGAACTTGTGCCTCTAGAATTAGCCGGTTTTCACATGAGAGGACACAGCTCTGTTAAACATATAAATGGAAGGCGAGGGGAACCTCGATTAAGAGGTCCAGTAACGATGACGACACGAAATTTTTCATATATCGAGTATCTACGTGTCTGTAGGGGTATACCTACCTAGACATTTTGAAAAAATCGATTTTAAAATTTTTGCATTTTCTTAAAGCTTGGAGTCTTAAAAAGCAGCATTTCAAGTAAAAAATTTAAACAATAACAAAGTTTTAGCTGATAATAGTAGCCATTTAGCTGATAATTGTTGCCACCGCTGCGCCACGTTAGATTTCTAGTAGTTATTCTATACATAATTATCTAGTATTTGTCTTATGAGTTTTTTAAGTGACTTAATTTTTTTTAATCGGCATAATAAATCTGAATTTTTCCCTAAAAAACACAATTTTGATTTCAAAAGCCCGTCATTTTTGTTAAAAATCTATATTTTCAAAAACCCCTACGTCAAAGTCTAAATTATAGTACCTATCAGTTTTGATAATCTTTTTGTTTTTTTTTATTCTGATGATTATAGATGGAATGGGAATGGTCACCGCGAAGGACCTTTTTTTTCGGCAGTCGACAGAACCCAAAAATTTTTCGCAAATATTGAATATATTTTAATTTAAAAAATCTAACATATTCATGTAGAAATGATACCAATATCACAATTCATATAGGTTTTCATAAAAAAAATCACAAGAAATGCCTTTATTCACGCTTCGTAGGCAGGTATTCTCCCTTAAAACGTAACCCGCTTGTTGCTATTTATGCATTTTATCAGTGTAAATGACACGCTTTTCTATAGTCTGCGCTTTAATCGAAGTAACAGTTTTTTTTCTCTATATATATTTTACACTTTATACCTTGTAAGAACTAGACATCTTTTTGTATTAAAATTCGCACAATAATTTTATCTTTACAACTATGTTACAATTAAATCAAATACCTAGTAGCTTAGGAGATAAAAAGAAAACAAAGATATATTTATGTAGCACTTGTAATATTTTTCAGAACAACTATTGTTCACATTACTATAAATAAAATGTTAATTAACGTGTTGGAAATCGGTGTACTTTTCTAGACTATATTACATAGTGCATTTTATAAAAGATTAATGTATCAGTTTGATGTACCTACATCGAAAAATTGAATAAAATTTTATAGAAAACTTAAATAATTTCAATATTTTAAAAACAATTTAACACCATCGAATACTGAAGTTTTAATTAAAATTGATTTAATGAAACGCATAAATTATAGAAAATTTATATATACCTACTTTTATATACACACACACACACACACACATATATATATATATATAGATATATATATATATATATATATATATACACACACTTACATGTACGTTTATCGTAATATCTTAAATTATAAATTTTCTTAATATGCAGAATATTTCATCATTTTAAACATTCATAAAAGTACTCGACTTTATTTGTATTTTAAGGACTCATTAAACAAGATATATATTATAGATCTCTCATAGTGACGAAATCATTTTTTAAATGGGAAAATAGATATGGAACTCTTTTTGGGTGTTCATAAGGCTTACGACCCATTGTCAGGCTGGCTTAAGTGATCATTTTACACAATGTAACGCTCACCAATTCCACCCATTACAGACTACCGTATCTATCAATAGTAAACAATGACTTCGTCCCTGTGAGGCATCTATAATATATATCTTGATTAATGATGTCCCCCTGGGGTAAAATCCCGCAATTGTTGAAAAATTTTGTTCTTGAAAAATTTGAACATATCAACAAAATATTCTGGAATCATTATACTTTTACAGAATCTCGCACGATCATCGTTATTATTCGTAAGAAATGTTTGAATAAAGGGATTGGAATGTTGTTCTTCATTTGTTTCGATCGATTATTATTCGCCATGTTATCTGGCCGATTCCCGCCGGAATTATTGTCGGTCGGAGCATTCCACACCACTCTCTATTTCCGGAACGATGGGTGTGGAAATACCAATCATGGGACACCTCTGGTTTCGCCCAATCAGAATTTCACAACCATCATGGCAAATAATGGATGACCTTGATAAATTCACTACAGTTCGTGAGAAACCGCCCAGGTATTTTTTTTCCTATTTGTTTTTATGGCAGGCTTGGTCAACGCTAAAATGACGTGGGATGACAGAAACATCACACCACATCGGAAAAAACCGACTTGTTAGATCCTTTGTAGACTAATTAAAGTCCTGGGATTCTGTACAGCTCTGTATGGAGTTGACTCATGGACCCTGAAAATGAGAGCAAAGAATGTGCTCAACACCTTCAGATATAGTGATGACGTCATATTATGATGCGTACACTATGGACTGCGAGACAAACGAATGTCTCTATTCTTCAGGAACTTAGTATTAAAGGAAAGCTTTACGTATCATGCAAATATATTTTTTTTAATATACTGCAAAAATATTTTAGTAAGTAACATTTTTAATAACATTAACAAAACCAACCGGTTTCCAATAAATCAATTTCCAGAAATTTAATCTTAGAAAAATAATTTTTAAGTACTTAGTGCATGTTACTAGGATAAGATACATAAGTTGGAGAAATTCTGTGCTTGAAAGCTATGTCTAGTTATTTATCATTTTAACGGATTTAGGTTATTCTGGCTTTCGAAATTTTACTGATAATTTGATGTTAGTAAGAAAATTGGGTAATAACCAAATACACAATGTGTTAAAAAAAATTAAAAGCCTTTATCTGTGTAAACCCTTGGTGCAAGATCAATATACAGAATCGGAATATTACTCTCTATAACTTATTTAATTTATCTCCCTCTCTATTTTTCTTATGGGGTAATTAATCTCTTAATGTCGTGAACCGTAAATATCATATTCTATCACAAAATTGTGGTACGTTATGAACGGAGTTTCTCCACTATTCTTGGGCCTGATCCAAAATAACATGTAATGAGGCTACAAACATTTCTCGACTTCTTCGATATATCTCGTTATTCTAGAATCCCTAATGAACTAGAGACCTGATATTTCCTTGTATAAAATTAAAGTAAGGCCATTATCAAACAGTGGATATACCACGTCCAAACAACTTATTTATAAAATTTTAAGTTACCCCTTCCCCTTTAGAGTAATTAGTATATAATAATTATATACTAATTAGTTAGTATATAATATATAATATTTATTAAAATTTATTTTAAATTTCGCTAAAAATAACTATTTCTATTTTTTTGGTCTCGGCATTTTTTAAAGTAAAGTTCATAATTAAATACAAATTGATTTATATTCACATTATTTTAATACTTGTTTACTTCTAAAACGACTTACCATTACATGACCATAAACAGATGTTTTAAAATATTTCTTTACTCTTCTACGAGGCTAAATATTTGTAACTTTTGTTAGTAGATTATAATGGACTGTCTGGTTTTAATATTAAAGTCTTGGATAATTTTAAACATTTAAGTTTTAATACAGAAGTTAGATGTGTTTATTGGTCTGGTGGTAAGACTAGCGATTCAGTGTTCTGGGGTCCGTGCCTCTTTCCAGGAGACCAGTAAGTTAGTCCTATTTTCATAACACAGACATTTAGTTCAGTTCGAAAATGAATTGACATGACACGTATTCCGTGTAAGCATATACATTATTTAGTTTTAATTAAAAAAGAATTGTATTTTCTGTACCAAGCACTCGATCTCTCCACTCTTCTCTGTCACCTGCATGCCTCTTCATTTCTTGGTAGGTGCTACAGCACCTACCAAGAAATCCGACAACCTGGTCTATGTAGCTTGATCTCGGGCGGCCTCTACGAGTATTGCCTTCAATATTTCCTTCGACGATGATAAAAAGCAGGTCTGGGTGCCTTATCTTAAGGCAATTCGCTGTTTTTTTTTTCAGACAAAATTTGCAATTCTGTCCAGGAGCCGCCGCTTTTTGCCCACCCTGCTCAACACCTCGTCATTTCGGATATAATCTGACCAACGGATCTTCACTATGCATTTTTCAAAAGAAGTTAAATGTAATAATTGCAAAACATCACCCTCAATAGTAAAAAAAGTGATTTTTTTATCAATCGCAGTACATAATTTTTGTTCCTGAAGACAAGTAAATGTAGGTACCTACCACTCAATTTGAATGACCTTATTTATGATTTGTTGGAAGTCTCATGTGGCGAGGAAGATCTCCATCTAACTATCCTCGTTATACATTAAACCCACATCCCGTCTGTCATTAGTAATAACAGGGTTGCCAGAAATTCTTCGATTGAATACGGGATAATACTAGAATTTGGGAAAAAGAATATAATAATACAATGGAAAAAGTAAAGAAGACTAAAAACCTTTTATAAAGAATATTTGGTATATTTGAACCAATATAAAACGCTATCATAACTAGGTTTAATTCATTGAGAGAGGGGAACGGTTCCCTCTAGATATTTCGTGTATAGACACAAAATGTTGGCATATGTTTTTGTCACACACATGTTTTTGTCACACACAAAAAAAAATGTAAAAATATTTTTTACTCGTTTAATTTAAGTTATCTTCTTAATTTATGTAGGAAGGCTATTAAAATTCTTTATTCCTAAATATACATAGTTTTGCTGATATTGTTTGGTGTTACATTGTTGTATTTTTAAATTATTTAGAAACCTTAAGGACGTGCTTGTTTCAAGTTTCGCATAAGTATTTTCTTTAATTATTTGTATAATAGAGATTTTTTGTAAATATTTTCTAATTTTGGAATTAAAAATTTTATGTGTTTCTGTTGAGAAAGTTGATTTTTTTTCTTACTTTTTAAAATGTTTTGAATAACAGGAACAAAAAACTTTAATTCGCTTTTTTTAAGAATGCCTATTTTATTAAAGTGATAGTCTTGCACTCGGAGTGGGAGATGGTGTCCGGAAGCTAAACGGTACACACTAGGTGGTATGCAAAACGTAAAGAAGTCATAAGGTAAACTTGAGATTCTAGTAATTTGTGTGCCTGTCAGAATATTTGTCAGATAGGCCGTACCAACCGCCTGCCAACCCTTGCAGCCTTTCCTCACCAGCGGCCCGGAACCAAACGAGCCGAAGTAAACAACGGACAAACATTGTGATTACCCAATTTCACCTCGTTTGTATAATTGTTTTATGGGCGAAATCGCTTTTTTACTGCGACCCTCCACTTTGAAGTGGCCCCGATCTGATACGGAGGTCCTCGGCGGGAAGAAATTACAACGGCGACTGTTCCCATCATCAGAGGACCGGGAGGTCAACAAGTGTGACATGCCGGCCGAATAACGTGATTCATTTTAGTACAATGTGATTTAAATGTGTTGCGGGGCGCTGTGTGGGCAGTGATAGGTTTTTGAATAATTTGTTTCAATAGACTTTAAAAGTAAGAAATATAGAGACATTACTTTTATATGTATCACTGTGCGCTAAGGGTACATAATTAAAATTAAGTTTAAAATATTTTATTAAAGATTCTCATTATATACTGTCATAGAGTGTGTTTTAGGAGATAAAAATTTCGCACTTTTATACCTTTACATTAAACAAAACTTAACCAACGTTGACTTTAATGTTAATAATTCGGAAGAATCTCATATACACATATAAAGGATTTTACTTTAAAAACTCAAATATAGATGTCTCATTATTAATTATGACATCTGTATTGGATTATGGGAATGACAAAGCTTTCGACTGCAGGTGGCGGTAGTATAAATACAACTCGCACACGAAACAAGGTGTGTAAGTTAAACATATATAGGTACCTACAACTTCCAAAAATTTATTAGATGTGATAGTCTATCACGTTACATTGTGTAAAGTGATCATTTAAGCCAACCCTACTATAGGTTGTAAGCCTTATGATCACCCAAAAAGTCTTCAACACCTCCTTTTCCATATAAAAAATACATATACCTTCGTCTCTATGAGACATCTATAATATATTTTGATTGACTGATTTATTTATAAAAAAATTGATGATTTCAATTTCTCAAATCGTCGGAATTTTAACGAACACTTCCGGTACCTCAGTTTTTTGTTCTGGCCGGACTCCTACACGGTCCGCGCGGAGGAGACATCGTTCCCGGTAATCCTGTCGGAGTCCACTCGTAATATCTTAATAAAGGCGGAATAGCGAGACCGCAGCAGCCGCGGGGAGGTAATGAGGCCATCTTCTAGGTGGCCCCCGACACGGCCGATGGCGCGGAAACAATGCCACTTTACACATCTCCCGCCCTTAAATTAGCCGCCGCCGCGGGCGTCCGCGCCGTTCTTTTTCAAATGTTTTTCTGTTTGCTTTTAGCCGCCATTTAAATTAACAAAATGCCGGCAGCCTGATTGCGACGTGTAGCGGCCGGATTGCTTTATTTGCCGGACCTCGCGGCGGATTATATACCTGCGGCAAGGTCGTGGTTTGTGACCGGGTCCTTTGGGACCCCATACGAAGGGGTACGCCCGTGTCCTATACGCGTCTGTACACTTTATTACGCAAAAAAATCTAGAGGTGATCAGGTGATGTGGCGTCCACAGAACGCTGGCTACTCGGTGTATTATACAGGGTTATCTGTAAAACATTAATAACCTCGCAGGACTATACTGCCTTGATTATGAGTCGAAAATGTTCAAGCTATCATGACCTAATATCAATAGTTATGGAGATATGCGACATCAAAGTTGGCATTTTTTTTCAATATTTATGACTTATGTTTTGTAAAACGTTGGACTATCATTACAGTAACTCATATCGATTACGAAAAATTCATTCGTTTCAATACAAGTAAAATAAAATGATACAAAGCATGAAAAAAATCCAATTGGAATTCGAAGGTTTTTATTTTTTTATTTGACTTGTATTAAAGGGAATGAATTTTTCATATTCGATATAAGTTACTGTAATGATAGTCCAACGTTTTACAAAAAAGAAGTCAGAAATATTGAAAAAAAAATGCAAACTTTGATGTCGCATATCTCCATAACTATTGATATTAGGTCATGATCGCTTGAACATTTTCGACTCATAGGAATATAGTCCTGCTAGGTAATTAATGTTTTCCAAATAACCCTGTATACACAGCATGTCATAGCCAGTAGCAAAAACTTCGCAGGATTCTTTATTCAACTTGAATAGAAAACTTTGAATGATGAATAGAAAAATTCGTTAAACTTTGGATGAAATGTCGACAGTTAAAGAGAGAAGCGACATGAAAGTTTGATTTTTTTTCAATATATCTGACCCCATATGAATGGGCATATATATACGATACCTCTTATTATATATAAAAATCTAGAGGTGATGTACTGTCTTTGTGTTCCAATTGAGATTTGTGAACAATTGTTAAGACATAGATATAATGCTTATAAGATATAATCATAATTATACGAGATAAGCATAGCAAATGCATACAAGATAAATATAACATGTTGCACCCACAGAGCTAATGCCAGCTGCTCGGTGTATAATATACAGAGTCTCGCTAGTAGCAAAACCTTAAGGAGATAAGCTACATCAAAGATTACATTTTTTTAAATATTTCCGATTAATTTTCTATAAGCCGTTGGATTATTATATATTAAAGGATTTCATATCCAATATTAAAAATACATTAGTTCTAAGTCAAGTAACCTTGTAAAAATAAAATAATTCAAATATCTGTGCGGTTTTAATAATTTTATTTGACTTGTTCAAAACGAATGAAATTTTAATATTTAACTTAGTTTGAAAACAGTGAGGATCTTGATTTGACGTGTGTTATAATTATGAATCTTTAATCTTACATCACGACGAAAACAATATAGGATGTGCAATGAAGTTAGATGCGTATCGCTTGGTGTTGCCGATATTGAAATTGAAAAACTACTTTTTGAGATATGAGAATGGTCCAATTTCGTTTTCCTGTCCAATATACCATACTTTTCCCGACTAATGTCGAAAATAAGAACGATTTTAATGACAGGTGTCAAAAATCACACGCGCACCTTCTTAAATGTGATTCACAGTTAAAACTTTCGTCGCCAACTATAATCCAAGTTGATATACCTAACCCGCCCTAAGTGCCCTTGGGTGAGTGAGTACTTATGAAAACGGCGCTATATACAGGGTGTACCAGAGCTAGCAGCAGAAACTTGGCTTTGACTTATTTTTTACAAAAAGCTAAACTATCATTGCAGTAACTTATATCGATTATCGAAAATTCATTTGCTTCAATACAACTTAAATAAAATGATAAAAAACTTGTAAAAAAAAGTCTTTTTTCAATTTTTGCAAGGTTTTTATCATTTTATTCGACTTGTATTAAAGCGAATCAATTTTTCATAATCGAAATAAGATACTGCAATAATAGTTCAACTTTTTGCAAAAAATGAGAAAGAAATATTGAGAAAAAAAATGCAAACTTTGATATTGCATATCTCCATAACTATTGATATTAGGCCATGGTTGCTTGAACATATTAGACTCATAACATAGTCAGGAATCTACCTGCCAAGTTTCTGCTGCTAGCTCTGGTACGCCCTGTATATCATCCAATCATTATTAGTGTGTATTAAGAAGGGTGATTCAATAAAATAAAATCTTAGAACGTTGCGGTTATTGATATAATGTTAAAAATTGACATCCGTCTCCAGCATCCAGCGGTAATGCTTTTTGGATTTTGCGGTAATGACGTACATTAGCGAAGGGTCAAATAGAAGCCTCGTTTGCTAAAAACAAATCGGCAATAATTCAAAATCCCACACCAATAATCGCCGACAAAGGAAGCCAGGTAAGAAATTATAAAAAACCGGCCGCTTGTTAGCTCCGTGGCAGGAGCAACTTTTTTCTATTGTCACGGCTCATTTTCAAATTTATAATAATTTTCGGGATCTTCGTTTCGCAATACATTATGGAAACTAAAGCAAATACAGCTGTACCAGTATTTTTTACGAGTCTAATATTTCATACAGTAGAACACATAATTAGTAGGTTAATAACTTAATAGGTTGTTCATGTTTCAGTAGGTGCACACAAATTACCTATTTCTAATCTTTTATTGATAACAAGTCACTGGACATGATCTTTAGCTGGAACACTATTCCGTAATTCGCACTAATTCGTCGCAATAGAATTTTCCACTTACGTCTGGTAAACTTTATTCGCTCTTGTGTCTATCGCATAGTTCGCTTGTCTATTTGCCACGATCTATGACAACAGTGACGTGCGATGCCATCGCTATTTATATTTATTTTATTTTATATAGCGCCGTTTTTGCATAAGATACGCTTTAAGGGCGCTTTACAGGTGCGACATCCCGAAAAAAAGGAGTTTTTAGGCTCTTCTTGAAGAGTTCCTCGTTCTCCATAGATCGCAACACTGGAGGCAGTTGATTCCACATAGCTGGGCGCGCAAAGCTGAAAGCACGTTCCGCAAACTTGGTTGCTCCAGGTCTACTTGGTATTACCAGCCTGCAGAGTGCCTCCGATTTATGTAGGAATTATTCTTTATCTTCTGTTCTACCGGCTTTCAGACTATTCCAAAACGTCCAGACTCTTCGATTTTGTGTAGTTTCTCACGATTTTAGAATTTCACAACAATATTTATAAATTATCAATAAAGGCAATACATTCTAGAGCAGAGGTTCTCAAACATTTTGTTAATGCGTATCACCAAAATCAAAATTTAAATACAGAACAGAATGTTTAGACATAGAATTAGACCGAGACTCGAACCCGAAGCTTTCTGCAACCGGTAGATATTATATTAAACATAATTAATGTTTTTAAAATCATATTAAAATTGTTTTAATGGTTTAAGAAAATAAAAATTATTGTTGTATTTTACGATGAACATATATTTTGGTAATTTTATCATCTAATCTCAGTTTACGAATTCTTCCTCATTTACTACTACTAACGTTATAATTAGTCGTGGGACAGTATACATAAATATTTAAAAATTTAGTTAAATTGCCCAATTGCAGTAAATTTACCATGATTATGTCATCATCTAAATTTCTTATGCAATTGTATGTATTACAGCAACGCCCTATGTCGTTAAACAATCCAAACACAGTAAACTTTAAAACAACGCGTAGGTCTAAATTTACATGATGTTTAAACGCAGGGAAGAACATTATTACAGCAATTATGGTTGTCTCATTGAGTCAAACTCGATTCTCTCAGAAAAAGATAGATTGGTAAAAGGCTAATAAATTTACAGGGTATAACGGAGTTAGTCCACAATGCTTTACAGGTCGCCCAAATTAATGCAAAAATGTTCTAATACCAATAGTTATGAGATAAACCACTTTAAAGTTTACTTTTTTAAAAATATTTTTCACTTTTTTTCGATTGTTATAAATAACTTATATCGAATATTATAAATACATTTAAAAAAATGGAAATGCGAACACGGAATACGTGTAGCATCAATATTCTTACTATTTTCAAAATGAGCTATACGCTTGTGCTATGAAAATATGACTTGTATAAAATAAACTTGCTGGTGTCCTAGAAAGAAACTCGACCCATCAACTAACTACCCAGGCGCGTGCAGTGGGAACATGAAGCATGAGTTTTATTTAACCGTATATTTGGAAAAAAATATCGAAATTAAATATTTATCTACCAGAACATTATGAAATATTAAAATCTGAATAAAATGTTAATTATTGTGATTTGAATATTACGAGTTATATCTCTTATTTCGGTTTTTTTTTCAAAATATATGCAAGAGGTCATGACCCTTTCCTATGCATATATTTTGTTCTTCTTGTTCTTTAATAATGAAAGAAATATTGACAAAATCATATTTCCAAAACATTATTCTGCTCTCCTGTAAAGTTAAAAATAATCACTAGGCGAGCGTTGTGACCATTACATCAACAAGCTAATAAAATGATTTTGTAATCAACTCTAGCTCAAATTTTTGTTAGGTTATAATCATTTTATTTTACTTGTATCAAAGTGAATGAATTTTTTAATATTCGATATGAGTTGCTTGAATGATAGTCTAACATTTTATGGAAAATAAATCAGAAATATTGAAAAAAAAATTCAAGTCTTTTATCTCCGTAACTATTAATATTAGGACATTATCAACAGATAATTTAGGTAGGAATCTACCTGTTAAGTATTGTGGACTAGCTCTGATACACCCTGTATTTATAACATGTTTATTTTTTAAACCACAGGTCACAGATGAAATATAATATATACATATCACATAATACATACGTATAATATATGGACGATAAATTTCTCTTGTGGTTATAAATGTCTTAATCTATTTCTGTTACATTCATTTTTACAATTAATTGTAAACTAAATATGTCTAAAGATTTTTGTAATTTATAAAAATTAATATAAAGATAATAATTTCGTCGGCTGTCCGTCTGTCTGTCTGTCCGTAACTTCGTGTAACGTCCGTAATTTCGTTCGAATTAACGGCTGAAATAATAATGAAATTAAACGGCTGGAGAAGGGTCTTGAACCCGGGCGAGCAAACCCGAAGGCGGCAACCTAGCGACGTTGCCACCACCGCATGTGCGTGACACGTCAGAAATACACTGAATATAGGACTTAGTGTTCCATTCATTTTTTACGGGTTACAGCTAGTGTTATAATTATTTCTGTGACAATAATTATAGTCGAATAGACACTAAGAACAAGTCTTTCTTTCTAAAAAACAGGCTACCACAGTGAAGGAACTTTTCTACTGTTAGCAGAATGCTTTCCCAGTTGATTTATGACTCTCATGTTAATCTCGCCAGATTTATGCATGTTACTTGGTAGTAGATCATTCTACTGGCAATAGAAAGGTCTTGGGTCCCGGTAGCAACTATGCTTATTTTTTGATAGAAGGGTTTGTGTATAAAATTCGTTTAACAACCTTCGCTACGGATAATTCTACTTGAGTTTTTTTAACACGGCACGAGTTTGAGAGAATCAGTAACTCAAGTAAAGTTAATAAACTCAAGTAGAGTTATTAATGCGTTTAATTTATAAAATTATCCTTAATGAAGAACATTATGAAAATCTACAAAGTTGACGCCGATTCTGTCAATTGGTTTACTAAAATTATGGTTATTGTTGGCTCACTAGAGTAACCCGTATTGGGAGCAGGTTTTCTAAATAGGGAAAAATATGTTATTACTTGCTAGTGCTACTGACGTTATAATATTGTAACGAGTTGTCCGTTGACATTTGACAGCCGAATCCAAGCGAAGGCGCATGCGCGCAGAACAGCGCAGAACATGCGCAGAACGACGGACCGGTGTGCTCAGTCGTGAAATAACGAAGTAAGAGATAATTCAAAAGCGAAGATTTTATAAAAGTTCTTACCGCAGTAGCAAAACAAAAGCGAAGCGGTCCTTTGAGTTTAAAATATAGTGTTGCGTTTCCAGCGAGTGTAAAATATCAGATAAAATATTGAAGCGATAATAAAGGTTTATTTTACGAGTGATCAATTACGAAATACGTTTTTCATTTCATTTCGACCGAGCCACGACACGTAACAATTCATTTTAAGGTCATTTTATCAATTATTTACAAGATATTATATGCTTTATGACAACAGGCTACCAAAAACTATATTCTGTGATTAATAATTTCCGATTCTTATCCTATCTTACTTATCGAGATATTAATCTTAAAATTTTAGTTTTTAAACACATATTATTTTACCTTCTGGTACCAGTAAATGCCAAAGCTAAGATATATCAATCTTCACTATTAAACAACAAACAGTATTAATCTTCTGTGTGTAGTTTGCTGGGATATTCTGTCATGTATATCTGACATCTTACATATCTGATAGACCCTGCAATGGGATCCGAAACGATGGCCAGAGGGATCAGAATATCCCAAAAAACTAATTATTAAAACTATAAATTAAACTAACTTAAACTAAAAAATATATATATATATATAAAAGTTACACGTTACACGAAGTCACGCGGACGGACGGACGGACAGAAAGACGACGAAATTATTATAATTGGGATTACCTTTTGACACAATTTAGTACACGTATTCACATTTTTTTAATGTTTTAATATGCATGTACATATATATATACACATACAAGAATGCAATGAAAAGGTTTGTTCTAAAAAGTAATTTTAATTGGCGCCGAAATTCATTTTCTAAAATACTTTAGAAACTGCGACTATTTTAAAAATATATTTATATTCAGTTTTTTCCGTATTAAGTTTTATAGATTATTGTTTAAAAATCTTTAAATAATTCTTAATATAATACAGTACAAGTGTACATAAAATAGCTACAAATAAGTCCAATTTATTATATATGTATATGTTTTTCTGTTACTAATATAGCTTTATTGATTACTGTGTTACTAACTTTGAGTAATTGCATATAAATAAAATAGTTTAAGTGTACCTTCAGACCTACAAAAAGCACTTATAAAATATAACCGAGTTAAATAGAAAACCGAAAGTAAAAAAGCAAGGCCGAATAATCTCCTCAAATATTTGCTTATTAGGTGATTATTATTTTTTGTTCGTTTCACCTGATTTCCTTTGTTGCGGGGACTTATTTTCAGAGTTTTTTTTCCATTGTATCAACTGGGCAGGCTTTAATCACCGGGCAGCGAGTTTTTTATTCGGGTTTTTTTCCTTAGAGGTGGTCCCGCGAGACCTTTGTTCGCAGCGGTGCCGACATT
The DNA here is from genome assembly GCA_016648135.1 of Agrypnia vestita. Lineage (NCBI taxonomy): Eukaryota > Metazoa > Arthropoda > Insecta > Trichoptera > Phryganeidae > Agrypnia > Agrypnia vestita. The sequence continues at coordinate 90,953 of JADDOH010000050.1, forward strand.
TTGAGGTGTCTAACTGCAAATAATATGTTTAATGTGGCAATACTGAATTTATAACGTGAGGCGGGGACAACAGCGAGACTTTAAAGATCTCGCACATTCCCGCGTTACGTGTCAGGCCCGTGTCCGGGCAGACCCGTCATAGACCAATGCGTGTTTTTAATTTTATTTAATTTAACACATCGGGAGATAAAAATATAATTAATTTAGTTTCTAATATTTTGACCGAGCGTGTAACTTTACATGAGGGGTGTAAAATCAATGGCAGGAATATCCCACTGAGGTGTTTATTTATTTCTGAGATAAATACAAAAAACCTGTCACTACTCAAAGAAGTTTCTCTGGAATCTCTGAAACCCTCTTATTGGGAAACACATCTTATTGGAAATAAGTTTTTAAAAACGATTACCACCTCAGTTTCCCTTTTTTTCAGGTCACAATCCTAGGATTGGTCTGCATCAAGCATTCGATGTCTCCACTCCTCTCTGTCACCTGCCAGCCTCTTCATTTCTTGGTAGATACATAGGTGCTACAGCGCACATTTCCAATAACCTTGTCTATGTAGCTTGATCTCGGGCGGCCTCTACGATTATTGCCCTCAATATTTTCCTCGACGGTGCCTTATGTGATGGTCTATTCAATTCGCTCGTTGTTGGGCGATTCTATTCAGGAGTCGCCTCTTTTCGCCCACCCTGCTTAACACCTCGGATATGTTCTGACCAATGGATTCTCGTCATGTGCCTGTAGCACCAGATCTCGAACACTTACCTCAGGACTGCTGTCTCCATGAATTATTACAGCGGTTTCATTTTTATATAAGATCCATATTGTTTGTCTATTTTTGAAGCTCACCCCTATTTTGTTGAGCACTTTAAAAACACTTTAACTCTGCTTCCACTCTACCTTGTCAAAGGTTTTTTCCAGGTATATATACGTGTATTAACTATTCAATATGGATATTATTGTGTTTGCTACCAAAAAGTGGATATTCCTACCTTTCCTATAACATAATTGTATATTGCTGTCATTGCTTTGATGATTCAGTCTAACATATCGACATTATCTCTGACTTAAATATGAAGCGGCCATTAAGTCATGCATGCGACAGATCCTTGAGGTTTGATTGATTTAAGTGGATATTGCTGCCTTTGCTTTTTATATTATTTGATATTATTAAGTAGAAGAAAAAGAAATGGAAATATCTGGTGCTGATTTATGATGCAGGAGCCTCCCTCACCGCATATTTTAGAGGTTCCATGTCTTGGATATTCCAACCGAGTATTCGTCAGCCTTAAATATTTTTTAACCCCAAAACAGGTCACCAGGCTTAATAACTGTAGCGAAACACATCATAAAAACACCCGAGCTTGAATGTTATTTTAATGTATCCTTTATGAAGTTATACTTTTTTGGGCGCGTTTATGAAATTTCGGTTATGCAATGAAATGCGCGCGCATCGAACGACGGATTTTTTCACACCATGAAGTTATTTAGTACAAATCTATTTTTAACTTTATTACCCCTATCTGGTGGCTTTTAATATCGTTATATGCGAAACTCGATAGATGTTGCCGCTGTACTGAATGACAAACGTCTCTTTGCGACGTGCACCAGGGATCAGTAATCTGCGAACATCTCTTTAATTGTCAGTTCTTGCGGCTGGTTCGTTTCGCGTTTTCTCGCGTTCCAAATAGATCTGTATTTCATTATGCTATTTCGGCTGTGCAGTGAGAAGTGATGCGCTGTTTTTTTATGTATGCCAAATACATACAAGTATAACTTCTATTGCGCAAGTGTATTAATTAATAAAAATATATATATTTCACTGCTGCTCCTTGTTTTACCTCCCTTTTTACCTACCAGTGTAAACCTATAGTTGACTTTGATATTTCCCATTATTTGTATTTACTTAATTGCTGTTGGTTTTCCGAATAAATATAAATAAAATAAAATAGTGATTTGGCGGCTCTCTGGCATCTGGGCAAATAGATGCCACTGGGAATGAAGGAATAATGCAGCTTGACTTGAAACCCGACCGCTAAGTGATATATCTGTACAAAATTCATCTCTCCGTCACAACCAAAGCTCGGGTCAGACACGGCCCGGCTGCCGGACGAGTGTGCCAGCACCTTTATGCTAAACGGCGACCTTCGCATCCGTGCGATGGGTGGTCCGGAATAATTGGACGGGTCCAGTGCAAGATAGACAGGCTGATGATAATCTCGTTGCGGATTCCCAACAACATCATTACAACTGATTAATCATATTCGGAATTGCGCGAGAATCGTTGTTCTTTGGATTTTTTAAAAACTTTTACATTTTTCTTATCGTGATTACTCAGAGGTGGGAACAGTCAATAATACAAGTATTTTATTTAAGTTAACCGTGATGTTTTGTTTCTTCAAAGATTATAAATTTCACCGGAGAAAAATAATCAGATATTAGTTTTTGACACCAGAGGTCAAGAGGTTGATTTCATTATTTGTCGTCCCTGATAGTCCTACTATAGTCGACTGATGTAATCATTTAAAAGTAATATGTTGAATTTGTACATATTTCACTATGAAATAATATGCAGTTATAGATTTCAATGTAGGTATACATTATAGATAGTCTACTGGAAACGAAATTATTTTTTATATGTGAAAGTAGGAATAGAAGTCTTTTTTGGGTGTTCATAGGGCCTACGACCTATCGTACAACTGGTTTATGTGATAACGTTACAAAATGTATTGTTCACCAATTCCACCCACGATAGACTATCATATCTATAAATTTTTTGGAAGTTGTATATACATATGTGTATTGTGTGTTCCTTGTTTCGTATGTGATTTGTATTTTTACTACCGCCATCTGCAGTCGAACATTTTTTCATTCCCATAATCCAGTACAGATGTCACTATTGATAGTGAGATTTATATATTTTATTGTAGTTTTTAAAGCAGTATTCTTTATATGTGTATATGACATTCTTCCGAATTATTAAAATTACACTAGGATACACCTGAAAATAATTTCAAATTTTTAACCTCTTTTTAGACCAGTTTTTTTTTATAAAAATTTATATAATTATTATCATCATCATCAGTCTTGGCTCTATAACCCTTGGTGGGTCTTGGGCTCCTCAAGAGTCTCCCTCCACTCATCTCGGTTTAGTGCTAGCAATCTCCAGTTCAGAATATATGATGTTATGATAACAATAAAGATATTATTATATGATGTATACAGATATATGAAAATAGCTTCGTTTCTATGAGACATTTCTATGACTCTATGAGACAAAATATTTTGAGTTATAGACAAAAAACCTATAACTCAAAATATTTTGAGTTATAGGTTTTTTTTAAATATATTTTTTTATTTTTTTATACTGATTGCATTATACATATGCCAAACTGCACATCAGTTTTACGGCATATGTATAATGCAATAAGTAAGGATTATTTTTTAATATTACAATTTTTTAAAAATAAAACATATTTACATAAATGAGATAAAGTACAAGGGTGATAAAATAAAATGTTATTTTTCAATATCAAAAGTCTTATTTTCGTAATATTTAAGTAATAATAAAGTGTAGTTCGTAAAATGATATCTAGAATGTACATAAACGATTTAAAAGATGATCAAAACAGATAATAAGAAGTTTGTTTTGCTTGAATTAGAAAAGCAATTCCAAGCATAATAGAGTGTCATAATGTAAAATCTCGAGAAGGTAAACATGTTTTGAAATCGTTGGGGGATCGTAATTCGAAAATACGTGAAAGCACTGATCGATACTTATAGGCCACAGAAAGGTGTAATTTTAATTATGCCCTTATATTTTAAATATTTGGTAGGTAATTAATTTTGTTGAAACATTAAAAAAAAATCGCGTGCGAAACTTTGCACAAAATACTACAATGTTCTTCCTGTTTTATTACTTTTTTTCTTCCTTAATAATTAATCTTTATTAATAGTTAAATGCGCCTTCGTTCTACCATTAAATTCACATTTAAACATTTTTAAACTTCTGTGCAATAAAATTAAAAATAAATTTTGTTTAGAATTAAACACAAAAACATTGGAATTTCGTGTTAGCGAAGCATTGTTAATTGTTAACATGAGCAGTCCAAACGTAACTAAATTACTATCGTGATTGTAACCAGACTATTAAATAAATTAAAAATAATAGTTATTTTGGTCAGGTACTTTTCTTAAGCAATATTACTCAAGGGTAAGCTTAATGTTTCTTAATCTTCTACGACCGCGAGGCGTTGGGGCCGCGTTGTGGACGTTCGTCACAATGTCCGTCCGCAACACTCATCGAACGGAAGTGCGTCACGTAACCGGCCGTCTCCGGCGTCAACGCCCGTCCCCAGCTCGGTGCAGAATCACTAATTCTTCAGCATAGAGCGACTTGTCAAATACATGAGGCATTAATGGTTCCGTTATTCGGCCGTATTCTGAAATAAGCAATATTACCATTTCTATATCTTGAAAGTTTTCAAAGGTTTGTTTGATTTGATAATTATGAAAACATATGCATCGTCCCGTACCGTGCAAACGGGTTTCCTGCGAAACATCGGACCTTTTCTTATTATTGTATAACATTATGATGACGCTTATTTTGACGTTTGAAATTTGACAGGTTGGATATATATAATAATAATAATTTCGTTGTCTGTCTGTCCGTCCGTCCGTCCGTGTAACGTCCGTAACTTTTTATAGTAATTTTTATTTTTCGACAAATTATTTTTTCCAAAAATTATTTTTTCGTAAGTTTCGGTACTTTTACGTGTTAGTTCCTAATTAATAAGTATGTATTTATTTAATTAAAAAAAAAATTGTTCGAAAAAAAATGTATTAAATTTTTTTTTCGAACAATTCTTTTTTCGATTTTTTAAAAAATTAAATAAATACATGCTTATTAATTAGGAACTAACATGTAAAAGTACCGTCATTTTTGACGGGTTCCAGCTAGTTCTTTATACTGCGTATAAAATAATTTATAATTCTTTTTAAATTACCCTCGCTATTACTGCTACACACATATATCTTTAATCATTTATATAAATGAGGTATTTTACATTATTTGTGATGAACTTACTTACTTATTTACTTACCATCACGTCATCAGGCAGAGAGGATAGAGCGCCACACTCTTCTGTCCTGACATACAACTCTCGCCTCACTCACATTCATACATCTTCGCATGCAAGCTCGCCGATTGTTGAGGCTTCTAACGGGACCATCTTCCAGTATCTGATTAATCTGGTCATGCCACGTCTTCCGCGATCGCCCTCTCTTTGTAATGAAATAAATTTGTGATGAAACCAGGAGTAAATAATGCTTCCAACAAAAAGTAGGAACAATCTCCAACCGCGATTCTGAGACAGCACTGGTCATACGTGCGGTGTTTAATGGTAAACAGCACGCACGTCTGCCGAAACAGGACGAGACAGTAAACACTTACTTGAAGCTTGGAATATCCTCTTTAATTCAGTGTTTTATTAAATGTAGGCGTACAGAATTATCCTTTGTTAGGACTGCCGGAAATTAACTTCATTGCACTTGAGCGGGGAACACGTTTATGAAATCCTGACTGCAGTTTGTGATAAATACACAGTGAACCTACTTACATAACATCGTACGATATCTGCATGCGGGCCTTGAAACACAGGATACTTTTTAGGATTTTTTTATTTGTAGGCGCGGTTTCAATTTTTTGTAATTGCACTCGTCATGAATATCGTTAAATTATTAATTAAGGTAAATTATAGAAGCCTTACAGAGACGAAGCTATTTTTATATGGGAAATATGTATCGGAACGTAATTAAATAAATTAACTTGTTAATTTATTGAATTATATTCTAATTAATTATATAATGAATAACCACAAAGTAATAGCAAAATACAATAGTAAATATATGGAAGTCTTCATAGGTTGGCCATAGGGCTTATGAGCTGTGTTAGCTGGCTTGAGTGATCATTTTACACAATGCAACGTTCACCAACTCCACCGTAAGACCACCCACACATATAATTTTTTAAAGTTGTATATGTGTATTTTATCTGTCTTCTTTAAAATGTTCTTAGAGCATACATATAAAAATATTGTTATTATTAAATTAATTTAACTACGAGGTTTGATCTCAAAATGCGCGGAATTTATCTTTCTTTCAAAAAATCTTAATTCATCATCAATGAAAATGGGATCACTTAGACGCATTATGAGGCAAATCCATTTAAGAGAGTATAAAGAATGAACAAATGATGAAAAAATATAAAGCAGAGCATTGCATTATTTTATTTATTTATTTTTGTTTTATTTATATATTTATTCCTATTTAATTTAAATATAAAATTTTGCTTGGACTGTACCTGTATCACTAGAAATATCTGTGTTGAGACAGGCATAGTTTACAATAGTGGGTTCGTGTTTCATCCGTGTGGAAATAAGAGTGCGTAAATTGTGGTATTTTTTTAAGGGATGTTGTAGTTGTCGGAATGCCGCCCAACCCTTTTGTTTTGCCAATTCATGGCCAAAATTCCCCCTAAGAATAATTTAGATTAAATATCCCTGACTTTTTTATTAATATTTTCTGAGAAAATATAAAACATATTTGAATTAACATTTTACTTCGACCATTCCTTCCTCATCGAGCGAATCGAGGAAGGAATGGTAAGAAACATATGTGACGCAGGTTTTGACGGCACCAAAAAGTGAGGGCGGCCGCGGAAAACGTGCCACGACCAGGTTAGCCAGATACTGGAAGATGGATAATGAATGGATAAAATTTACAGTTTTATACTTCACCTGGTGATGAGAGATTCTGGTACTCTTAAAAATTAAGTAGTAAAATATAAACTATAATTAAACTCAAGTAGAGTTAAAATCATTATTAATTTTAATTAATTAAAAATTGGAGTAACTTTACGTCTATCTGTTTCGATAACACTATATCTTCGTCAGGACGGACTCATGCTAACTATCCATTACTTGTCTGCATAAATAATCATGTTAAACGTCAAAAATAGAAATAACATCGTTTATGTTTTTAATCTATTTGAATGATATTTCTGTTTAAATTAGAAAACATATTATTATGATTAAATTTCCTGTCATCCTAAAAAATATTAAAATATTTGGGAATAAAAGAAAAATAATCATATGACATTTTTATTTTAAGAATACAATATAGATTGAAATACAATTTCACAAAAAGGATACTATTTAATTCACCTAGCATAGGTTATTTGAATTGACTATTAATACTAACAAAAATGTTTGGATACCATACTATATATTTATTTAAATTTCTTGTTACGTCGAATTGACACCAAGCAATTTCTATTAGGTACACACGACATTCGGTTGATGTCATGATTCTGAACGCTCATATTTTTAAGTATACGATATATGGAAGCAATTTTCATATCAAAACGTGAAACATACCGTCGATTCCGAAGAAAATATTATCCAATTGAGGTCATCGCTGCACTGATGATGATAATCAGAACCAGGTCGTCAGTCAGCCGTGTGCAGATATCGAAAATAGGTCATTCTACATTTGCAGGGTTGAAAATGTATGCTTTTTAACATACTTAGTCTACTTTTTGAAACACGCACATTGCTAAATGTTAAATGTGTACATGGTAATTGAGAATACCTACTTACATTATACCAATATAAATATTCCCTATCCTGTAAGAAAAACACTACGATTTTATCAGTTTTTTTAAATATACCAAAAAAAACCTTATTAGGTGATTGATATGATAAAGTATTGTTTATTAACTGACATATGACGCATAATGAGCATGAAGTGAGGTGTGAGAAGTTGAATGTGATCTATAAAAGAATGGAAATTTCATTGGTGTATAATCCATGTCTCAGAGATTTTCTCATCTCATAATTTTCTTATCATTCGTTAACACGGTCATTGTCAAATCACACGAAAATGTCTACAATGTTGCCTAATTACTATAAAAATAGAATAATTGAACATTTTTGGGTTTTCGGGTTTTCGTGGCCATTCAAGTTTTTCTGGTTTTAGTTTTTTAAGATAGTTTACTTCTTTTATTGCTTATCTGATTATCGGACATTAGCGATTATAATATTGTTAGCAGTAGCACGAAATAGCTGGACTGTGGATTTTTCGAACCATTGCCTTTTTTTTTTTTCAGGTTTTTTAGCCAAGATGCCCTTCGTGAACGATGAAATGCAAGATCTAGTACTTCTCTGGATGTCTCATGATGTGGCCAAAATATTTTTTACAGTTAGATGCAGGGCGAAGTCCGCCTCCGCAAGAGACCCCCAGGGTGGCCAGTCGTGAATTGCGAAGCGGCAGCGACAAATGAATTGCGATATCGAGCGAAGTACATAACTGGTATTGAAAAAAAAGCGATAAATACTACGTGCGAGAACGTAATATTCTAGAAAGTGATAAATACATGTTATCTAACAATAATATACGAGTGATATATTGCGAAATAGTGTATGTTAAAGAATAGCGTTAAAAGACTTTTTCATCCGGAAGAATACAGATACATATTCAGCCGTGTGTATACGGCCTATTAGCCAGAAAGGCCGTATACCCACCGCAGAATATCTTGGGAAACTAAAGAATACTTGATACAAATGCAATATCTTGGGAAATTATAGAATACTTGATACAAATGCAATATCTTGGGAAATTATAGAATACTTGATACAAATGCAATATCTTGGGAAATTATAGAATACTTGATACAAATGCAATATCTTGGGAAATTATAGAATACTTGATACAAATGCAATATCTTGGGAAATTATAGAGTACTTGATACAAATGCAATATCTTGGGAAATTATAGAATACTTGATACAAATGCAATCATTTGGGAAATTATAGAATACTTGATACAAATGCAATATCTTGGAAAATTATAGAATTGATACAAATGCAATCCCTACGATTTGAGTAGGAAACAGGTACCAGGCGAGAGGACCATTTGCACTCAGCGCCGTACTGATTGAATGATGAGGGTTTTGATTGATGTGATGCATTTATCTTATTGAATATCAGTCGTCATGGCGCCAGGCGTCCTGTAGGTACTCCATTATCAGCTTCATGAATAGTTCCTGGAATATAATGAGGAAAAATCAGTATAAATATCAATATCCTTTTGTCAAAAACGAAGCGAGGGTCTCTGCCTATAATTTGATTCGAATTGTTGCACGAGGAAACGATCCCAGGACGTGTGTGGGGTTCTTTCATCTCTATTTTCTAGTTTGTAGTCGAAAAAGTGTAAACCTTCCTTTTTTGAGAGCTATTTTACTTAATATTTTTTACAATTTCACATAAATTTTATTTGTTTTTCCCAAAATCTTTGCACTAGCTACTGTATTGTACTATACTGCACTGTCTGTTATAATACAAGAGTTAAATATAAGTGTAGCAGGCAGGGCACCGAATAAAGCATTAAAACTCTCAGTATAAATGTTACCGATTTTCAATATGTAATGTTACACTATTTGTTAATTTCATAAATTACATAATATGTATTTTATAATTTTTAATTGCGCATTTACTAATTAATTTTTTTATTCTTGGTATTAATGGAATTATCGGTGTGGAATAAAGGATTTAATATTTAATCGAAATAAATTGATTATATTGATTTTTAACTTGATCTATTGAGAAACTTTGGTATTTTTTATTTTTTAAACATAATTCTTAAGACAATTAAAACATGTATTATGTTATTTTTAAATGATAATACTTAAATACCGTTTAAAATTTGTTAATATTAAATATCATATAATTTATTTATTTATTTATTTATCTTCAATTTAATACACCTCACTGATATGACCCTGTGCCGAGATGAGCATCTCTACTTATTATCATGTAAAATATTTATTTTTTGACACATACGTAAACATTTTCCTGTTTACCATTGTATATTGTATATACAACTTTGGGTAGCTTATTAGTCTAGTGGTTAAGATTTTCGGCTAGTCATCTAAAATGGTCCAGGGTTGGAGCCTTGTTTCAAAAGACCACTAAGTTAGTCCTATTTTCGTAGCACAAGCAACTAACTTAGTTTGAATATTGATATGTACCATATTCCGTGTTCTTCTTTTTTGTTGTATTGTATTGTTCTTTTTAAATAAAAACATAATTTCAAAATGCATTATCAATTCATTCCATCTGATTATTGATTAATAATGTAAAATGTTTATAACACGGCGAGTCTGGTATTATAATACTTTTATTTTATTTTTATTTATTAAAAATAAATCTAAATACGAATGCGGAATACGTGTCGCAAAAATACTCTACTTTAAAACTGAGCTAAAAGCTTGTGCTATGAAAATAGGACTTACTTTCTGGTGTCCTGGAGTGGGGCTCGAACCACCGACTAGATCACAAGGCGAATTCTCTATTCATCAAGCTGTACATGTAACATTAAAAAAAACTATAATATAGATTTCGCGACCTTCTTTAACATTACACCCCTGGTCAATCGCAAAAATACTGTTGATGTTATATTTCTTTAATTCTTTGACTTTCATAGTTTGTTCTTAACTTAAACCTTTCACATTTTTTTTGTATAACTTAAGTTATTCTTGCTATATGTTAATAAACATAACATGTTGATTCTGTGGAAACTTGTAAGATGGTCTCTACACTTTGTAATATTCATGTGTGATCTGATTTTTATATGTAGGTAGGTACTGTTAGTTTCCCATAAATAAATAAAATAAAATAATGAAACAATAATTTAGTTGTCTGTCCGTCCGTAACTTAGTGTAACGTCCGTAATTTAGTATGAATTCGCGGCTAAAAAAACCCAAATAAAACGGCCGGAGATGGGGTTTGAACCCCGGACCTGCAAACCCGAGCCGGCCGCCTAACGCATGTTGCTACCGCCGCCTCTCGATGGACCGCTAAAAATATACTATTAATATATATTGGGACTTGGCAAAGACGCGTAACAACGTTCCGTCATTTTTGACGGGTTATAGCTAATTATTGTTACTATTGTAAGATTCACAACTATCTACAATAATTTTATCTGACTTAACTGATGTCTGGTGTCCAGGAGTTAAAATTATAATCTTTAAAAAATGTGGTTACAAACCCGACAATTGATTGCCTACTTTTTCCCATGCATCTTTATATTTGGAATGCAACTTGTCTATTGTTCCTCATACGCCCTGAGAATAATACACACCGTAAGCAGGGGCATTCGGTCAGGTGCACGTGCAAAGATTACCTTTATGGCCACCCCTCATCCGAAAAGGGAAGTCGTACCTTAAATGACGGATCCCAACCTATATCTATGGATCGTACACATTATATTAGCAAGGTTGTTGTAGAGAAAGCTATTTCCTTAAAAAATATTAAAGGTGCGTATCTAAAACTCTGAGAATGCAATTCAATCTAATAGACTAAGAGCCAGTGACTTCCAGAGTTACGTTAAGTATCAAACCTGATTTTTTTATGTAGATGTACAGTGTTGTAGTAAGAAGGTTTAGATATTATGACCCTTGAGTTCGGGGGATTTCGGCAGAAAATGTATAACGCAAAAATAATTAATTTGAATTTTTAATGTGTATAACGTGACAGTATTATACACTATACATTCATATTAATCATTGCCAAATGCTTTTCATTTTTTATTTTAACTTTTCTTAGGCTTCAAGAGGCCAGGGGGCCCAATAACAGAACTGGAACACGTCACAAAACACCCAGGCTTGAGTAAATCACAATACATTAATCGTGACTTCACCGGGAATCGAACCCGGATCCTTATAGGTGAGAATCCAGTGTCATACCCATTGGGCCATGAGGGCCGCAGCTTCATCCGTTAGACGCTTTAAAACTCTATAATTAGTCATGTCATTTACGTTAAAGTAATAAATCTGAATTTCATATATTTTATTCCAGCCACTATTTAACAATATTACCTCATATTTTTACGTTTTACTTACACCTTCTTTTATAACTGTTATCTGCCAAAATACCCCGAATCCAAATGTCACGATATCCAAACCTTCTTACCTACTCTAGTGTACATGTAGAGAAAATATTTCAGGTTTGATACTATTACGTAAGTCTGGCGGTCGCTGGCTACTACTCTAACATTTTCGCAGACTAGCACTTAAAGATAACTTTTTTGTACATAATTGTCATCGCTTATATTTCCTCACCTTCTTCTTGTGCTTAGCGAATTTTAGCGATCATGGTGTAGATCATTTTCTTGCTGGCAGCAGCACAAATATTTGGACCGTGGATTTCCTGAACATTTTTTTTTCAGATTTTTCGCAATTTTGCCTTAAATGATGACATTTAAATTTGCATTCTAAATTCTTCTCCAGCGGTCTCGCATGGTCTGAAGTCCATGACAGCAGTCGCAATAGAGCGCCATCCATCCATTAATATCTCACAGTTGACATTATCCACCCATCTCTATTGTTGTTTTCCTTAGGCTTTTCCTGCTGGCTTGCTTATTATCCTGCAGATTTTTGCATGTTACGAGCTTTCGGTATACGTCCAGCTCTTGCTTTTATTTTCCTCAGGATATTTGTAGGGGTATATCGTTCTCAAAGTTCCAAGTCCTTTAATCTCCACCATTCTCTGGTTAGGTCTTCATCCAAGTTGGTACCTCATAATTGAGGATTGTGATCTTTTTCACCTCCCACCCTCTTGAATATTCTTGAATTTCAACTTTCCCGGCATCCTGCAGATCTTAGCACTGTCACCAGAAGATCTTCTTCTTCTTTTTCTTCAACCCTTGACGTGGTCCACCACAACTTCAATAAGATCAACCACACATCTAACAATTTTGGAAAGTTGTATATAATGTGTGTTACTTATATAACTCATTTGAATTATTTTATACAACTAAGCTATCGCTGTCAATGGTTGAAATATATATATATATATAATTATATATAGCTTCATCTCTGAGAGACATTCATAATTTAGAACATACTAAAAAATATTTTTATATTATTTATTGATTTGGCATTAACTTTGTGGAATGACATGACAATTTATATATAAATAAAATACTTGTATAAGACCACACAACAAAAGGTGTATTTCATTTATTTTTATATGATTTTTTTTTCTTATTTAACTATAATGTCGAGCACAAAGTGTTTTCTTTCTTCGAAAATTTATGCCAGATTAATAGACGCAGCATTTATTCTCAAGAATATCCAATAATACTTATTAAAACATGTCTAAAATATTTTCATCGTGGTTTGGAGTAGAAAAATAATAACTTGAATAGTCTTTGAATTCGTTTTATTTATTCCTCTCATCGTCAAAGAAACTTTTCAAATGACTTTTTTTGACAAATGCATTTTTGGACTTGTACGTGAGAAGTCCAATGTACGGTGCCGGGCCGAAATTAAAGGTAAACACCGCAAGGGCCCTCGGGGAACAGATAAGGAGGACGGACGTGACCGGTCATAGAACGGGGTGTCGTTAAGTGATGGGTTTAAAAGGACACCTTTATGACGTCGAGGATCATAAATGCGCCATTGGAAATTGTAAAATAGCCGTGTGAAAACGTGTGGGAATCGAGGGAAATCGGATTAAGACAGACTCCAAGGATGCTGGGCAGAACGGAGAAAGATTTGCCCGGCGACTCTTTGTTTGTCTTGCGGCAAATTCACAAGAGTTTTGATACAAAAAAACAACTTTTTGCTTATTTAAAATCACGTCCTGTCTTTTTTCCTGAAATAATATTCACAATGGTAACATTTCCGTACAAAATTCCTGGATTTTCAACATTTTAAGTTTACAATAAATAGTTTTCTTGTTGGTAATCACAAATTATAGTTCAATATTTATCTGCTGAGTGTAGAATTGATTTAGTGTAAAAATTATATAACATTTAAAATCTTACCTTTCGAAAGTATCTAGAAAACGTTTTTTAAATAATTAACTTCACTTTAAGTTTAAACTATAATTTTACTTTCATCATAATATTGTCACCCTTATTAGGAGGGGTTTTACACACCCCGAATAAAAACATTTAAATATTAAAACACAGCTACTCAATTAAAAGTCACCTCAGATTTTTAAGAAAAAAAGATAAAATAAAATAAATAAAAAGTTTTGATGCAATAAAGAAGTTACGGATGTTCCACGAAGTTACGACAAACGCACAGAAAACGAAATTATTCTAATTAGGAATGTTCCGCGTAGCAAGTAAAAATATATGCAAAGTTAACGATAATTTAATATCACATTGATTAAATTCCTCATTAAAATCTTCCATCATTCATGCAAGCCACTTAACACTTCAGAACTTTGAAAGTCTCGTACAAAGACTTTTGTCAGAGCACGCGCTTTTGTCACGCCATCGCCGGTGGGCCGCGCCCTTACTGGCCCATATCCCCATCGGGGGATCTCGGGGACATGGGGATGCTAATTTAAGTTTAAACATTCTATAACGAATAAGCACGAACCCTTTTTAAAGTGTTGTTTTAGAAACATTCGTGGAAAATTAATAATTCTATAATTTTCAAGTTTGTGTTTACTGGGGTATTATGCCGTGTTGTTACGACCTTAAATTAAAAACATCTTGGTATCCGGCGCATTCTCGTCGCAGACTCCGCAGAGATAGTGATCAGACAACAGATGAATCATACACACAACACAATACAACACATCATGACTTCGGCACGGTATTGCGAGCCGATACTTAACCACAACACCAACATTCAAGATAACACATCAGCCCTGATGATGGACCCTGCAATAGGATCCGAAACGTCGCCCCGAAAGGTCGTAACAACACGGCATAATACCCCAGTAAACACAAACTTGAAGATTCTGAGTGGCCGTGAAAACCTAAGAACATTCTTAATTCTATAATTGATTTAATTAATCGGATGTAGCAGTGCAGAAAGAATCCATCCCAAAAACATGGAACTGAGAAAATGGCTTCTTAAAATTCGAACCCGCAAAAACTTAAAACTTTGAACCAGGTCGTCTACTAAGAAATTTACATTAGTTCATGTCTATACTTTCGGTTGGCTTGGTTGGCTTGCTGAATTCTCAAATAAAATCAAAAAACGTAAGAACGTGTTTTTTTAAGAGCCAACATTTGCTTTCTATATAGTTATGACATTGTTCATTTGCATGATTATTTCGGTGTATGGGACCTCACTATTATCTTGCCATTGTATCCATCGTGGGCACTCCAATCATATCCATTTAATACAATCGTATATAATCTTCAAAAAATACACCATTTAAGGCGTCAAAAAATGCGTTAGGGGTGGTCCAAGAAGGATTTAAACACTCGATTATACTTAAAATCGTGTGATCTTTTGTACGTGACGTGCAATCGTGTTCCAATGATAGAACCCTTTCTGAGTCACCCTGTGAGACACAAAATATTTTGATTCGGACAACAATGGGGTTGTTTGCTTATTTTGTTTAGCGTTTTGAGAATGATTATATATTTTTGAAATGAAGTCATTTCATTCATGTGCTTCTAAGTGAGTATCTGAAAATTACGGTATATTTGTGTTATTAAGTAAGATATGTAAGTACACTATCACATGCTACTATTCTTACATTATTAATATGACTTGAAGAAGGTGTTAAGTAATTGTTGGCAAGTAACAATAAACCCACGTTGAGTTATTTAATCACTACTAAACTAATTCTTATTAATTATGCCTAATGATGGGAGGGACTGATCCTCTCGAAACCATGTATAGTAGTGACAAAATAACTGAATGTGTGCGCAATACATATTAATTTAGTGGTTAACTAACCATAACACCACGCTGAAATCAGTATATACGTATGCAGGGTATAAGAAACCAGAGTTCTTTAGAATAAGCCAGTACTCTAAGTTGGTTATTTTTCTCCCATCACAAGAATGTGTCACAAGAATACATATTGTGCTGACGGTAATTTCGATGTTGACATTCTTGCAGACACCCTTTCATCATTCAAAATGTCACTCCTACACAACATCAATTTTTTTGACAATAACCTAAATCCACAGAACAGATTATATATAACTAATGATTTAGTTACATATTTTTACATGTTCACATTAAATTGATATTCTTAAATATACATAATATGAATATTTATGCTAGAGCAGGTCGAAGATACATGTTATTGGGGTAATGGGCAGATAGAAGTAGATAGGGCAGTAGAAGTCCTAATTAATAATGTATTATTCTTTATGTATCATGTACCCATTATTCTGTTAGTGTCTCTAATAAAATAAAATAAAAAGCAAAGACAGCAATATACAAAAAAAAAATTAATGCAGTCATCGAGGATTACTAATTTATAATGTACCGAATTCGAGATTTTATAGGAAACATAGCCTATAAATTTAAAGAAAACATGATTTTGAAAGGGATAGATAAACAAAATCTAGAATTCAGTACACTTTAAATGAATAATCCTCGGTGATTGCATTCAAAATATTTTTTTAATTTTTTGGATATTGCTGCCTTTGCCTTTACACCCCATTTATAACATCCACTTGAGTTCTCGAATCAAAAGGTTTTCTTTAAATTTATAGTTACGGTTTGATATGTATTAACTTTACCTCAATTTTTCGTAAAAGCTCTAAAGAGCGTTAAAAATAAAAAATAAATAAAAAATGCATCTCTGTAACCAAAAAATCTAATGTACTATTTTTTGTTTGTTTTTGAATTTGAATTCTCTGAATCGGATTTGAAATCTCTGCAAAATGCATAGAGATCAGGTATTTTCATGCAAGTTACAAGAAAAGGTTAAAATAATTGACCAGTCTTATTTTGTCGGTGTATATTGCTTATGTAGGTATAATAAATAAACAAATAAATATGTTAAGGTCATCCAACAAACTGTAAGTGGAGAAAGAACGCACCGGTGGCTGTACTCAAACCTTTGTCTTCGTAATGAGAGGATATTCAGTTACCGAGAGCTGATCCGGCACCAATTGGATGATTGCTTTTGTCAACAGTCACGTCATGGCCCAGCATCACGTGGCCCTCATCTGTCACGTGCGCGACACCATGAGTAATAGAGAGGAGCCGGCGACCGACAGTCTTACCTAGTGTCAAAACTGATTTTTTTTTCTGTAGATGTACACCATAGGAGGTAAGAATATGATTTGAATGTTATGACATTTGAGTTAGTACAATTAATGTTTTGGTAATTAATTAATAATTTTGGTCTGAAATTTAATAATTTAGAATCAATAAAAATTAGTAAAGCATGTAAAAGAAAAACAAAATATTATTAATAATCAATTAAATTTAACTACTTGTCCAATTCTAAAAAAATTTCCAATAATTTTGTGTAATCAAGAAGTTCGGCAATAATATTGTAAACATTTTTTTTAAATAATTTTAAAAACCAAAACAAAAACATCATTCGTTTTGATATTTTGACATATATAAAACGCCCTGACTTTGGAAAGTTCTTTCCGAAACACGTAGGTGTAATTAATCAAATATAAGTAGAATAAAAGAAATAATAAAATTATTAATAAAAAGCGTCTGGCAATGATTAATATGAGTGTATACTATAGGTCTTTTCATATAAGCTTGCAATTGCGTCAGTGTGGGTACAGTGCGTAACACGCGCATTGTTTCGTTGTGTCAAGTTACGGATACGCCCCTCTCGTATCCGCAAACTTAACACAACGAAACAACGCGCGTATTACGCACTGTACCCACACTAACTCAATTGCAATATTATATGAAAAGATCGATAGTATACGTACATGGATATCGTATCTGTATTTTTTTAAGTGTGAGTAAGAGTAAGAGCTTCGGCACAAACGAACTGCTATGCAGTTTAGCACGTTTATTTATTATTATTAATAAATAAAGAAATAAAAAATAAAAATTTAAAAAATGAACTCATTGCTTGCACTACCTTCACATCATCTAGTCAGATCTTAAACTTTACGATACCCTGATTACTCTACTTGAGCCTGAACACAGCTGCGCACTCCATTTTACTTTTATTTAGTATAATTGAGGAAATTAGCGGTCGTTACATTTTTTTATGGCACATGAGTAGGTACAGTAAAGATTCCAGGTTTGAATTCCGCCATGATCAAATTAAATTTATTGTTTAATGGAAAATAATCCTTTTTCTGTATATAATTAAGATTTTACTATCCACGAGTGATAAATATTTTTAAAAACAATTAATAACCCGATAAAATAATGAATACGGTAATGCTCCTATATATTGTGTTGCCTGTAGAATAATATTTTTGTTGTTCACTGAACGATGAATTCCATCACTTTCCATTGATCAATTTATTTTATAATTGATCAATATAATTTGATTTCAATATTATAGAACGTTGCGTTAGAATCGACGCCCACTCATAAGAATACTGAAAAGATGGAGGAATAGCTGAACCTCGTCATCCCAGAAGGCTTAGTTTTCTGAAAAAGAAAAAGAAACACGTGGTTTTAAAATCGTAACTTCACATTCAAACGGGTTTTCTTATAAAAAATACATTACTTTTTATTACAATATGAAACAATTCTACATAATAGTCTATATCGATATGAGAATACACAGTACTGTTTATAAAATAAACGTAAGTTAACCAAATTGTTTAAAATTACGTGAACTTAGAAGCCATATTTACTAAATAAAACTAAGTTTATTACGGAGTAATCTTTAAAACATTAAACATTTTAAATAAAAATATTTTCTAATATCATGATATGAGAATGTAATTAAATATGAATACAAATACTGTAGAATTCACGAATAATTTTAAAAATCTTTTAAAATTAATATTTTCGTACGATATAGGTATTTAGCCAAAAAATTCTTCCCTGAAAATCCTCTAAGATGTCTCTAATTAACAAATTACATTTTTAATAGTGTAAGAAATAATTTTAGTAATTGCTACACTGAAAAGGACACTTCTATTATATGAAAGATATTTATATATAGATAATGGATACATTTACATTTTTAATTATTACTACAGCTTTTTTATACATACCATCTGGATACATTATATCAACCACATATGCACTAAAGTATAAACTTTGATTGGATATTATCTGCATACAATATCTAAGGTTGCTACTTTCTGAGTTATATTTTGAGATATTTAGTTTTGTTAATACGGTGTTATATTTAGTTTTATAAGAAAACTATATTTACAATTTTTGCTTTTGGATACTAATTTTAAATTACAATTTTACGGAGCTAGATATAAATTATGTACTATTTCCTTATTTTGCATGCATTTTTGAAACCCTAGCTAGATTTGTTAGATGTGTTGTGAATGTTTAAATATAATCATCAAAATCTTCAAACTGCCATTGTAAAAATAATCTTTAACCCACAAATTTTTGACAAAGATAAATATTAAATTAGTGTATTTATCCGGCAATATTTTGCCAGATCATAGATTAATTCTGTTTCTGCTGATAAAAGAAAATCACGAAAATTAAATATATTAAATTAATATTGTATATGACAGAAACACAAGACGCGCTACAAATTAGATTTTAATTGTTTCAAGAATAACAGATAAATAAATATGGACTGAGGATACATGAATATTTAGTTCCCATACTCTTAAGCAAACTAGAAAGCACCTTTCCCATAGGTCTACCGACTCTAAAATCAGTGGCAGAAATCAGAAATGGGTTGATATCAAATGATATAATCTACCTATTAATTAATGTGATGCATATTATTACTGTGATGATCATGATTAGTCGGTTTCCTATATTTGGATTAGTATTATACATTTATATATACGTGCTTAAATTTTTTTTTTCTCTTCTGGTTATACAATGAATGAAATGTAGTAACATCGTAACTTAAATTGTGCAAATGAACCTTCAGACAAATGTCTTTTAAGACGTTTTGCGGGTCTAGTGATTTTAAAAAATGTGAAGAAAAAAAATAGAAAAAAAAATAGCATACGTATTTACATTTCTCATGGCGAAAAATAAAAATTATTTCGAATGATTTTTACCTGTACATGTGTAAAAATATAAAGAACTATAGTTCGTAAAATATCGATTTATTATTATTTTTATTATTATTTTGTTGTACATTTATTTTTTATTTAAAAAAAAATAGAGATGCGAACACGGAATACGTGTCACATCAATATTCTTACTATTTTCAAATTAAGCTAAAAACTTGTGCTGTGAAAATAGGACTTACTTGCTGGTCTGAAGTGAGGTGCGACCTTTGGATCACAAGGCGAGAGTCCTTACCACAAGACCAACAAGCTACTCTTAATACATTGTACCATTATTTGTTAGAGATTTTTTATTTTTATCGAATTAGGTATACTACATATTGAATATTTAGGCGAAAGATGAATCATTATTTTATATTAATTGAATTTGAAGTAAATTGGTGTCGCTGAGGGCATTATCAAAACAATCAAATGAAGCGGTAATTTCCGGCATTTTGAACGTTTTTCAAATTTCAAGTTCAGATCGTCCGGTTTCCGCTTGATGCATCCATTTCCGGGCACTTGATACGAGGTTCCGGTATATTACCCTTCCGGGACCAATTGGACGCGCGCATTTTGTATGCATTTCAGTCAAATTACTCAATACAAAATGCATTGAGCCCTGACTAATCCATACAGAATATGGATGACATCACTTTTTTTACAAACTCATAACGCAGATCACTTTTGGAGTTGGAGCGGTATCGAATTTTACCATTATTTATTTAACATATGACAGAATGACAGCAGGCTGTACGTGAATACAACCCTTAACCAAAGGATAAAATGCTCTATTAAAAATATCGCACCCCCAATAATGTATGAGAACAATTTTTTTTTTAGTATTTTTACTTTTTCTGATAGAAAGGCACATTTTTGCCAGTCCTACTTGATGGCTCTCACAGAAAGACAAAACGAATGTCAAATAAGGGAATACTCCTATAGATTGTATATCCTCTAAGGGAATATTGTATTTGTGTCCCTTTCATACTTTCTTCATTCGCCCCCGCTTCTTTCCTCTAGACGGGACGAATTTAGTGTTGAGCCAATAACTCAAATAATATAATAATTAATCTTATATAGGCATAAATCAAGCTTTAATGAAATAAAATACATATTTTAATACAAAAAGCAATATTTTGTGATAATTCATATAAAAAACTTAGTGTAAATATTAGATAGATGGTAAAAGAGGCACAAATACAAGGAATGCCCAAAATAACAAATAGGAAAAGCGTGTAAGAGGGGCCTATCTTTTGACTATTATTATTTATCATTTTTTTATACTCTTAATTCATATTTTCAAAAATATAGTCAAGTCATATTAAAGCACAATTACTAGAGACTAATTTTACTAAATTTTATCGCTATAGCATAAAAAATCAAGATGTTTTGGTCCATTATGTAAAAAACTATGCATCGCTGTTTTGTTTTATGGCTTTCCCAAAAAATTGCTTTTTGTAATTGTGCCCATACAATATTGGGGGTATTTTTATACAGGGTGTCCCATATCTCAACGTCAAGCCGAAATCGGTTAATAGGTCAAGTCATAATAGTTATCAGAAAAATATCTAAAAAAATCTAAGTCATATGTTTTGAAAATTATAAGCATTAAAAAAATCAATAAAATCTACACCCTGTGACAGTCTATTCACTCCTGTTGCTACAAATCTTTATTTTTCTTCATTTTTTTTTATTATTATGTAATCCTGAATAATGTTTCTGTAAACTTTTGTCCAAAATTCAAAGCCAACTGCTCCAGCTTGGAAAAAAATGTCACCAAACCAAGTATTCAAAATTTTGACCAAACCAAGTATTCAAAATCAATACTTTTTAGTCAGTTTTAACTGACTGTTTTTTAAATTTTTTTTATTGTTTTAAATAGTTATCTGATGATTATTATGACTTGGCCTATCACCCGATTTTGGCTTGACGTTTCTCGTTCTTTCTCCCTCTCACCACATCACCAAAATATACTTACGTCTCGTTTATTTTTAATTTTTATTTTCGTCTATTAAGGGTCAGGATAAAGATGTTAGATTGCTTTTTTCGGAATACGGGCGATAAATTGATTCATATAATAGATGTAGGAGAATTCTGCTTTTGAAAACCCTTTCAGAGATATGTAACAGATTAGTGATGGTTTAACCGTTATTTTAACCGGTTATTTTCGGTACAGTTATTTGGGATTCTATCTTGTTATATCAATGATTGATAACTAAGATATAATTGTAGTCTAGTGCCGATGGTTGCCCATCGAATTGCAAAAAATCAATTGCCAATCATCGACGCAATCAGATACAAATCTCAAATAACAGTTAGTGTGTCACCGGTTAAAATACCATCACTAGAACAGATTAATGTCCAAAGTGAGAGTATTCAGCATAGCGGTAGCTCTTCCAACAGACGTAACCATCGGCAGGTTGGTCCTGTATATTGGAATGTGAAACAATCTGTGATGAAGCTGTCTAAGGTAATTATCAGGAACATACCAACCAATGCTTCGCATAATTCCAACATTATCGATCATACCTCGCAACAATCGATAAAAATCTATAAGGGTAGGACGTCGTCCCAGTATATATCGGTAATATACTGCAGACTGAATTATTTACATATTGTCCATACTGCTGTATGCGTTTTAATTCTTGTTTATAGTGACAATTTTGAAAAAACGATTTATTGGGCTTGCAAATTTCAGAGAGTAATATTTCACTTGAAGCTCAAATTCTAATCTTTATAATGGTTCCACCACCTTGTGTTTCCTGTCGCCAGAGTGCAGCCCATTGAAGATGGCAGCAGGTGCGAGGAGAAGCGCAAATATTATAGCTTAAAGGTATTATTGTGTTATATGAGGCGGCGCAGCGCGTGCCCCGTGAAGGAAGTGCTTCTTGAATATGCTAGAGTCGAGGAAGCTGGGGCATAATAGGCCAATTAAAAATAAATATTTTTAAAATTCATTTATCAACTTTTTTTGACCCTTTTATATCGTACCGTATATTTTTTAAGACTATTTATATGTATCACTTGTGGGGCATAAAAGCAAAGGCAGCAATATCCAAATAATTAAAAAAACGATTCGAATGAGTCATCGAGAATTGGTCATTTAAAATGTACTGAATTTTAGATTTTATGTATCTATCCATTCCAAAATCATGTTTCTTATAAATTTATAGGCTTTGTTTTCTATATAATCTTGAATGCAGTACATTATAAATTGGTATGACATTCGATGACTGCATTTTTTTTTTAGATATTGCTGCCTTTGATTTCATACCCTACATATATTAAAACACCATTGTCTTTGCTTGTTAAGCTTAAGAAAATTTGAAAGGAAACTGACATGCTGAATTTTTTGTTCATAAAATACATTGCTGTTATGCCGTAGGTAAATATTTTTGGAATTTTGTCCTATGAATGTACGTCTTTCACGCCCATCCTAGGACGGGTTTTAAAACATTAGTATTTTATTATTTCTTATGACTTAACCTTTTTATTTACATACTCATAAATAATATTTTGGTAACAACGAATATTTCGTAGTGGATAAAACTATTATTACAGTAGCCGGCAAACATCTTGAAATTCTACGGCGTAGTGGGGGGAAGTTTGCGCATCTACCTTTCCACCAACGAGACCCAAATTTCGTCTTCTGCGCATTCCCCCACTACGCCAAAGAATTTCAAGAAGTTTGCCGGCAACTGTACTGATATGTGAAATTTTTCCCCACACTTAGAAAAATACATTCACACACATAAAAGTATCATTCGAAAAAATATACTTTCATATGTGTTTGTGGATTCTTAATTTTTTAATACTATTATAAGCCATTAGATACAATTGAATTACAAGTATCAAAACACACCACAATAACACGCAGGGCTGAGAATATCCAGACGTAATGCGATATTAGCTGAAAATGAGTCTTACCCACTGGGTTGCAAGGGTTGTCAATTTAACAAATTTTTGATTTAGCTAGTGTATTTGTACATTTTCACAAGAAGTAGGCGTATTATTTTCCAAGAACAGCATACCCAAAGGAAAGATTGAGCAACCATTCTATTTTCATTCTATCAACTATGCTAAGTACAGCTATAAATCTATCCTAATATCTTCATTCTTAACTGTATCACAAATCGATAGAGATATCGTTTACACCATAAAACATAATAATCTTAAAAATATTAAAAAATAAACATGTATTTATTGTAAAATAATGTGAAAATTCTTTTTAAAATAGAGGAACGATAGGCATTTATAAAAATCTAATGTATCATTTCAGCATGGAAAAAATACATTTTACTGAGAAGTAATTAATTCCAGAAAATAAGCATTGAAATATCCAATGAAAAGATATAAACAAGAGTGTCAATTAGTATTGTATAATATATATTTTTAACTAACATTTATTATGGAAGTTTCTGTGAAAAATAAAATACAGAAAATAAACATTTATATTACATATTCATAAATTATGAATATATATTGATTTATGAAATTGTAAACCAATCGAGCTTTTTTAATTTAAAGTGCAAGACTCGAGAGAGAACAGTGACCGCTTTACCCCCAGCCTCCCCGATGGGATGTACCATATCATTTTTTCAGCATCCGATGGTTTCGGTGGGTTTGGATTACATCCGCCGGACAAGCAGCGCCGGGGTTGGCTCGGATCCTCGCTCCACGATCTGCTCCGGAAGCGAGCCTACCTTCCCCTATACAAAAAGCCACCGACGTGTTTAAGCTTTGTATGACCGTTATGTTTTATTTTGTGATTCTGTAATCGCGGAATGGCACGGGGGGCGGGGGGAGTCGCAGCTGTGCGCATTGTTCCTTTAAGTGCTCTTTAATTTAAAGGCACCAAATTAAATAGAAAAATTGAATGAGAACCAACGACATGTTCCGGAACAAGCAACCCTTTCCTAACGTTTCAATTACGCACTACTCGAATAGAGAACATTAAAGTAATCATGGGGTGGATTTTTAAATCAGCCACCTCCAGAACAAATCGTAAAGGGACCTCTTTCTTCAATTCCCTTAATAATAGAGTTTTTAAAATAAAGAAATGGGCTATGTTATACCTACTTATTCTATTGATCGGCTGTTGAAGTTGATTGTCTTTGTTTAACAAAATCATTCGTGACATTGATCTTAATTGTGTATTCATGCCAAAATATTGTTATTTGGCCAAAAAAAATCAAAATATACATATACTAAGAGCTGAAAGCGTTACTAATACAGATATTGATATTCGAGTGAGAATTATATGAGGTACAAATTATATGAGGTACACGCTAGGTATTTCCATTATGACAATAAAATAGGTTTTCATTCAACAAAAATATAGGTATGCATATTAGTAATTGCTGCAGAGAATAAAGTATAATAAGAGATACTCCATAAAAATAATATGTAAATAGGTTTGTATATTTGGAAAAAAAAATATGTCGTAAATTTTGACTCTCGTAACTTATCACATATCTCGTATATTATATTTTTAATTCTGCAATACTTCAAAGTCAAAAATAGATACATCTGTTCTGATAATGGACCCATGGACTGATGGAGCAATGAGATCTGAAACGTCGATCAGAAAGGCCGGAAACACGAAAAGCCTAGAAAACTCTACACACATTTCTCTACATGCGGCTATCCCTTCAAAAAAAGTGAAAGAAGAAAGTGCGTCAATTTTCACATTTTAATTAACAGCTTTCTACCTATGAATATCTTAAATACTTCATTTTAATACAGGAATTGATAGGAAAAAACCTAAAAACCTAAGCATTTTACTGTCATATTAAGAGAAAAATTAAAAGTAATAAAAATTATTTTATTTTCAATTGACGCTCGTTATATTAGGTAACACATGTAAATATTTACAAATGATACTCCCTATATTAGGTAACAGATTTAAATATTTTATCTATCTTAGTCTATAGTATATGTATATTAAAACGTGTGATTAAAATAAAAATATTTTTAACGAAAACCCATTTTATTGTGTCGCTGCAATTTTAGAACATGATTTTTACAATAAATAAGTCACATACATTTTTTCTGTATATCTTACATCCGAAGTGATAAATCTAATTTGTTTCAAAATAAATATCCACTGCAGTTAAAATCTGGAATGGTTAAATATAAGATTTATTTTAATATGAAGTTTTCAGCAGAACTGTTTTACAGGGTAATGATTTTTAAATAACCCTATTCGACCACCTAAAACAACGGGAAAGTAGTACAAAGGTACAGTTTAGAAAAAATTAAAGTTTGAAATCTCGGTGGAGTTTGTAAGTAGGCATTCTTGTGAATTAGACCGGAAGTTATCAATCCCTATTCATATCGGCGTACTTTGGGGTCGCGAAGTTCTTTTAAAAAACAAAAATAAAATTTCATGTTGATCGTAAATGTAAATTTCATGTTCAATAGAATTGTATGTTGATCAAGATTCTGTACAATATAATGGAGATTTAAAGGAGTGTATGTGGAAGGGGTAAAAAAGTCGTGTAATTTATACGAAATAAATCTAAGTTACATAATATTATTTTATATACCGTGAGCATATTGAGAAATTTGACCATGTAATTTATTTTGCAATTTAAAGCTTTCTTAATGAAGTCGTTGTGTCGACAAAATGTCAACTTAAATCCCAAAATATTCACCAAAGAAAAAAATTACGCGTTGATCGAATTAACAGAATTGTGATTTATACATTATTTTAAAATAAACTTAGATATCATGTAATTTGAAGAAATATTAAAAATATTTATCCAAGCTATGTATACTATCTTGTTAATGAGAAAAAATAAACAAATGTCTCTAGCAGAGACCATAGTAATATATGAAAGGTTCTTGATTCAAACATGCATATGTATATATATATATATACTTAAAAAAATAATAATGTGTGGATGTTTTTACGATGGAATTGGTGGACGTTGCATTGTGTAGATCACTTAAGCCAGCTCATACAGGTTGTAAGTCCTAAACTATCGTATAAGAGACTTCCATCCAATTTTCTCTTATATAAATTAGATTCGTCTTTACGAGACTTCCATAATTTATCATTAATTAATTAATCATCCCTCTGGAGACAAAATTCAGTAACTGTGTTATTAGAACATACTTTCATATAAAAATATTATTTAAAGAAATATTATGTTTATTATTTAATATTCGACTCTCTTCCAGAATATCTTTTAATGTTACTAGTTTCTCGAGAAAGTTTGTAAATTGATCGATACGTGTACCAATTAGGTTGACTGCACGCACCCAGTGAACATGTGTTTTGCAAAATATTGCAAAAAATATGGATAAATGATCTCAACAGGAACACCTTTCACTCCACGTGAAAAGGCTTGCAAATTTTTAAATGTGGAACCTTTCCGTTTGAACAGTTTGCACAGGGATCACGTGCCACGCCATGTGTAATTTAAAATGATCATATATATATAATATTTCAAGAAATAATTAAAAATTTTATCTAATATAATTTTTAATTATATAATAGGAATGTTGTTAACTGAGTATTATTATATTTAAATAGATTTTGCGTATATCCCTGCTAAGAAATTTGCTTCTATCACATATTTTTATCCTTTATCAAGTAAATGCATATTTTTAGTATTTAACAAACAGTTCGCAAACTGATCTTTACTGACCCTGACAGATAGTACTAGTTCATCAGAAGATAACTAACTTTCAATCACACTGTTGGGCCGGGGAGGTATGCATACATGATAGTGCACCACACTTCTGACAAACAAGTGTCGCCTCATTTACATTCATAAATCTTTTCGTGTATGCTTTTAGATTCCCTTTGTCGTCTAACCAGACCATCCTCCATTATCTGGTTTACCTGATCAAGCCAGCTGCATCTTGTTATAAGGTTATAAAACAATCAGTAATGTATTGAATTTCTTCAGTAATGTATCACTAAATTGTAAGTAATTTTTTGTGATTAAATTTTTATAGAATATGAGTTACCTAACTACATTTACATATGTCGGTCGTTGCCGGATATAGTTTTGGGTGTAGCACAAAGTTTAATTTATTTAAATATTTAAAACAATCATGGTGCACCAAAAGTAACTATCATCTTAATTATAGAATTGATTAAACTATTAAATAATAAGCTATTAACGATAAACCCGTAAAATTCAATCAAAGTTTATAGAAATAAAAAATCATTTTTCATATTTCCATTATATTTACTTACTTCCATTATATTTGCATAATATTTATTATTCAATGAACTAGATTTCTTCATTTAAAATAAAAATAAACCTACCTATAATCAAATGTACAAAACGTTCTTGAATATCGTATTACGACAAATTATTCCGAATTTAACATGCCAGCTGTAAAATGATGAATACTTAATTTTTTGCTCAAGCAAAAGATCCTGTCCATAAAAGTACGAGCTTTCATATACCACCCGTTCTGGAATCGACCCTAAAATCGCAAAGTAATATTCCAGTTTATACCAAACATATTGCAATAAACGAAGGCGCATGTTAAAAGTTTATCCTTTTTGTATTTGACCATCATATTAACAGGTGCTTTTGATGTTTGGAATTCAATTTAAAGACGGTTTCCGATGACATAATTACTAAGCACGAGTGGCACACGACGCCACTTCCTTCAGAACACGAGTTCACCTTTTCACTTAGCATATCCCGTTTTTTTCTACCCTTACAAAAAATGTGCTATACCATATTGTCCCTTATAAAAACCGCCCATAAGTCCACTTCTACAACACGTCATATCTTTCTTTTGGGCAACTGCGCACGATATTCTGACCCTTACCCACATGCGACACATTGAATCTTTTGCCGTTTCGCGTATTTATCGCATATGTTGGTTCTTCGCGAAGTTTAACTTGAGGCAAGGTGCAAGGAAGTAGACCATTTTTTTTGGTGTTTTATTTGTTTGAGATTTTTGTCAGCCACCCCTAAATCTCGTGCTCTGGCTACCGCCATTGTCTGGGTAGGAGTGTGCGCGCGGTATTGTTCGAGTTTTATTTTAATATTTGAATATTTTATTAAGTACCTTTTTGTGTGACAAAAACGCGCTTGTCTTATTTATCTAATCTAAAGTCACACAAGAAGGCTAGTGCTTAGATTTTCATGGACCTATTTTTCTTCTAGCTTTTGTGACAATGTTAGCTTATAATATAAGTTGAGTATGGAAAAAATACTTATAATGTATAAGTTTATTAATATACTTACATAGTGTAAATACCAGTAAACATTCATCACAGCAGTTGTTATTTACTTAGATGGGCAAAATTACTACGACGTTTAGGTGTTTAAAATTATTCGTATATTTTTGGATCAAATAAAAATTATTTTTTATTTGTGATGCTCATTATTGTTTTCCATTAAAATATATCTGACAGAATAATTATCGTATCAAAACATGAAAAATTAACTTTAAATGAATATTTTGAAATTGATAGGTCTCTAGGAATTGCAATATTTCTGCTGTTGAAGAATTGGCTTTGTACGGAAGAATAAAATTTCAATCGATTTCTGATTCATCAGAAAAAACAATAGTTTAGTGGGACGTATTTTTATTCTTTCATGAACAATACAAATAATTGTTGTGAATAAATTGCTGTAAAAAATTCACATCAATGGCGTATTTTATATACGTTTTTCTTTTTTGTCCTACGCTAAAATATGAAATTAAAAATAGTTGTGTGAGATTATAATTGAACTAATTTTGTAAAAATGTGCGATTTTAATCATTTAAAAGAATGTGTAAGCTATGTTTCGTATTACGGAGGGCAAAATTTCAAGTAACAAAATTATTATTACAAAAGTATTACAAAATTTATTATTACATGATTATTATTACAAAATTAACAAATAATTATTATTACAAAAGTATTACAAATTTTTTACAAATTGTACTTTATTTTTTTTTTAACTTTAACAAATGTTAAAGTTAAAAAAAAATAATAAAGTAAATTAAATAAATGCGAATCATTTAGTTTTTTTCATGTCTTTCCTGACCCAAGATATTAATATATGCTCTTCAGATGGGGCCATATTTCATGGCCTTATTCTCTGTAATACAACATGCAATGCAACACGACAAACCATTTACATTACAAAACCCGTGCAAATATTGCCATCAAACCTTTTAACTAATCTAACAACAAATAGTATTGGTGAATAATAAATAATTGAACCCGGGTACACTATTATAAAAGGCTGTGTGTTTGTCAACCTCCACTAAAAATTACACAATATCCACTTAACCAATATAATTATAGGGTTCTGAAAGCCTTTTTTTGGTTCTGTTACATCTTCAGGGTTTTTGGATGGCACTTACTTTACCATTAAATCCCATTGTGTATTCCTTTATCCAATTTTCTTAAACTAAGACGCCATTTGGCCGTTTTAAGTTTGTCCCTTTAAAGGAAGGCGGTATGTTTTGTGATCGTTTCTATTAATTTCGCATCGCCGATTTCACTTTAAAGTGACATTGCTGTACCATATGTGAAAACATATGTCATTTTCTAAATTTTGTTTTCGGTTCTTGGAATACCTTTACTTTGAATTCCATCACGCTGTACTTTGCTTATGTTTTAATTTTTTTTTTATATATATTGGGGTATAAAAGGAATGACAGCAATATTTAAAAAAAATAATGCAGTCATTGAGGATTACAAATTTATAAATACTGAATTCGAGATTTTATAGGAAACAAAGCCTATAAATTTATACTAAACATGATTTCGGAAGTGATGAAATCTAAAAATAACTTATTTGCGAAATTATGTTTTGTATATCGTCGCTGTATATATAATTAATCCTATGTGACGTTTAAGTACATTCTGAGATGTCGAATAAAACTGTTTTAAAAAATGATTGTACAGACTAAATTGATAAAAAATATTTTAAATAATTACTAGGCAGACTTTCCAGATGAACTGCGATGTTTTTTAGTATATCTCCATTATTTATATGAAAAATTGACAAATTAATTCGTTCATCTCAGAATGTACTAAACGGCACATAGGATTTATTATGTATACAGCGACGATATGCATTTATGTTATGAATATGCATATGTCCGATCTTTGATAGATAATATTTTTAAATGTTTCATATTTTAAACAAACATATTTATAATCAATACGAGATGATTTTTAATAGATTTATAATGGATTTAAACGATACATTTCTGCTTTTTATCATTAATTATTGACACAAGAGTCGAGTGCAACATGTTTATTGTATTTTTTAAATATATGAGAATTCGCACTGCACACAACTGATTTATATTTTCGTCACAACTGAAGTTTTGAAGAGGTAGAATTCCAATGGATATAAATAAAATTAAAATGCGGATAATCAATTGGGCGAAGGTTGTAAGGAGATAGGAGTTTTCTGGTCTTTATTGGGAATATGGAAAGTATTGGTGAAGAATTAGGAAAGGTAATATAATTTTTTGATTTTTTTTCCATTTTCTTTTATTTCCAGGTTCTTCTAGTTATTTATTATGAATGTTTTATTTGATACCGGGTCAAGAAAAGTAAATTTATTTTTATAAAAAGTATTTAGTTTCTATTACGTGATAAAAATTTCTAATAAGTTATTATTTTTTAGGCATCGACGATACATATTTTCGCGTTTAGATATCACTTGGTGATGCCTATGATGGGCTTAGGTAGTAAATAATTATTAATATGTTGAAAGTTAAGCGTTAGGTTAAGTTAAGAAAGTTAGCGATTCTACAATAACAAATCTTAACGAATTAGTTCTAAAAGTTTCATAAATAAAATTCTTACCTTATTAACGAAAGGATAATAAAATTGCTCGATGAGGATGCGAAATTTTATAATAATTTGTTTCTTTGTTATTTTGTTACAGGTGAGTGTCAACATTATATTGCCAGTATGAGTCATTAGAAGTTCAAGTGAGTATTACTTACCTACACTTTTTCTTTAAAATAAAGTTTTTGAAATTTCATAACTATATGGAAAAGTAGGTATGGAAGTCTTTTTGGGTGTTCATAGAACTTACGACCTATCGTACGGCTGGTTTAAATGATCACCTAACACAATTTAACATTCACCATTTACACCCATGACAGACTACCACATCTAAGTTTTTGGAAGTTGTATGTATGTTTAACTCATGTATGTATGTTTAAGTCATACAACTTGTTTCGTATATGAGTTATATTTTTACTACCGCCACCTGCAGTCCATAGCTTACATTATTTTTGAGCTGACCTGTTATTTAATATTTCATAGTTATCCGACTGTTATCTCATATCTATGTCTTCGTTTTCTGGTGTTTGTCCGGTTATCAATGATTAGCTATCATGTTGCCGATTCATCAGTCATTATCATGATCTATCCTGGGGAGAAGTACATACGATAGTTTACCGTCGTCTTCCTCATCGCAGTATTATGTACAACTGGTTGGATATATTACGCAATCGCCGGTTGAAAAAGTTTGTAGCAATACCGAAATTAGATTTATTTGTATTTGTTTGTGCTGTCACAGCTCATGTCTAATTTGATAGTGTTTTGCAGCTGGAATTTATCAAATACATCGAAAAAATATGTAATCTACTCATATGCTAATATATAAAGAGGTAATGTTTGTATGTTTGGATGTAAGAGGTAATTTCTGAAACTGCTCATCCGATTTCCAAAATTATTTTACCGATATTTAGAATGGACTTTCAGGGTGGACATAAACTATATATTATCCCGTTAAAATAAAAGAGCTTTTCGTGGTGACCTATTTTACAACTAAAGTTGACGAAAAAATGGTCGACCGTAGCGCTTTTTACCAACGCTGACTTAACGGTAAGAAATACTTCCGATAAAGAAGAACTCAGAATGTTCTATAAAAAGTTCCGGGACGACATGTATCTATAATATATGTTGAGGTTAAAATAAAATGACTTTTCGTTGTGCTATTTTATAACTGTGAACCTGTGATTTTTTCGCTTCAGTAATTGGGCCTCTTGGCCTATTGAAGCGTAAAAAAGTTAAAGTTGTAGAACTCCAAATTTCTATAAAAAGTCCGCGACAACATTTATCTATATGTTAAGGTTAATACACAAATTGATAAAATATCACAAAAAGTTACTAAAAATCTACGCGTGCGAAGCCGCGCGGGCACAGTTAGTTATCTTATATTGTAAACATATGTTTGTACATCCGCGCAATTCTTCTTTTTCTTCTAGTGCTTCAGCATCGGACGTTAGCGATCATGTTGGCGATCATAATCTTACTAGCAGCAGCTCGACATAGATGGACCGGGAATTTCCCGATCTGCCTTAGGTTTTTAAAGCAGGATGTCCTCCGTCTTCCAGGATCACTTCTGTTCGCGATTATGCGTTGAGTTATGAGATGCAGGATGTAGTACTTCTCTAGATACCTCATGATATGGCTAAAATATTGTAATTTCCGGGATGTAATTATTTTAATAATTTCATTTTCCTCTCTCATCTGTTTAAAAACTCTGCGGTATGGAAAATCTCATTGAAGGGAAAAAAAAGTAACCCATAAAAACCAAGTTTTTATCATACTCCCTTTCTCATTTGTTAGTGGAAAATGGTTTGGCGCTCAACCTACGCGTTGGACTTTGGTCGAGCGACGCTACGAAAGGGAGTAAATAAAAAATTTCCAAAAATCCAAAATTATACTATAATCAGGTTCCGTGTCTACCAGACGCGCTGAAATATTTTCATACAACTTAGTAAGTTGTATGAAAATCCATTAAAAATTTGAAAAAGCCAAAATTTTTTTTTTTTTAACCAAAACATCTTTTTGATCATCGCCACGAGTCTGCTTGCAAAGTTTCAGCTCGATTGGATCACGGGAAAGGGGTTTAAAATGGATCCAAAGTTTTTTCGTCAAACAAGAAGACAAGAAGACAAGCAGACGCCACGAGTTGATATAAAGGGAGTAAAAACTCAAACTGCGTGATTGTAGTTTATTTTCAAAATAAAATTACATCGTTTTATCGATATTTATATACAAAAAACAAAAGCAAAACGATGCTTACCGATCTCAATACATGCTTTCTATTGTTAAAAACATTCATTTTTTTTTATATTTCAATTAATTTTAAAATAATAAAATGTAGGTAGGTTACCCACTTTTCAATGTTCAGATTTTCATTACATTTTATAACATATTATGATTTATAACTTTTATGATAAATAACAAATAAGTATTTTAAATTAAATAATTATCTTATATTTACATGAAGAAGGTATGGGATCATATTCCTGCTGCTATATATTTTTTATGATACGCAAATACTTTCATTTGTAAAATAATGTGTTTTCAAAAACGTAAATCTTATTTTAATTTCTTCTAGAACATTCGAAGCATTCTTATTGCTTACAAAAAAGGAAGATTTTCAGTTTTAATAATTTCATAACGTTTTCGTTTTTTTTTATTATGAAATTATTTTTCACCTGATGTTAAATATATAAAAAAAAAAAAATTGTATGATTTTGTCACGAACAGCATTCGGATCACATTACATTGTCATGTGTAGCCCCATCAAACCAGCTTATTTAAAAACCAAAATGTAGATCCACATCTCAAAGGCTTAAAGTCGTTCAGGTTGTTTCAGTGAGTGACCATGATTCCATTCCAATTATAATACGGACGGACGGACATTTGCCAAAAATCAAACATAATAATTTCGTTGTCCGTCCGTCGTAACTTCAACAAACTTTTTTTCCCTTTCATTTTAATATAAATAAATAAATAATTATTCCTTAGGAACCGACATGTAAAAGTACCATCATTTTTGACGGTTTATAGCTAGTACCATATACAGGGGACACATAGCACAGCCTCATTTTCATTTAAATTTAAGTTTAGCTCACGGCTGCACAATGTTTTTTTCTTTCGGAAGATTGCAGCTCTGGCCAGCTCTATATGAAATTTACTATTCGAAATCTGTATTTTTTTATATTTACCTACATTCTATGAGTGTCTTTTCTATACTTTGTATTTTTAATTTTTATTATCATCAACGCCGTTATGGTCTTATACATGTATACAGTAATGGTATTTGAAATATAACGGAACATAAATACAACAATAATATATAAGAACACAAAACAAACAATTATAGTTAAAAACACTTTTTTTAAATAAACAATATTAAGTGTGCCATGCATTTGCATATGTGGCAATGTCTTATCACCCGTATTATTTGTTTTATGTGTTTTAAACTTATCTGATAAGCCTTTTGCCTTTTCAAGGTAGGAGAACACCTAATATTGATTAAATATGTCACTGCATAAAGTATTAAGTCTTGCCTCCTGACAACAATTAACTATTAATAAATTCAAAAAATGTTCATAATGTATAAGAAATATTGATAATATTATCCGGTGTAAGCTCATAAATCAGATTGCAGACGAAAACAAAATAAAATACAGGCTCTACGTCTATAAAAGAAAGAACTGATGTATCAATAATTTATCGGTAAAAATAATGTATTTATTTATTTCTTTTTATTTATTCGGAAAACCAACAGCTTCCAATAATTAAGAAAAAACAAGGAATGTGGAACATAAAGAAAGCCAATTACAGGTTTTCACTGGTAGTTACATATACAAAATATTACAAAATATCCCATTTACGTGGTGTACATATATATGGACATAGTATGTTGATGAAACTACGAGTAGGTATATATAATAAATTTAGTGGATGTAATGTAGCGTTATAGAATCGCTTCCCATGCGATATTACCCACCTATAAATCTTATATGTATTTTTTGATACAAATAAAAGATTTAGAATGTAGGATATTTTTTTTATTTTATTTTTTTATTTATTTGTTTGGAAATATTAATAGATATAAGAAAATGATTTGTATGAATGTATGAGAGTGTAAATATATACAAAATTGTATTTTGATACATAATGATTTGATATATAAGATTTAGAATTCCCATGAGCTTTCACTTTATATTTATTTATTTTGTTCTTAATATTCTTAACAACTTCTTACAATTTATATTCATGAAAGGAACTCGCGTGGTCAGTCCCCTCATAAGCACGAACGTCAGTTCTTTTATGGCGAGTAAAACGTTTATTAGTAATAAATAAATATTAAATAATGAAATTAACCTATAATAAAAAAATAATAATAAAAAAAAGAAAATAGCACATATTTAATAGGAAATATAATAATATTAATAATAAACTCAGCGTTATTCGACAAGTAATTTTAAAATTGTTAAACGGAAATTAAAATATCAGCATCTCAGAATCGGCATCGACAAGAATTTCTCTAGAATTTGTTAAACTTTCATAAAAATATATAAAAAAAAATGTTGAACTCATTTTTAACTCAAGAGAAACACATTTTTATATTAAGGAATTTCTTTATGAAGGAAACATTCATGTGTAGGCTACAATATAACCTAACTAACTTCCGCGGACGTTCTCTGTTTCTGTCACTTCAACACACACCTCATAAATTTTCTTTAACATTCTTTCCTCGCTCATCCGTTCCACGTGGCCAATCTATCTCATTAATCTTTTCATTATTCTATTACGCTAGGGGCAGCATTACATTCACTTCTAATTCGTCCATTCGCGACTCTATCGTATAAAGATTTTCTACATATTCGTCTAAGCGATCACATTTCTATCGCATTCAGTTTTCTTTTATCGCGTTCTTTTTTTTGGCAATTCCAAGCTTCGCATCTATACAACAAGTTGGCACCAGAGCTCCATTATGTTCCACTAGTCTTGCTTCTATTGACAGATTATTTATAACCCGATTAAATCAATTTAGTCTATTGTGGTATTAAATATAGCAATGCCGGTATTACATATCAGTATATTTTAATTTATTTGGTATACAAACGTACATTTGATTCGTAAATTTTATAACATTTTACTTAAGATATTTGTAAAAAATCCATATCAATAATACAGAAGTATCCTGCTTCGGAAAACCCTCTCAGAGACATAGAGTAATCCAGAGTAATATTGTTCAGCA
Source organism: Agrypnia vestita (assembly GCA_016648135.1). NCBI lineage: Eukaryota > Metazoa > Arthropoda > Insecta > Trichoptera > Phryganeidae > Agrypnia > Agrypnia vestita. Next base: position 127,939 of record JADDOH010000050.1, read on the forward strand.
TAGCAGTAGCTCTTCCAACAGGTATAACCATCGGCAGGTTGGTTCTTTACAATGGAAATGAAACAAACTATGCTGACGCTATCCATAGTAATTATCAGGAACATACAAAACAATGCTCTGCATAATTTCAGGACTATCGATAAAAATGTGTAATCAAATACATATTCCTTCAAGGATAATGAACGCAGGTTTGTTACCAGGGCGATGTAGAATACTGTCACGAAATGGCTAGCAAAATGGATTGCGCGCTGTCAGAATTCCTTGTAAATATGTCACATCAATATCGAAGGGTCGATAAAGGCCTATAGCAATCTAGGGTGATCTAGAACCTTCGGGAAACGTCTAGAAATTCCTGGTCCAACCGAGAAGCAACAAGAAATTTCTTCTAAACACTAGAATAATCTAGAACTTACGAAAATACCAGCATTTTCGGGTATAAATACAGAACTAGGCCGCGGCGCAAGGCTTGTCGTGTTTGACAGTTCGATTAAGCGATACACCGCAACTCGCAATAACAGACATTCACCTCAAGACACCAATTCAAAACAAAACTCCTTTATGTACAGATCCACAAATTCATTTAACACAAACTATCACCACATTGACATTTTCAACGCAACAATAAGAAACATAAAACAAACAATATCTACACTACCGCACCCAAACTAAAATTTATTTGTACATTATATCTTCCCTTCTACTCCCGTCCCACATTCCCCTCCACCCTCTCCATTCGCTATTAATGTATGTTAAAGTAAATTTTTAAATTCAGTGGAAAATTTTTAAGATTGTTTTGCTGTTAACTTTTCCCAAAACAAAATAAATAAATAAATAAACACACAAATACACACACTCACACAAACTCACTATTGGACATGTTTTTTCTTATTTTTTATCGATTGTATATATGTGTTTTCTTGTAATTGGCCCAAAATTCTGTACATCAATTATTGTTTTTTTTTCAAGGTTGATTAATTATATGGCTGTAAGAAAAGCAATAAATGAAAATAAAAATAAAAATAAAAAAATAGCCGCGAGACGACGCCTAGGGTGGCCAGTCATGAAGTGACATATATCGAGCGAACTACCTAATTAGAGAAATAAATAAATGCGTTAATACTACGTGCAAGCATTGGATGGAATGTTCTAGTAAATATTAAATACTTGTTACCCAGCGATAATAAAGTGTTAATTTACGAGTGATATATAGCGAAATAGTGTATTTTAAATAATAGCGTTAAGTTTAATTCGTTTTAAGTGACTTTTTACATCGAATAATTAATGAATAAATCGCCAATTAATTTACAGTGTTTTCATGCATTCCTTCCGCAGACACGACTCGCGACAATAGGATACAGACTATTCAGTTACCTTTCAGACATACTCGGACCTCTGACTATGCGGGTAAAGGTAACGCACCCACTGCGCCAGCCACATGTTGGACTCGGGGGGTTTCCTTCCGCAAGATCGACTGCCGATCGGAGACACGCTTTTGTTGCGCGCAATTATCACGAACCGATGAATTGGTATTTTTTTACACCCATTAGTTATATTTACTGCCGTCCACATGTCATTTTTGGACATTAAATACCAAGTTCTCGAAGTTTCACGAAGACAACGATTAGTCTCCGAGCGTTTAACTAATCGAATTATTTAATCCTGGTGGGCCAACATGTGCTAGCATAAAATGTGATGGAAAAACATTTATTTGTTATTATCAACGCCCTATTTTGCTTTTACAGAATTATACACGATAAAGAATTTAATAAAAACCTAACATAAAACACGTTTTATAATAATAAACCAAAAAAGTAATAAAAATAAAACATTTTTGAATGAGAAATTAACAATCATATTTCATATACGTACTTTAAATAATAAAGTTTTATAATAATGAACTAACAAAGAAATAAAGTTGAAACATATTTGAAAGAAAAATTAACCTAACATAAAACAGGTTTTATAAAACTAAACCAAAGAAGTAATAAAAATAAAACATATTTATATATTAAAGAAAACACATTATTATTGTGAAGTTGCAACTTCAAAACAAAGTTCTGTGAATTATTAAACAAGTTTTTATGAATCGATTAGAAAAGATAATTGGATAAAAAATTGGATAGAATGGAGGTCCATTGGGATTCGTATCCCGGTACCAGTTAAAATATATTTTTTAAATATTTAATTAAAAAAATATTTTTTTCTTTAATTTGATTTTTCTGTATGCCTTTTCTAATTGATTAATAAAAAACAGAAATTATGAATTTTTAAAGAATGAGTTTGGCTTGCATACCATCCTAGGTACTTACTTACATACACACACATAGGTTGTCACCCTCGAAACTCGAGGAGTATAATTTTATTTAACACAAAACAGGCATTAAGTGCCCATAAATTTTATGCACAATGTTTTTATTACATTTATACTTTATACTTTAGTCAATGTGTAGTTGATGTACGTATCGTCTGCGCGCCGTAAAACCGTTTAAGATAAAGCGGTTCATATCCAAGGAGCAATAAGATAAGAATTTAATAAGGTACAAAATCACACAAGGAGGATATTTTTAATGTGAATAATCTTATAATTAATTTCAATAAAATATTATTTTTGAATTTCGGTTTACTGTCAAAAATATGTCCATATTGCTTTGCAAATGAAGAGTATTGTATGTTCCAATAAAAATTGGTATCCGATATTCATATTGAAAAAAATTAATGTATTGTTAATAATTAACATAATATAATAATTATCATTATAATAATCATGTATAATTTCACTCAAGTAGAATAATACAATAGTTTTATTCTATCTATTGTATTTTGAAAAATATATTTGTTTTTAATAATGTTTAACACGTTTTGTTGTTAAGTTGAATTTGTATGAAATACATTCTAAAATTGCTTCACAAAATCATGCATTTTCACGTAAAATGATTTGTAGTATTAGTTTCCGTTATAAATAAATTGTAATCTTTTAAAAAAAGTTGTATGTTTTACTAAATATTAACATTTTAAAAATAAAAATATTAAATTTAACTAAAAATGTCAATATTTTACTAAATATCGACATTTTCAACCAATGAACCATAATACACTTTAATAAATAAAATAAATCAATTGTTGCAAGTGAAACTCAATAAGTGTAAGGAATGCAATTTTATTGAATAACAAGCGAAATGTAATAATGCATATTGAATCCACAAAATAAACACACATGCCCATAAATCATCCCCGAGTTGTTTGCCCGAAAATTTGTTGCGCTTCCATCCTCCTCGAGAACACATCTTTGCAGCATTATTCCGCGCTATGTATAAATCCCAGTAGCACACTCCATAGACCGAATGCACCTTTCGAAAAACACCTTTCCATCCAAATCGGAAACACTCGGCAAACAGCGGAGGTAAATAGTGTCCACATGTAGCAGCTTTGTGCTGCATTCAACTGCATTGTCCTCCGCACTCCGCCTGAGCTTGTTTCATAATAGGATGCATTTGTAAATACGCCTAGTTCGTGATATTCAATACTTTTATACGGTGCCAAGGGTGGGTGCCGCGGTAAATGGATCTCTCTCATTGTGTCCCTAAACGATGTATAATATTATATTATGTTCCTTCAGGGGTATCCGAAAATGTGCTCAATTATGAAAGGTTTTCGATTGGTTACTGCACTGTTATATTTTTGGCATCGTAAGTGATTGGATTCACCTTTTCATACCTGGTAAAATTAATGGTATCATCCATTATTGTCTTCTCCAGAGGGTTGAGGACTATAACCCCTATGTCGTGAGTTTAAGATGTCCTTAATAATTTTCTTCCACTGCCAATACCTTAATTTTACTGTAACCCCTATGTCGTGACTTTAAGATGTCCTTAATAATTTTCTTCCACTGCCAATACCTTAATTTTACTGTAACCCCTATGTCGTGACTTTAAGATGTCCTTAATAATTTTCTTCCACTGCCAATACCTTAATTTTACTGTAACCCCTATGTCGTGACTTTAAGATGTCCTTAATAATTTTCTTCCACTGCCAATACCTTAATTTTACTGTAACCCCTATGTCGTGACTTTAAGATGTCCTTAATAATTTTCTTCCACTGCCAATACCTTAATTTTACTGTAACCCCTATGTCGTGACTTTAAGATGTCCTTAATAATTTTCTTCCACTGCCAATACCTTAATTTTACTGTAACCCCTATGTCGTGACTTTAAGATGTCCTTAATAATTTTCTTCCACTGCCAATACCTTAATTTTACTCGGGTTCTGGTTCTCCTCAAGGAAAATTGAACTGGATATTCTTTAGATATGACAGGTGAACCGAATCTCTAGGTGAACCGACGTGGGATCGATCTCCGTTCCGATATACTGCTCCGCTATTCTGCGTGCTGACTGCGAACACTTAAAAGAAAAAGAAAAAAAATGTGTGCACAAATTAAAATATCCGGAACTTTGTTTTTGCCGCTACGCTACAAGTGACCAATCGTTCCGGGATGCGCTGAGGAATCTATGGTCTGCGGTAACTCTTATACCGCTTTCATAAATATATAGAGCGGCTGACCATAGACTACTGAGGATTTTCGCCCGAACATCCACAGTCTGCATTTCGAATAACCTTGCCAACAGAATAGCAAGTAGCGTCCATGGTCTGGTCAGTCAATCAAGTTGAAGATCAGCTTCTTTCGCTTTCTTTTGATATCTATGGTTTCTTTGCTTATTTTTAGATCCACGGACACGAAAAATAAATATAACGTAAAATACACGTCAACCCACATTTCTACAATAAACAAACTTAAGAGTCTAATTTGGTAATGTATAACGTATGAGCGCGAAAATAATGGTTAAGAAAATATATGGGGCGAGTGTTGAAGGCAACAGGAATAGAGGGCATCCGCGAAACACCTAGCGTACTACAAGTATTGGAGGATGACCCTGTTAAAAACCTCAACAACCTTAGAGCTTACATGTGAAGATGTACGAATGTAGCCGAAGCAAAAGTGGTGTGCCAAGATAGAAAAATATGTTCTATCTTCTCTGCCTACCCCTTCGGAAAACGGCGTGATGTTTACTTAGTTAAGAGTATGATCCTTGATGGAAATCAATCTTGACTGATGCAATTTACCCTCCTGTACTCGGGATAGCAATAACTAAATGTCTTTTCCGCTATTATATAACATTGCACACTTTGTTAATTTTGATATTTGATAGTGGTACCAATACTGATGTATGGAACTTAACCCTGGAGCTGGCAAATGGTAGACTGAATGGCGTGGAAATGAAATTAATTAGGCGTACGTGTGGCGAATCCCTTTGTAAAAAATATAAAAATTAGGAAATAATGTAAAGCTAATCTTAACATAGTGAATAGAGTGAAAAAAGAGTCGCGTTCAAGAGAAAGGTATATGACGCAAGTGTTGACGGTGCCAGAAATATTAACCAGATTCCAGAAGATGGATCAACTATTGTCGAGCTTGCATGCGAAGATTATGAATGTGGATGAGGCGAGAGTTGTGTGTCAGATAGGAGGAGTCAGATATGTGGCGCTCCATCCTCTCTTTCTACCCCTATGGAGGAGCGGTGCGATGGTAGGCAAGCTATTTAATTATCCTGAGGATACTGGAGTAATATGTTTATGGTCTTAATTGTGATATGTATGTTATGTACATATCACGTCGTCATAGGGATATAAGCCATATTTCATACATTTAATATATAGACTAAGAGCCAGTGACCGCCAGACTTACGTTATAGTATCAAACCTGAAATATTTTTTCTAGACATAATAGGAATGAAGGTTTGGATATTGTGACATTTGAGTTCAGGGAATTTTGGCAGATAACAGGAAATAAATGTACAAAAAAATAATTGAAAAGTAAAAATAAAAAACCTGATTTTTAACGGGACAGTACTATACACTCATAGTTATCATTGTCAGACGCTTTGCAGCTCTATAAATAATCATGTCATTTACGTTATAGTATCAAATGTGAATTTAATATATTTTATTCGGGCCACTGCCTAACAATACTGCCTGATACCTAATATTTTAACGTTTTACTTACGCATTTTTTGTACCTGTATTACCCGTTATCTGCCAAAATCCTCCGAACTAAAATGTCATAATATCCAAACCTTCATACATACCATAATGTACATCTACAGAAATGCATTTTTTTCAGATTTGATACTGTGACGTAAGTCTGGCAGTCGATGGCTCCTTCTCTAACAAGTATGCGGTATGACCGTATTCGCAACCTGGATACAACAATCATTAAGAGTTTTATATGCATTAGTACAGTATAGAAAATCAGTTAAAAGTACACAAACTTCTGATGACTTGATGAGGTCACGCATTTCAAATGGTAGCTGTAAATATTTTCCTGTGTTTAAATGTAGAGGATTGTGTTCTGTGTTACCAGATGCACGAAATACTCATGTGTTCAAATATTTAACAAAGGAAGCTACCACAATGTTGTCTTTGATAATATCTGTGGTGGGAAATAAACAAAGTATTTGTTAAAATATGCATTGTATTTAAAACAATTTTTAGCCAGATTATTTATATTTCCAACTGGAAAATTTATATTTAATAAAACACGAATACATATTTAATGTTAGTTATATTAAACGAAGAACATACGTGTATACCTTGTGCTCAATTTTCATCAAGGAAATTATTGAATAATATTTAATTAGGATAAATTATAGAAGAATCACAGAGACGAAGCTATTTATATGGGAAACGTGTATGGAAGTCTTTAAATGATGGCCCAAGGCTTATGAGCAGTATGAGCTGGTTCAAGTGATTACTTTACACAATGCAACGTTCACCAATTCGACCGTAAAAACATCTACACATCATCAATTTTTCAAAGAACATATACATAGGTGTACAAAGTTTTACACCTATGCATATGTTCTATATCAGTATCTTTCAAATATTTATAATTTATCTTAATTAATAATCCCTCTCTGGACGAAATCCGGTAATTGTGTTCCCAGAACATATATTTTATAAAAATATTGTTATAAATAAAAAAAAATCTTGTTAGCATTAACTACCCAGAAATTACTCTAATTCAATCAAGATAAAATAAAGTTGTAAATCTCTTTTCATCTTATCTTATTATAAAACTTTTAGAAATTCTGTAGTAGGTACGGATAGAGCTCTATTATAATAGATTTGCAATACGTCAGTAATACTAATTTTATCCACTTCGAAATGTTCGTTGTCACCATAATATTATTTACGAGTATGTATGGTTATAAAAAATAATAATTTTATAAAACCCATCCTAGGACGGGCGTGAAAAACATATATACATAAGAAAAAATTACAAAAATACTTGTCTACGGCATCTAGAATCTAGAATTCAGTACATTTTAAATAAGTAAACCTCGGTGACTGCATTCAATTTTTTAATTTTTTTTTGGATATTGCTGCCTTTGATTTTATAGCCCATACATATAATGATAATATTGTACAAAAGTATTTAATATGCGGCCAAACATTGTAAAAACATCTTACTTATAATAAATAAAGTAACTGCTTTGCTTTAAACATTGTTACAATAGGACTCACCTTAGATGAACGCTTATTTTTTTACGCAGCGGGTGTTCTTATAAATTTATTTTCGTCTTAATTTTATGATACGTTTTCTTTATCGTAGTAATAAACCGCATTAAATAAATTATGCTTGTCCAACCTAAGCATTATTGCAAATATTGAGAAGCTTAATTCTACAACGTTTTAATCGATTTAATTTTCAATTTTCTTTTCTTTTTGTAGGTTATAATTTTTGCTTATTGTAACCTGTAATAAAGTGTGTATTATTTCTTAGTGATACGCCTTGTGATCAGGTTTATGGCATAAATATGTGCCCAGTTGACATTGATTCGTCTGTTTCCGTGAACGGCTGTTTTTTTGAGTCGTTCAAGAACGTCCGAGAAAATGAGTTAAAAACAATGCAAGAATATGAATCAGACTATCAGTATAAAAGTTTGAAATTAGAGTCAACGAGCATTTGAGATGTCTTAGCAATCATAATTATTCGGAATATGCAAACCACCTAATAGAATCTATTCACTTTTTCGATATAAATACCGGTTTCGAAATTTTACATAGCAATACTAGGGGTTTCATTTGGATAATCTATAAATATTAGCAATTAGGAAAAGTATAAATAGAAACCAAAGTAATATAAATAATCAAATAAACTTTGTAAACAGCCCTCCCTTAAACTTTTTCCATTATAATTACTTTGTACCTGCGTAATTGTAACCACGCCCCATTCAATCCCCTCCAAACAAGCATATTTATCTGTCTATATATAATCATTAATTTCACTACATTCATTGTCCTGAAGAAGGGAGCATCGCTCACGAAACATGTTGAATTTTTAAAACTCAACTAAACTAAATAAGTGTGGTTAAAACAAAGTTTTCAATATTTTATTTATTCGTAAAAAAGTAAACTATTGCCTCTACATGGCACTGTAACCAATCTATGTATGTACACGATGAATTTGTACTGGTACCCACATTTGCGCGTCAAGTCATATATCAATGTGATAATAAGTGAAAACCGTAAAGTATTGTCAGTGATAAAGATAACTTCATGCGTTTATATTTTTATTCTTTCTAACACAAGTGACACTTCAACATTAATTATTGAGTTACGAACCAAAGTATTCCGGCGCAATAAGTTCTATTTGCTATAGTGGTTGGGTGGCTAGTAAACTTTTTTATATTTAAAAACAACTATATTTTCCTCGGTTTTTTGATGTTGTTAGTTTTGAGTTTCTAGCGATCTTCTTCAACAATTTTTAATGGCGAAAATGTGACTTACCCATTTATTAGATAGAGTAATAAAGTATTTAAAGTTGTAAAGAAAGAACAAAATAGGAAAGTATGTAAAGCTGACCATAGCACAGTGATAGCATTAAAAAAGGTTCGCTTTTGTGATTTAGTTATTTTGAATGAGTGACGTAGGAGAGAATTGTAAGAAAGATGTTTGATAAGAGTGTCATTAGAAACAGAAAACGGCCGCAGAAGACTTGGCTTGAACAGATAATCCAGATACTGGAAGGACTTGTTAGAAACCTCAATAATTGACGAGATTGAATGAGAAGATGTGGATGATGCGATGGATGGTGGATGATGGACAGCAGAGTTTGGAACTCCATTCTCCCTGCCTGCCTCCGCGGAGAAATGGTGTGATGGTAAATTAAATCATAGATGGAATGGTAACAAGACCTTGATACCTGCATGCTGAGAACTGTGTAGGGATCCGATAGATATTTGTTTCTATGAACACTGCGCATTTGTACTTTTCGCCGATGCGCATGCGGTGTGATTGTATTACAGTGCGGTCGAAGCTAAATCAAAATTTGTTGTAGGTACATTGAAATTGATAAGATTTTGTTGTATGTTGAAATTGCTAAGATTTTGTTATATATTGAAAGTGCTAAGATTTTGTTGTATATTGGAAGTATTAAGATTTCCGGAAAAAAAAGAAAACAGGATGCTTGTAAAGACCAAAAAAAGAAAAGTGATGCCTCTATGGACATATTTGAAATCCAGGATTGGAAAGAAATGGTTCCACTACAAGAGGTTCGCGGATATTTTGTCTAACGACAAAAGATCCACGACATAAGACCTACGCGACGTTATATCCATCAAAAGCTTTAAATAAATTTATGAATTGTATCATTAAATACACTGTTTCGCGAATTCTTTAAAAAACGAGCCGATCAAATCAATAGAAAAATATAACTTTCGCGAATTGCGAATCTTGCCCTGATGAGCAAAAATACAATATTTGTAACTGCCCTAGGAAACAAAGGATCTAGGATATTATGCTCAAGGTATGTGCCTTATGTTTAGCCTGACTTAACCTAACACATGTTTTTTTGTTATAATTCGCTAAATGTTATGTGCAATATTATCGATTATTGACTAGATCGGTATGTTTTTAAGAATTTATGAAAGAGTACATATTATAATCATTGATTTCGCCATCATTATCATTCTATTTATTTTTTTGAAAATCTTTTATAAAAAAAATATTTTGAAATTTGTCACATTACATAAAAATGTTTGGTGTTATGTGACACTACTAATGTCGCGTGTGCCTTTTTCTGGAACAGGCCTAGACCCGCTAGGATATTTAGAGCCAAGAGTGATCATAAGAATAGGTTTAGGTGAATCTTAGCTGTTGTTTTTTAATGTTGCTCTTTATGTTCAGGTGAAAACTGTTTATACTGTCAGTGAAGTGGCTTTGGGAGACAAATGAAAATGCTGGTAATTAATTAACGATTTATTGATTGACAAAGTCACTGGACATGATTTAATCAGCAGCACTAATCTCTAATTCAACTACTTCGTAATTCATCACTCAGCTATGAACATTTTATAATCGCTGGGTAACACTTTCAATTAAATCCCGTTCACTATCGCACGTTGGTAGGTGACTTTGTGGGCCCAGCTATATAGAATCAGCTGCCTCCAGTGTTGCGCTTGTGGGCTCCAGTGTTGGAATCTATGGAGAACCAGGGACTCTTCAAGAAGAGCCTAAAAACGCATTTTTTCGGGATGTCGCACCTATAAGCGCCCTTGAAGCGTCTCTTACGCAAAAACGGAGCTATAAAAATTAACATAAACATAAACATAGGTATTTCGCTTAATTTATTTCTGGCCGCCCTGGCCGCCGATCCGTTGCTAATATAGCGCCAGTAGAATTGTCAAAATAAACTTGAATAGCCGCGACACGCCTTCGCTTTTTATAGAAAACACTTTGGTTTTTCAAATCTTCTTATATTTCTAGCGATTCATTGAAATTTTCAGTGCCTAGTTGCTCCAGTTGGTACCAGATTGTAGCAGACATTTGTACATGATTTCTTAGTATTGTTCTAGAGCATTCTATACTGTCGTTTCAAAGTGACATATTACAAGGAATTTGGACAGTGCGCAATTCAATCCGGATGCTAGCATTTCGTTACAATACGTTCTTGTGAGTCTATTGTATGATACAAGTCAATGGTCTAAGTATTTGAAGGCAGACTAATCTATATGTGCTTTGGAGTGGATATAACCGATATCCAAACAAGAATATGGTGCAATAGAAGAAAGAGTGACGAGGAATGCCGGGTACTGTTTGTGGTTCCCACGTGATAAGAGGACCACAATACACGCCCGTGAAACAATAAAACCAACTTGACTTCGCGCCTCCGGGGGTCGACAACCTTTTTAATATATTTGACGTACTTGTTGGTCTAGTGGATAAGACACTCGACTAGTGTGCGAGTGGTCGGGGATTTGGGCATTATTCCAGGAGAACAGTAAGTTAGACCTAATGATCATTAAAATACACGGCACATAACCATGTTTTTTCTACTTGAGTTTACTTAAAAAATTTTTATTTTACTACTTAAATTTCGAGACTACTTAAGTTATTTAAGTTTGGACGACAGAGACGAAGGTTTTGAAATGATCATGTGAGCAGAATGACAGACAAACAAACAAAGATAATGAAAGAGTTTCGAGAGTGACAATCTCTCATCCAAAGGTGAAGTATTAAATATGTTTAGGACTTCGAAACTGGAGTAATAAATTATACAATATTTAATTAAACTCAAATAGAGAAAATATATTTATATTCCATCCATTTTAATGATCATCATGAATAATATTTAGTATATTAACGCCAATTCCATCAACAATATAAGTTAGTCCTATTTTTCTACTACAAGATAAGTTTGTAAATAGAAAGAATATTAAAAAAATATATGCAATATTCTTCCGTGTATCACGTGTTGGTAAATATGAAAGGAAAAAAATAAAATCAGATTGGAGTTTAATGTCAATTTACTTTGAAGTATACTAATTATATAATATAAAAGAGTTTTTGTTTCTTATTTTTTATTTTTTAGGTAACTTCATCATTATTATTGTCAGATATTCGAAAATTTGTATTATTATTATAAACGATAATAAATTGTAGGCAGTTAATTTTAATTAATGCGTACCTATTTTTTAATAATATAATTAATACAAATGTTCAAACGTCAAACAATTTTTATTAAGAAATTTAAGAAAAAATTTACACACTATGTTTTAAACCACTTAATTGCTATACATTTGTCAACTAGTTTCGGTTGGACTCAACCTTCTTCAGGACAATTACAATATAGACAATTACAATATAGTCTATATTGTAATTGTCCTGAAGAAGGTTGAGTCCAACCGAAACTAGTTGACAAATGTATAGCAATTAAGTGGTTTAAAACATAGTGTGTAAATTTTTTCTTAAATTTCTTATAATGTCAAGCCACAAAGTGTTTTCTTGCTTTGAAAATTTTTTATTAACCTAGCCTCGATTCCTTCACCTCTACAGTAACAGGGACCACTCTAAAACTACCCCTGATATGCTCATTCCTTACTATGTCAAGCCTCGTTACACCCCAAGACTATCTGAGCATCTTCATTTCACTGGTATAGAGTTTTTGCTCGTCCACCTTCTTTACAGTCCAGCATTCTGAGCTGTAGAGTATTGTAAGTCTTACTGCAATACGGTAGTACTTGAATTACGAGAACAAAAAATTTAAAATCGCATTATCTCAGAATGCATATTTTGTAGAGGTGAGAGTTTTGCCCTCGGGGTGTGGTATGCTTCGTAGATAAAAGAAACAAAGAAGAGAAGTTATATTTTGCGCCACGTGGACATACATTGTTTCATTAAATAATGTCATGCATGATTCTAGAATTAATAAAATTTCGATATTATAATGGGTGAGAATTTTTCCTGCCACACAATATTTTTTGTCGTTCACGACCCCTGACAAGACAGTCGCGGAGGTTTAATTTTCGAAGGAGGTATTGTTTATTGTCCCAGCCATTGATTCATGAAGTTGTCAATATTTGTCCTACATTATACTCCAAAAGTTGCTCGCATTATGTCTACCCTGAGTACTACCTGGTACAAGCCCACAACCGCTTGTAGGTGCTCCGAGCATATATTGTTCATTGACTTCGCGAGACTTATTATCAAACATTATTATATATTGACAGAAGAACTATACAGTTTAGAGACATTAAACTTTTCTTGAAATTAAAAGATTTTTGGGTGGAAAACGCACGCCGATCGATGACCCGTTTAAGCAATAAGCGATAGAATTCTTTATCATGGATATTGTCTGTGTAGAATTTATCTGCAGGTCTCAAAAATGCTTGGACGTCAGTAAAAACTTTCATAAATATTATGTTCCGTTACAGATCTACATACAATCTTTAGCACAATTAGTAATAAAATAAGGAATAACTAACTAACCGTGAAAACCTAAAAATGTTCTTAGGTTTTCACGGCCGTTCAGAATCTTCTGTGTATAGTTTTCTGGGATATTTTGCCGTGTATATGTGACCTCTCTAGCCGACGTTTCGGATCCCATTGCAGGGTCCACATCAGCCCTGATGATGCACCCTGCAATGGGATCCGAAACGTCGGTCAGAGAGATCACTTATACACGGCAGAATATCCCATAAAACTATACATAGAAGATAGCTGGAGTTTATTTTGTAAAACAAATATTTAAAAAAATTCAAGACTTTCATAATTCTGCGTTGAAATTAGTTAATAAATCATCTGAAAGTACAACTAAAGATATATATACACTTTTTAAGAAGGAAGATCAATGCCTCTTAATGCCATCTTATGGTATACATTAGTAACATGTAACAAGGTATCTTGAAGACACTAAATATTAACATCAATTGCTACATAAACATGGTACTAGATTTGCGACATACGAAGGTAACTAATAAAAAATAATAATAGTCAAAGAACATTAAAATATGTAATTCTGAAAATATATGAAAAACTATCACGAAATTTTATTAAAAAAAATATTAAGAAAGACCTAAAAATTAATAGAATTACTAATCAATAAGAAAGGTTTATACTGACAAAGTGAGATATTATCTTGGTAATGTTTTTGTTAATTTATTATGGAAAGTAGTTTTGTATATCTGTTTTCTTTTTCTTTTGTATATAAACATTTGTTATTTTACCTCGTTAAAAAAAATAACCACGGATAAGTAGGTTTTCCTTTTGCAAAAAAAATATGATGCAAATGATCAATTATTTAAAAATATTGAAATTAAAATTTTTTTGTGAAGCAATATTTTGTTATGATTTTATGACAACAATTTATATTTTAAAAATGGTCCTCATAGAATAAGATACTGCGCGTTTCTATGAGAAACGTAAAGACATCTATCAACCGACGTAATCAAAAACATTATCTGATATGTAAAAAATAAAATAATAATTATAACAAAAAAAATCTGGTTATCGCGTGTAAGATACAACAAAAATGAATAATAAGTGGAGTTACATTTCCCAACGCGTTGCTTGTTATTTAGCGGTTAGTTTGCTTTAGCGTAGTGTAGTATCCTTCTCACAAATAGACACTCCACACCTACCGACTTTTGGTTTACCTTCTCCCACACACACACACATTTACACACACACCCACACATTAAACAGCCGCATCGTTATCTGAGAGCGGTTGTCATTATACAGTATATATACGAGTATCTACACACTTTTTGTCAGGTTCAATACTTTACATGTGTATGTAGTAGGTTAATATTTAGTGCGGCGTTTCTGGAATATTCTATACAAATTTTGAGTAGGTATTATGTAGGTAGGCCCCACGAAATTGACAGTGTTTATTTGTTTAATACTGAAACTATTAATTTATTGACAATGGCGCGATAAAACAGCGTTACTAAATCTAAAGCTAAAACTGAGAATTCTGAACCTATAACTTGGTATTCAGATATCAGATAGATCAGAGTAGCTTGTTGGTGCAGGGGTCACAATGCTCGCCTGTGATCTGGCGGTCACAGGTTCTTCAATAATGTACTTGTATTGGACAGTTTTTAATATTCCTCAATCATGTGTTTTTTCATTTTAATTATATCTAATTTTGAAGCTGGTAATTCGTGGTGGTATTCCATTTGAATGATTTAATTATTTTTATAATCCATTGTTCGTTTATTGACTTACTAATACAAATAGGGTAATCGCGTGTGGAAGAGATGCCATAGTTTTTTGAAAAATTATTATAAAATGACTGTATTGAAAACTATTTTTAAAAATGTTTATATATCGTCATATATACATCTGCATCGTTAATATGCTAAAGAAAATATTTAAAATATTGTATTAAATTTGTTGCAAGTCAGTCACGGAGGAGGAGTTCTACGGAAATCCACATAACGCGTCCATTTTTATTTCAAGGATGGTGCAACCCAAGTATATTATAGATGTCTTTCAGAGATGAAGCAAGATGAGAAAGTAGGAATGTAAGTCTTTGGGTATTTATAGGGCCTACGACCCATCATCACGTGGCTGAGCTAAGTGATCACTTTACACAATGTTCCCCAAATTCGGTCAAGATCGTCCACAGATCTATCAAAAAAAAAATTGTTAATGATTTTTATCTACCTTATTTTGAATTTTTATAACCACTAGGCTAACGCCATTTTTTTTTAATTTTTCATTTCTATGAAAAAGAATGTAGATATCATCGCTGGTAAATGAGACTATATTATTATTATTTTTAGATCCCTCGATTTTGATCGATCCCCGGGGGTCAAAAATCCTCTAATTGTGTTTACCATTAAGGAAGTATCGAATTTTTCTTTTGATGGTTTTCTTATTAGACTTTTTTACCCTTCCAAATTCACGTAAAATATAAAACATACGATGTTCATTATAATAATATACTTAGTAAAAGTGTCAAAGCTATACAGCTGATGCACTTGTAGAGTATTTAGACTATCGTAGACTTAAAGGAATCGGAAAAAAATCGAATTTTTCGTGTTATTATTTGTTTATTTGATATTGAAGAATCAATTCTGATCCTTAAGAGGCCCCAATACACGAATTTCGTATTTGCTCTCGATTTTGCTAAATTTAACGTAAACTTATTAAATCATTTTGCAAAACCCATAGCTAAAAAGGCTTTTAATCATTTTATTATGATAGGTCCATTTACTCTTGAAGCACTTCCTTAAAAAAATATGAAAAAAATATTGTTATAACATCAAAAAAATTATAACCCCGAAACTTTTAAAGCATTTTTAGTTTTCATGCAATAGAGTTATCTTTGGTACACTTAATCTCGTATATTTTCAAATAAAGACCAAATATTTTATTTAAAAATTGATTTATACAGTTTGAAGAAGAAGCGGTGTTATTCAAACATTAATATTTTTCGACAAGTTGTTAAATATATCGTTTTAAAACTTCTTTTTCAAACTTTAAACAATCAATTTGTAAATAAAATATATGTAAAAAATATATTTTGTATTTTTTTTCATATTAACAATTTGTAAATAAAATATATGGTCTTTGTTTGAAAATATACGAGATTAGTGTACCAAAGATATCTCAATTGCATGAAAACTAAAACAGTGTTTCGGGGTTATAATTTTTTTGATGTTATAACAATATATTTGTTCATTTTTTTTAAGGAAATGCTTCAAGAGTAAATGGATCTATCATAATAAAATTGATTAAAAGCATGTTTAGCTTTTGCTTTTTTCATGCAGGTTTTGCAAAATGATTTAATAAGTTTACGTTAAATTTTGCAAAATCGAGAGCAAATACTAAAATCGTGTACTGGGGCCTCTTAACAGAATATAATGTTCCACACGACGAACAATCAAAGCATTGCCACCGATTTCCATGACCTGACGGAAGAAACGCGGAAACCAGCCCTTCAACATCTCCGCTTCTTCTCCTCAGATAAATCACTTCAAGTGTGATGCTGATGATGCCCGCACGTCAATCTGCGAGGCCTCCTCGCTGGACCAAGCCCATTCCCTATTCCTGGAAACTGCATAAGTTTCCTGCTTGTCGTAGATTATTCCAGAGCAGCCTTCGTTGACATTCGAGGAGATGTTGTTGCTATCAGACTTGTGTACAAAGGTTTTCCAAGATGTGCGTGAGAAATTTTACAACAGACTTTACAAAGATATATACCTATTATATAGGGCCATTGTTGGAAGAAAGGGCATTTTTTTGTTAGATTTAAAATTTTTTAATATTTTGATTTTTTTTGTGATTATACAAGCCCATCAAAAATTACGTACTATGTATAAAATGATTCCTGGTGTGGTCTTGATAAATCTATGCTATTAATTCAAGAAGTGTAAAATATATGACGCTTTACAGAAAATAAGCCAGAGAAATTGAACAAAAATGCTAACATTGATGGTGCTATCTCAGTGGTTGTCGGCATAGTGTAAAGAATATTTTCTGTTCAAAATTGAATGAAAAAGACTCCGAAGTATTGATACTAACTATGAGACATTCTTTATAATTTGTCAAAATATATAATTCTGTGCAACAATATCCGTCACAAACGCTATCAGATAGCATAAATAATAATGAGATATGAAAAGCAAAAAAAACATAATTCCGTACGTAACAATGTCTGCCACTAACGCTATCAAGATGTTGCGCTACGCTAGAT
This sequence comes from Agrypnia vestita, assembly GCA_016648135.1. Taxonomy (NCBI): domain Eukaryota; kingdom Metazoa; phylum Arthropoda; class Insecta; order Trichoptera; family Phryganeidae; genus Agrypnia; species Agrypnia vestita. The sequence continues at coordinate 145,480 of JADDOH010000050.1, forward strand.
TGTCCAGTTTTCAGAGCCTTGAGTCGTGGCCGAAATATATATAATTCTTTATTTTACAATACTATGTATAAAAGTTCATTTTTCAAAATAACAAATTCACATTTACCAAAAATAGTATATAAATTTTTAAATATAAAAAATCTTTATTAAGCAGAATAAGATGTCTTTTCATTTATATACTGCTAGGACAACCACTAACTAATGTAAACTGAAATTCAGACATGTAAAAGTTCGTTAATTTTGATGGATCCTAATGAAAAATATAATCCACGAATACGTACCCTTGATATTCCTGTTTATATTTGCTGTTCCTTTTATCATCGATGCGACTGTCCACATCTGGTTCGAAGGAGAATTAAAAAGCAATATTAATTAAACGTGCCGTCCATTGACAATGACGGCTTCCACAAAACAGCGGGAAACAAAAAGTGTTTAATAAAAATCGCACGCACGGAAATGTTTCGCATAACCGTGGCTCGCGACCGACGACGGCCCCTGCATACTAACCGCGCGACGTCTCTCCTCCGGACCCTGTTTCATTCTTGCATCGGCTCCATTAACACTCGGGACTGCCATTGAAGATGTAAAGGAATGCGCGACTGCATCGCTCAAAAAGTGGCCGAGGATGGAATGCCTTGTATGGCTCGGTGCCGGGGACGTTAATGGATTGTTGTGAATGAAATGGTTTTGTTTGAAAATGCTGCGTACTCGAATATATTATATTAATAGGCGATTGAGCCCGCAGTCCGGTAGAAAAGAATTTTTAAAGGGCGTGCGGAAGATTTATTTTCAGTAGTAATGTTATAGATGAAACAGTTAAGAGTATTCTGTCTGTGGATGGTACCCACCGCCTACCCAGGATAGTTCTATGAGCAAAAGTTCCCATATCGGTCCTGCTCATTCGTCTCCAGGTTGACATTTTTTTGATACTACCAGACAAGACCGTGCCGCTCCGCACAGTTCGTTTAAGGCTGCCAATGCTCATCAACTTTTTTATTAGAAATTAAGAAAACATATATAAAATATATACATAAGAGAATATAAATACGTACAAAAAGAATCCATAAAGTACGTAATGAAATATAAAAGAGTACACAAAGAATCCTTAAAAGTAAATAACATAATATAAAAGAATACAGAAACAAAGTAAAGGCAACAAAAAGAGTACATAAAAGGATACATGAAGAATGCATAAAAGTGCATTAAATACACAAGAGTACATAAATGGGTAGGGTGCAGTGACTATACACCACTCCCATAAGGGAAAACAAAAAAGGCAAAACAAAAAGAAAGTATTTGATTTGGTTATTATTTGTAAAAGAACAAATATATGCGAATTGAAAGCAATGTCAAGATATTCAAGACATGCATGCGACCTATCATGACATATTATGCTGTAGAGAAGCGGGTTGAAACTGTCCGTACCAAGGGACTCCTGAGACATATGAAATGAAAGTGCTGAGATCCATTACTGGAAAAACGCTTCTTGATCGTGTCCGAAATTTAGATGTAAAGAAAACCAGTAAAATAGAGGATAGCAACATGGAGCAGATTATGTAGGAGATTCTGAAGGGATCACGGCACCAGGAAGGACATTGAGAGACTCGTGCATACAGCAGCTAATGAAATCCCATCTGGACGACGCCCACCGGGAAGACCACCGAAAAGATGCAAGGACAGCTGGACCTCATCATCTCAGGAGGCTTAGTTTTCTGTAACACAAGTCAACAGATCTAACAAAAAAAAAGACAAAAAAGGAAGAAATTATAGAAAATTGAAAGTGGAGTAAGATAATAGAACCTGATGAATATTTTGCAAAAATATCAATATTTGCTCTCAATTTCACATCAACAATCAGGTCTTTTCTCACTTCTTTGTCAGTTTGGTCGAGAATATTATATAAAATAAATATCCTCGCGAGATTCTAAACGATAAGTGTGCACTTAATTGAAGTTTTCCGAACAATCTCGAAGATTTTAGAAAAAACTGGAATATGCGTAATTATACCAGAAGCTTCGATAAAATCGAATCTTCATAATTAAATGAAGACAATATTTCGGCGAAAAATCACTGACAAACGAGAAACTGAAACTAGTAGGTAAAGATAACAACGTTTTATTATACCTTCTAATATAATGTATAACCAACCTTAAAGAAATTTTGGAAAGTTTTTTTAAAAGGTTTAATGTAATTACTATCAATTTGATAAATTTACAATGAATTTAAACACTGTGCGCGAGGTACATAACCGATTGTACAAGTCAATTAATGTCAAGTGCGTTTTTGTATTACAGTCTAGCGTGAAGCGGTCATATGACTTTGTCTCTTTCTCGCATAAATATCACTCACGCAATGTCACGCATATACTACATTGACGTGTATAGATATACATTCTTGATATCGACCTGCATGTATTTAATGATTTGTCCATACGTCGCACGTCGCGTCGGTCAGTTAAAACAAGAACGGCTAAAACTAAGTATGAACTTAACTCTTAAGCTTTTTAAATTTACGGTACAACGCTAGGAGACTAGGCAGTGCAGAAAAATGTTGCGCAAACCGGAAAAAAAATCGTGCGTGCGGTACATAAAATTCTGTAATCCTAGGTTTGATGTCTTTGTGGTGGAGTTAAAATATATATATTTTTAATAATATCAAGCTTCAGACTGAACGTTAGTGAAAAATGATTAATTAGTAGGTACTGAGAGAGAACATATTTTTTGAATGAAGAAATAATTAGAGAATTAATTAATTTTCCGTCCATCATTAAGAACATTGAAGGATTTCAAGTACACGATTAAGAAAAACACAATTTATTTAAGCGAAGATTCCAATCCAGGTATCTTAATACAAGTCTGTTTCACAATTGCTTCAAAATATTTCAGCTTTCAGAATATTAATTCCAACGATTTGCTTTTGTGATATTTATACAGCCTTTTTCGTGTAGAATTTCCAGGTCAATACTATTATTTTCAGCCCAACGTTATTTTCATTACGACATGAAGCTTTGAAATATTAAATCAACTAATAAAAATAAGACGCAATATTGTTTGTCCCATTTATTTATTTATTTTAACAAGAAAAAAACTCGAAAAAACAGTTAAAATATTAACAGATGTAATAAAAACTATCACTGTCTCAGAATCGATTGCATGTTCCTCTTGAAAACAGTCAGGTTGTGGTGAAATATATCTAAAAAACCCACTGTGCTCATAGCTCGCCCAGTCTGTCTAGTCTCGAGAATGAAGAGTGTATATGATAGTCAGTTCTCGTATTATCAGTGTAGAAAATATCTTTTGAACACGTTGTAATCAGGACTCTAAGGCATATTTTAGAGAGAAGATCAGGTTGTCAGTCTCTTAATTTCTTTCTATCTAACAAACTAAGAACATTGAGTTTTTTCAGATACTGAGTATTATTGATGAATTTGGCGTTAACAATGTAGAGATTATTCATGATGATCATTGAATTCGGTAAAAAACATTAACTTTGTTATCTCTACGTGACTTTGATAATATTTTTCTATTTTACTACTTAAGTTTCGAGAGTAACAGAATTTCCTATCGACAGGTGAAGCATTTTGAAGGTGATCATCAACAGGTGAAGTTTTTATATTGATCGATCAGAATATATCCGAAACGACGGGGTGTTGAGCAGGGTGGGCGAAAAGAGGCGACTGCTTAACAGAATCGCTCAACAGCAAGCAAATTGCATAGGCTATAATATAAGGCATCCGGGCCTGCTTTTAACTATCGTCGAGGGAAATGTTGAAGGCAACAATCGTAGATGCCGCCCAAGATTAAGCTACGTAGACCAGATTATCGGAGATGTGCGATGTAGCACCTACCAAGAAATGAAGAGGCTGGCAGGTGACAGAGAGGAGTGGAGAAAGCGAGTGCTTGTTGCAGAGCAATCCTAGGATTGCGATTATAGGTAGTGGTTGTAATGGGAATATTAGGAAGAAGAGACTAGTTGGTGAAAGTAATATAGCTAAGCAAATTAATACTTTTAATTTCTAAACTTTCGAAATGATTAATTATATTACCTTTACACACGAAAGTTGGACTATTACTTTTCTTGAGGTGGAGCGTTTTTTTACAAATTTTTGTTAGCTTCAACATAAGTTAATATAGAGTTAAAGATACAATATGCCACGGTTGATATGTGGGGTATAAAACCAAAGGCAGCAATATCCAAAAAATTAAAAAATAAATTTAAATGTCGTCTCCGAGAATTACTCATTTAAAATGTACTGAATTCTAAATTTTATGTATCTCTCCCTTACAAAATCATGTTTCCTGGGGCTATGGGCTATGTTTTCTATAAAATTTCGAATTTAGTAAATTATAAATAAGTTATCCTAGATGAGTGCGTTCATTTTTTTTTAGATATTGCTGCCTTTGCTGTTGTACCCCACATATAATCATTTCTCCACGAGCGTATCAATTGTGGACGAGGCCTCAGGACTCAGGACTCGCCCGCCGCACGCTTACGCCCCTGCAAAAAGTGGCTCGGAGGTACGCCCGGTGGTTGTCAACTGTCCGGCCCGCAAAGCGCACATCCTCCGGCAAAATGACGACTTTTTTCGAAGATCCAAGGGCACCAGATATATTCCGCCATAAATATTTATCAAGGCCTTTGATATTGCCTCCGCTTGCTGCCGTGTCACTTTGTTGTTATCAATGGAGCGTATGGCCGTGTCGATGGTAATCACAATGTTACAATGGGCGGTACTGTGCGATTTTTAAAATTTATTTATTTTATTATGGATCCCGAGATCGAAGACACAAATTCTAAGCTAAACTAAAATAAAACGTTTTATTATTTAATTTCGACAGTGTCCACTTATACTTCAAGATAAATGAAACTGATCACAAATATATTAAAAACTAGCTGACCCGACAGACGTCGTTCTGTCAAACAGTCCAATAGCTTTTGTCAAATCAGGCGTGTAGCAGCCCGATTACTTACTTTCAGAAATCTAGTCTAGACAAAATAATAACTTTAAAAAGCCACAAATTTATCTGTTCTGGTCAAGTTCTGGTAAAATCAATGTAAAATATAAAATAAATGTAAAATAAAATGTAAAATATACATTACCACGACCATAGTGACTTCCTCTGAGGTTTCGCAATTGACGTCATCATCTCCAAGATTAAAAAACTGATGCAAATAATCGCATAATAATTCCAAGGTTTTACCGGTGCACATTTCCAAACTGATGACATTTTGTCAAAGCAGCTTAATGCATTCAAACATCGACAATAACATGAAATACAGAAATCAGTACGAGAAGCCTCTTTTCCTCATTTCGATTACAGTTAAAATTGTAATTCAACAAACAGTTACAATTTTATTTCAATAACCAATCATTCGTCAACTTTTGAATTGAGCATCTATATGATTGGTACTCGATTAAACATGGTCGACAATACATTATTTATATTACTGGAATACTAATTTTGAGTGAAATTTTTTTGACATTTCCTCTCAACCAAAAACAATATATGAAATATGCACATTTTACTATCTTTGACGGCTAACTTCTGGTGTTCATGGATGCGCGCGCAGGTCGTTGCATACTAAGTAAGATTTCACTTTAACAACTTACTTCATGGTCTCGCATTTTCGCTACATGCTGCATGCGAAACTTCCGTAAAAAATTTACCCCAAATGCGTCGAAAGAAGTATATCTTCAAAATTAACACTTAAATGAAAATATAGCACATATAGTAGCCGCTTACATTAAATCTTGGACATTTATAGCCACTAATTTTCTATATTGACACAACTCCGTCTGACTTCACACCCTCAATTTAATTAGTTATTGTTAATTATCAGCTAAATCTTTATAATAAATATAATTGAAAGTATATTTCAGCAGTTTTTCAATACGAACTTTTATGAGGCTCTCTAAGTTGTATCCCTTAAAATAAACAAAATAAACCACATATCATTGAAAGTGTCCATCCACATGAAGTTACTTTGCACGTCACAACGAAATCTCGGATAGAATCGCTTCTTTCGAACAGGAACGGTTGTTCTTCGCTATTGGTCCTGGTCCCTGGTCTCTGGTCCTGGTCCCACAATATCAGGAATACCATCCTAAGATGGTATTCCTGATATTGCGACTTCCAGGGCTGGATTAAATACCAACGAGCTCATCATTCAAAGTTTATTTAAATAATTATGGAAGTGAAGCCTAGAGCTGGCAGAAGAGCAAAGAATGGTGACTGAAAAAGGCGGAATTGAGATCACTTAGGCGCATGTGTTTCAAATTCATCATGATAGAGTAAAGAAGGAATCATCATCATCATCATCATTCTTGGCACTACAACCCTTGGTGGGTCTTGGCCTCCTCAATAATTTTCCTCCACTCATCTCGGTCTAGTGCCAGCTCTCTCCAGTTTCTAAACTCTAAGGCAGAAATATCTTTGAGGACGTTGTCACTCCATCTTAGTTTTGGCCTTCCTAAGCTCCTTAGCCCTATTGGCCTTGAGTTCAGCAGGGATTTTGGTGCTTGATGCTCGGACATTCTCTCCACATGACCCAGCCACCGAAGTCTTCCCAGTTTTATAAATTTTGTGACGTTTGGCTCCTTAAATAGAGTATAGAGCTCACTGTTGTAACGTCTGCGCCAAAGTCCATTTTCTAGAACTGGTCCGAAGATACGCCTCAAAATTATCAAAGGAATAAAATAGGAAATAATGTAAAGCTGATCTTAACATGTGAATATAATCAAAAAGGATTACGTTCAAAAAAATGGTATGAACGATGTATGAGGCAATTTTTGACGGCTCCAGAAATAGAGGGTAGCCGCGGAAGACTTGGCGTGTTCAGGATGACCAGATACTGGAAGATGGTCCTGTTTGGAGCCTCATAAATCGTCGAATTTGCAAGCGAATGTGAAGATGTATGCGAGTGAGGCGGGAGTTGTGTGTCAAGACAGAAAAGTGTGGCGCTCCATCCTCTCTGCCTAAAATGGCGTGATGGTAAGTTAGTATAATATAGTATAACCTATAGTAAGTCAGCAAATAATTTAACTAACTAACAATTCCGCCGTTTCTCCGCAGGGGTAGGCAGAGAGGATAGAATGTCATATTCATCTATCTTGGCATATCACTTTTGCTTCGGCCACATTCATACATCTCCAAATGAATATTCTACGGTTGTTGAGGCTTTTAACAGGGCCATCTTCCAAACTTTAGTATCTGATCATGCCAGGTCTTTCGCGGACGCCCTTTATTCCTGTTGGCTTCAACACTCGCTCAATATATTTCCTTAACCATCCTTTTCTCCCGCATATGTTCTACATGACCAAACCATCTCAGCACTCCTTTCTTTATTGTATCACTACAGTCAGCACACTACAGTCAGCATTACATTCACATATAATTTGTTCATTCCCATTCATTCGACCAATTTTCCATACAAGCGCCTTAGTGATTTTTTTATATTGGCCACGTATTTGTTTTTTATGTTTGAACTTTAACTTTCATATGTTTAAAAGCTTATTAGTATTTTTTCTACTTAAATAGTGTTCAGATTGAGGCAACAATTCGTTCCTGCAATGAATAGCGAAGTACTTGTATCCGGAGGGACATGGATTCGTACGCCTTCGTACAGAATTCATTTTATCACCGGAGGTTAAACTAGTTGGAAAAATGTCGTTCTTGCCGCTTACTAGAAATATGAGATCTGATATCAGAAATATGTTTATTGATTACAAATAAACATTTATTGCCAATGGAATGCCTTGTGAAAACCTGCAACGATTTATTTTACCTATCGAATCACTTTCAATTTCTATTATTTCAAGTATTGTCGTTTGATTATTAATCTGGAAAAGTTGCACATAATCGAAGGTTTCCAAACAGTCTGGAAGTCGATAGAACACAAGAGAAGATTCGAGAAAAAAATTATCTTTTTATAAAGGGCAACACCATCGCTTTTCTTTGTCAGTCGTGTTTTGAGACGAAGCTATTTATATATGAGATAACTGGATGGAAGTCTCTTATACAATGGCTCTTATACTCTTTTCTGGTGTCTCTGGTTCTCATATATAAATAGTTTCGTTTCTGTGAGACTTCTACAATTTATCCTTAATTAATATACATAGACACGAATATAGACAATATAGTTTAAGAAGCACGCTTATTGAAAAACGTATGCATGTATTTTCAATTATTATTTACGAATAATTGTCGTCAACTAAAAGTATAATATTTATTAAAATAAGGTTAGGTTAGGTTATCTGGTGACGAGCAATTGTTGGCTAGTAACTTTCCGGTAACCTTTATTTTTACTGTTTGTCCCTCTATTACCACTATTCCGGGCATCAGTAAATAAAGTTCTCATAGCCGCCGGCCGAAGAAACATATCCCCTCCGGAGTTGCCATGAAGAAACATATTGGTAATCGTTCCTGTGGCTGTCGTAAAACGTGTCCAAGCCACCTTGATTGAGACCTTTGTATATGTAGACAAAGCAATTTCGTTCCAAGCGCCCCCCTTTCGTTAGTACATTTCAATCAAATCCACACGAAATATGGATTAGGAAGAGTTTTGGACCGATTGAGTAAAATACGATTACTCCTGCTGATCGCTTATTTCGGCAGCCTGGATTCTCAATCTCACACTTTCCGTAAGAATCAATATTTGGTAATCATATTGCACCCTTCCGAAAGAAACATTTTATATTTAAATATTTTTGCACATCGATCGTTTGACTACGTACAATAAGATCATCTTTTTGTGACATTCAATTATTGTTTCATGAAAAGTGATAAATTTTCAATTGAGATACATACATTTCTTTAAATTGAATGCAAGAAAATCGATTTTAAAATGTAATTTGTCATAATTTTCAAAGGTACCATATTTAATACTACCAGTACAAGAAGACGATTTTTAGATATTTCATTTCACTTGACCTTTTCTGTCTCGGACAAATGGTAGGGAGGAGTTCCACGGGAGTAGACATGACAGATTTTTTTTTTAAATTTGAAATAATAGTTTAATATGTACCTTAATAAATGTCAATAAAAAAATCATGTCCTTCAAATAAAATTATCGCGAATAAAATACTCCCACTAGTATATACAATTACCCAATTTCTACCTACATTTTAGGCTCACAGTGCCGTGTAACTTCTTAAATTTCAACTTATCATATTTTTTTATTCATATCTTTGTTATTGTGCAGCAATTGAAATAAATGGTCAAATCTGTGGCAACTTGTGAGATGGTTTTGTCGTATTTCATAATCATGTGAAACCTGCTTCCTCATTGTATTCTTAGTTTTTCTATAACAAATTTCTTTTAACATGAAATTTAAGAAAATAAACTTGAAATGTCTAGAAATATTTTTTTAGTTAAAGGTAACACTTTCCTTAAGGCAATCAATCCTAAGACACTAAAAAAGCACCATCGTACATCCCTCAGAATTGTTTGTTTATTATACCATTAGTTTTCTCAATTTTTATTTTACTAGAGTATTCTTATTTATATTTATAAATCGTATTTTAGGTAGGTACTGGTCGAGTGGTTTCCATAAAAAACAAAAGGCAGACGATTCGGAATACGCCCCCTGTTTTAGAGAATGCTCCATTTATTTCATAAGAATGTTAATGAGTGAAATATTAAATAGCCTATTAAAAGAGGTATGCGAAATAGGAATTTTGAAATGCTTATGATTAACTGGAATTGGTTTTGTCTTAAAGGATTCATGATGAGTTCTTAGTATAGTAGGGAGACGGGACTGTAAAAGTTTTGGTAAAGTTTTCGCCGATTTCTAAATTTAAATTAACGGAATTCTTTGTACTAGTACTAGCTGTAACTTGTCGTAAATGATGGTACTTTTACTTTTCGGTTCCCAAAAAAGAACTATTTATTTAACTATAAAAAAAAGAAAAAAAAGAAAAGAAAAAGAAGAGAAAAAGAAAAATAAGAAAAAAAGTTTTTATACAAGAAATTACGGACGTAACATGAAGTTACGGGGACAGACAGACAGACGGACGGATGGACAGAAGGACAGACAATGAAATCATTATTATATTTTTTCTATCTTGTGCCTTTTTTTCATCACAGTTAGATCACTATTATACAATAGATTCCGAATAATTTTATCAATCGAGTATTATCATCATCATAATCAGTCGGCCCCGAAACCCTCTATATATAAATTTGTTAAAAATACTACGCCTATAAAAAATCAAACTTCAGGTATTACTGTAAATTCTGATTATTCTTACAAAATAATCCTTAACGTCGTTGTGTCAATAGGGTCAGGGCATAATTGTTACTTGACAGGGAAAATGTATCAAAAAATAGTAAGTCTCATTATCAGCGACGACATCGATATACTGTATCCTCTGGTTTGTGTTTTCTGGGGTATAATTCCATATTTTTACGACCTTTCTGGCCGCCGTTTTCGATTTCATTGCAAGATTCATCATCAGGGCTGATGATGATGGATCTTGTAATGGGATTCTAAACATCGACAAGAAAGGTCTTAAAAAAACGGCATTATACCCCAGAAAACTCGATCGAGAAGATTCTGAACGGCCTTGAAAACCTAAGAACACTTTTATCTATATACTGCTCCAAGGGAATGACAAATTTCAACCATAGATGGCGATGGCGTAGTTGTATTAAATAAATTAATCGGTGAACGTAACATAAAGCAAAATGAAAACTGCCAGAAAAGACTTCCATACATTTTTTCCCATATAATATTAGACGTCTATAATTTATTTTAATTGTAAATATACTTTTTTATTATTTAGATAAATTTTGAGAATAGGTATATAATACATCGAGTATTTTCAATTTTTCTGCAGCTACTCTAGGGCTGGCTGCAGCTTACGTTTTTTTCCCAGGGCGATCTGAGCGCTCGATCCATCTTCTTTAAACACACATCTCCTCTTTGCAAGTCCTTTGTTCTACTTTGCTCACTTTTGAGGCGTCCGCCACCCTGGAGGACTCCGGCGGGCGGGAGAAGGGGGCAAGCAGTGGCGAAGGGGAATATATTGTGGAAGACGAGTCTTGCACCTGCTGCGAACCGGTCACTCACTCGTATTATTGCTTCTTTCTAATTTCGCGTAATAAAAGAAAGTAATATAAACAGAGAATTTGTATCCCGTCTCAGATTCGATGACAAAATTCAAAATCTTTCTCGTGAATTATTCCAGGAAGTGCTAAACAAACTATGTATCAATATAACCTAGTTATTCTGGATAAAACAAACTTGCTGACAAACGTGCATATTTCTTAAAGATGTGTTTCGATTATATTGTTTCAATTATAGTTAAAACATACTTTTAATAGTATCTTCTACCACAGACAGATAATATTTAATTAAGATAAATTCATAGAAGTCTCATAGAGACGAAGCTTTTGTATGTGAAAATATCTATAGAAGTCTTTATTGGGCATAAATGAATCACGGAATTGCAAGCAGAAGAAATAGCGCATTATCCGAATCCCTTGTAATATGTTGTAGGATCTAGAATGGTCTAAAATTATCTACAACCTTCGAAAAACGTCTACAACATTCGAGGAATACTTTGAAAAGCGACGAGAACCATCTCGATAATCCAGTTATTACAGTAGGACTAGTCTAAACGCCATTGTCACCAAGATCTACAAGAGATTAAGATGATGAATGTAAATATACTTTAGCCACAGATCTGCAAAACCTGACGAAGAGGCAAATTCGGACTTAATAATATTTTTCTAGAGATGATGCTTACTAGTGAATTCATTGATAAACTTTGGAAATTTATGAAGATGGCCTATTGTTTATGATCAAATCAACGAAAACTAAAGGAAAATAGACACATGATACCATATTGTGATTTAGGATTAGAGAGAGAAACCATTTTTTGTTTCTGCAAGATGAAAACTTTCGTAATATGCGCAGCATTTTACTTCACTACCACTTTTCGGAGTCATTTACCACTACTGTCTCATTCCTTCTTAGTGTACTACTGTCTTAACGCCATACAACGCTGCAGACAATACCAAAGATTTTACCAAATGCATTTTAATTGCAACCAACTGAAAAGGGTGTTTTTGCAAATTGTACAATCATAGATGGCAATATTGTAGTATATGAATCGAAACCACAAATAATACGTCTGAGTCAAGGATTACCTGATTACACGCTTTTATTTAACTCTATTTGCTGTGGTGGAATCTTGTAAATAATTTTTCACCAACTTTCCGACTAGCTAGAACTCTGAAACTTTCAACATTTACGTAAAGTGGATTACTATACATTATTAAATGATTCGGTTATTATTTCGATTACAATTAATAATCACATTAAATTCTCACTTAAATCGCATTTAATTAATAATGAGGCCACTCACAAGCAAGAACGCAGAAACAAACAAAGCTGAAGAATATGCCGTTCGAAAATTTGTTTTAATATTTGGATACTGCAGGGGTGATGTAAAATTATTATACGATTACGAATGTATGCAAAGAAAGCGTATAAATGCATGCCTTGAAATTTTTTATTAACATATTAGAAATATCGGTACGGTAATTAATAGTTGGTTCGCTTCATACGCTATTGGATCAAAGCATATTTTCAATTGAAATAGAGACTTTTTCAGCACTTAAATTATTAGTTGAGGTAACATGAAATCCTGAAAATTTGGTTATCTTTATTAACACAAGATATGAATTTTACTAAAAATAAACTTTGCCACTATTTGAATCAATAAAATAAATAATAATAAATAAATAATCAATAAATTTGGTCATTGGAAATAGGAGATATCAATCTATAGTATGAGGAGTATAAAGGCAGCGATTTAAAAAAAAAATAATGCAATCATCAAGGATAACTAATTTAGAATGTACTGAATTCGAGGTTTTATAGGAAATATAGCTTATAAATTTATAGAAAACATGTTTTTGGAAGGGATATATACATAAAATCTATAACTTAGTACATTTTAAATTATGTAGTAATCCTTGGTGACTACATTCAAAATATTTTTTTTATTATTTTCAAGAACACATTCTTATTTTGAAGTTGAAATTTTTTCAGAACAAAGTTCTGTAAACTTTAGGACCAAATTCATTAATCAATTAGAAAGACATACAGAATAATCAAGTCAAGGAAAAAATATTTGGCTGCTACCGGGATTCGAACCACGGATCTCCTCCTATCCGGGGCAGGTGCGTTAAACAATTACGCTACAGCGGCCTCGTACATTTCCACGAATATGTCGACCTTATCATTTTTTTAATTTTTTATTTTTTGGATATTTCTCGTATATGCAAATAAAAAAGAATTAAATACTTCAAACATTAAAATCACTGGATAAAGATTTATTGCGAAAGTCGTGATGAGTCGAGTCAAACAGAAGTAATAAAGTTGTTTTGTTTTAAAATGGAATCTACTATTTGCGCTTCAACTGACTGATATTCATCACCTAGGCCCGAATTCAGAGTCAATACTTAGATGATTTCAAGCTTAAGGTACGCCTTGAAAGTGTTATTTTGTACTGAAAATTATGCTGTTATTTAAAATTATAGTTCTACCGTACCTTAACCTTTAAATCATCTAAGTATTCGGGCCCTAGTCAAGGTGTATTTTTAGGTAGATTTTAATAGAAATACTACCAATTCATGCTAAGGATCTCATGACGGAACTTCGGGAAAATTTCAATGCACTTTCATCGATCATGATACGAAACTTTGAAACCAGCCTCTATTAAAAAGTTTATCATTAAATAAATACATATTACACTTAAAGATATATTATTGCGAAAGTCGTGATGGGATATTAAATGTTAATGATATTAAATGAGATATTGAATTCTGTGAACATGATTCTCGTAACTCCCGTAGTTCTTATCAGATTTCGATAAAAATTTCTGAAAATGTCTATAATTTATGAAAACATAAATAAATAAATAAATTGTTAGCCAGCCATATCCTCCATATTGTTTTAACTAATAAAATTAATAACTGCGTTATATTGGACGCAGAGAAAAATTTAAAAACACACTTTCACACACATACAAAATCCACTTGATTCTCGCAGCCAGTCGTGGAAATGATTTTCATTTATTTTAAACTTTTATTTTGTACGCTATCTTAGAATAACATACTTGTATGTATGTAAGTAATCGTATTCCCTTATTTATTTTACGGAATTAACAAAATACATATTTCTCTACGCAAGAATGTCCATAATTAACGCTACCAAGAAGCTTATCTAGGTGGCGCTGATTACACATGCACACTAGGATCTCTTGCAAAAATATTTTCATTAAAGAATTATTAAAAAAAAATTTTTTAACATATTTCATTATATAAAAAAATTGATACGAAAAAACTTTGTATAAGAGAATTTTTTCTCTCGTGATTTACATATATACCGCTAGGACATTACTAGTTGATGTAAAGCTGAAATTCAGACATGCCAAAGTATGTCATTTTTGACGGGTATAACTAGTGCTAATGATTCAGAAATTTAAATTTATTTCAGTGGACCAGAAATATACAACCATAAAATATAATTAAGTAAGCAGGGCTGTGGAATCGTTTAAAAATTTACCGACTCCAACGTGGCTCTAACCTTACCCTAGACTTCGACTCCGACTCCTAGTGAATTTATTTAAGCAAAATACAAAGAAATAAACTCTTTTCAAACACACTAGTAGTTCTCAGATGCAGCACGGATCAGCCCAGTTGCATGCTCTAAACGCTATGTAATTTCGGTATTAATGATTCGCTCTCGCCCCAGACTTCTACAGCCCCAGAAGCATACCTAATCATTTGTTACTATGTAAATGTAAACATGACATATGCATTATCTATTTATTAAAATAAAGGGAGTTTTTTAGAGTTTTTTTTATTTGAATTGGACGTAGTTAAGAAAAAGATCCAATCCACACAAGTCACTTTAGAGATATTGACGTTTGAAGTGTATAATATTTTTCTTAATTGATATTTAAAATTAATTGAAAGTATAATTTTGAGTGAAGGTTCTTAATATTTTTTTATTATTTATTGTATAATTAGGCGAAATTTTGTATTTTCCGGAAATATGTAAATTGTGTTACTAATACCAAAATTAACATGTTGGTTGGTGATAAAAATTATAAACATTTTTTTTTGCCTGGATCTTTTTTAAAGACCGATAATATCGATATTAAGCATCGGTTTGGTGCACTTAAGTCATTTTTAACCATGTTGTGGATTGGATCCTTTTGCCATAACCACGTCCGATTGGCAACACTTTTTCTAGATATAGTCAATTTGACAGCTGCTGTGCTCAGTCTGTTTTGCCTTACTGAATAGACTTACGCCAGAACAACGCTTTCCAATTGTGCAAATTTATTTCGAAAATCGAGGTTCAGTTCGCAAAACTTACCGTGCGTTGGGTCCATTTTACGGTTGATATTAATTAGAATAACCATGGAGCACCACGCATACTCTAATTGACGATACTCATCCGCACCGAAGAAGTCGTTTCTGTTGTGGAGCGTAGTATTGAGGAGGACCCAAATGAGTCGACTCGCCAACGTGCGCAGCAATTAGAGCTGGGTCCATCCACTTTATGGAAGATTTTGCGAAAAAATCTTGGTTGACGAGCTTATAAGATTCAGCTTGTGCAAGAATTGAAGCCCAAGAATCATCGTGTGCGTCGTACGTTCAATGAATGGGCTGAAAACGAGATTGCTCTTGACCGTCATTTTCATCACAAACTTTTGTTCAGCAATAAGGCTCATTCATGAGGAATGTAAAATTGCCACATTTGAAGTGAATAAAATCTACAAGCCATTATTGAGACGCCCATAAGTCACTGTTAGGTGTATTTTATGGGCAGGTGGAATCGTTCACATTTTCTCAAAAATGAGGCTGGCTGGATCGAACGTTACAGCCAATAGAGAGCGCTATAGATCTATAATTGCTGACTTTTTGTTTCACAATTGAATCACATTAATGTGGAAGAACTTTGATTTTGCCACAAGAAATTTTTTGAAGGAAACATTGCCACATTTGAAGTGAATAAAGTCTACAAGCCATTATTGAGACGCCCATTAAAAATCACTGTTGGTGTGTCAGGTGGAATCATTGGTCCATATTTCCTCAAAAATGATGCTGGCCCGAACGTTACAGTCAATGGAGGGCGCTATAAATCCATGATTGCTGACTTTTTGTTTCACAATTGAATGACATTAATGTGGAAGAACTTTGGTTTTGCCACAAGCAATTTATTGAAGGAAATATAATTTCGCGTAATGGATCTGTGAATTGGCCTCTAAGATCTTGAGATTTAACACCGTTAGATTATTTTTTTGTGGGCATGTGTGAAGTCGCTAGATTATGACGATATACAAGATATGACCTAAAAGCGAATATTCGTCGCGTTATTGCCGATATACGACTCCAGTTGCTTGAAAAAGTGGTCGAAAATTTGATTCCAGATTGTGCTTTATTCGAGCCAGCCGCCCATATGCCAGAAATCATATTTAAACACTAATGGCGTAAAATCGTGTTTCCAATAAAACCAATACTACGCTTTTTATGTGTTTCATTTCATTTTAAAATTCTACACATCTGAAAAATCATATATTTTATTATTATAAAACAACCCAAATGCAGCATCACTATATTTATAAAGCCATTAATTACTATAATAACTTACCTATCGAGATACGATGCATCAGTAGCCTCTCAGAGCAAATCAAAAAAATTAAAATTTTCCTAAAATCAAACTTAAATTCATAAATCATTTAAATCTATAGCTTTTACCAAAATAACTCCTATACTTTCATTACCAACTTACCTTTTTACTGTATTAATAAATAACTTGTATACACTATGTACCTATATATTATAACAAGGAATAAGAACTGTGGCTCCCTCATCAATAGCTTCTCTTCACTGATGAGGTCTACATGACTACCAAGTATTTAAAAAAAACGTTTAATCTGATATGTTATATATAAGAACTGTATTTGTACCATAAATTAAATAAACAAAAAAAAATGAATTATTGACTCTGACCCTGATTGCACAGCCCTGGATTTACCAACATATTCTCTTACATATTTAAAAAAGAACCTGATACGCCGGAAGAAAAAAGTGCATCGCAATAATTAATTGTTTTTGCGGTCTTAATGAACACCTTATAATCCATGCAAACGTAATCCCGGTGATATTAAGAACATTTTTCATTGAATAAAATTTAAATTTAATATCCATCAAATCAGAAATTAAATCAAAATAGTTGAACACAAAAAGCATTTAATAATTCTTTTATATATCAAAAAATTAAACATAACAATGTTGTAAGTTTTTTTAAAGTTAATTTTTAATCACTACTTGCCGATGTGCCCGAAAATTATATATAAATCTAACAAAAGAATGGTTTATTACTCGGAAATAAAAAATAACATTGTGTACTATGTTTTGTCTCGAAAAAAACTGTGGATTTATAATTAATTTTAAGGAGTGCGAGAATTGATATCCCCAAATTGAAGGTTAACTGAATAAATTACCGATGAAAAATTGCCTTTCAATATGGTGCGATATAATTAAAACATTTTCGAAATAGCTTTACGGTTGCATTCCGGGGCTATAATGTTCGGTCAGTAGCTAGCCGACTTCAAATGTATTTAATAATAAAGTTCTGTATCGCAAGCACAGCGCTTTCTCCCTAAAATTCAACGATTATATTTTTAACGGAAACACGTTTTACTGTGAAATTGAAACATGTATAAAAAATTGAATTATAAAGATATATGGAATTCATTGCACAATATAAAGTTGGTGGTTATTTATTTATTTCTTTTTCTTTTGGGTCGCAATACTAGGATTGGTCTGCAAGCACTCGCTTTCCCCACTTCTCTCCATCACCTGCCGTCCTCTTCATTTCTTGGTAGGTGCTACAGCGCACATCTCCGCTAATCTGGTCTACATAGCTTAATCTCGGGCGGCCTCTACGATTTCCCTCGACGATGGTAAAAAGTGGGACCTTATATTATGGCTTATCCAAATTACTCGTTGTTGGGCGATTCTGTTAAGGAGCCACCTCTTTTCGCCCACCCTGCTCAACACCTCGTCGTTTCGGAAATGTTCTGACCAATGGATCCTCGCCATGCGCCTGTAGCACAACATCTCAAAGGCCGCTAGACTCCTGGACATGCTCTGGCTGATGGTCCATGTTTCTCTGCCATACTTATTCACAGATAAAATATAATTTGGATTGTACTGTATCTGTCTAGAAGAATCTGTTTTGAAACAGGCATAGTTTACAAATTAGTTGTACAATTTGGATATGAATTCACATGTGCCTAGTTTCAAGTTATTTCTCTTCAATGTTTTTAATGGAATAAGTGATGTATCATTTATAATATATCACTTTATTCTCGTCTTCATTTTAAGTCTTGATAATGATTTTAATTTTTAATGTGTATATGATATGACTTTAATTTTTGCTTAATATTCCACATTAAAAAATATAGAGATATCATTACCAGCTATAAAATCTATGTATAGTGTATACTATGATATGGAATGACCATAGCTATCTCTAGCACAGTTTATTTGTGTATATCAGAAACTGATTTATAACATATATAGAACTAACAACGATGCCTGTCTTCTGCAGTTCCCATCCAAGCAAGTTCTCTTCAGGTTATCCAATAATAGTCCAATAATAAGTCCTATCGATACTTGGAATCCGGAATGTTTCATAAAAATATTATTAATTTGGCCAACGAATTATAAAATTTGTTTGGAATTTAATGGCAATAAAAATCTTTCAAGATTACCAATTGAATCAGGGTTAAAAAAACTATTATACGTGTGAGGATACTCGTATACAAAATATAAGCACAAATAAAGAGAAAGTATTATTGTAAGCAACTCTAGTCAAATCACCTGGATTCCTCTAATAAACCCGTTCATTTAAATATGTACTCCGTAATTTGATCTGAGCTTTTTAATTATCAGACCATTTTTAATTTCCTTTCATTATTCGACTATAAAGAATCTTCCATCTATACATGTGTATATGTGTACCAATATATTATGTAAATTTACATCACTTAATTCTAATATGAATTTGATCTTAAAAGGGTATGTTAAATAACAGATCACCATATTGTTAATAAATCACTGAAGATAATATTGCGGCTTTTAGAAAATATGTTGTTTATAATTTTTATTAATCGCTCAACAGGAAGAAATCGTAATAAAAAGTGTTTTACGACACGCGTAACGCCGTGCTAAATAAATTTGTTAAAATTATAATTTCTATTTTTTTAAATAACAAATAATATCCGCCTAAATAATAAATTAATTACAAAAGTAATTAAAATACTTACATTTAAAAAAAACACATTTTATTATGAAATAGTTCGTTGATATTTAAAACGAATTAGGTGAATCAAATATAAATGCTCCTGGATCTTATCCTGGTGGCGATCGGACATTTTTCATATGCCAGATTTTTTGGTACACATTTTTTTTTTTTGAAATCCGATTCAGCAATAGGATGATATTTGAAAAAAAAAGGAATTTCACCTTTCTAGGCTTAACAGTCGATTGGTATTGGTAGCGAAATTGAAAACAGAAATTACAAAAATAATTAATGAAATGTTACTTTAACATCTGAAAACATCTGAAGTTCACTTGCTGACCCTAAAAACTTCAGACGCACAAAATACTCGTAAAATCGGATAGACTGGAAGTGCGACAGTTACTTAAGGGAGAGTTGCTTAAGAGACCAAAGCTCATACTGAGCTGCTGGGCCAATGGACCACAAAAACAGTTGTGCTTTGTTATAAAATTCATCTTAAATAATGGTATGTGGGAGGATAATTGTATGCCCGTGGCAGCCATCAATTTCAGGATGATGAAGATGGTAAGTAAACAATTTTCGTAAGATATTTTACGAATATAACTATTATTAGCAGTGCTAAAGCATATAACAAAGTGCAAAAAGCGATAAATGTAAATTGGGATGGAACAGTTATAGTATTTCTAGTATTAAATTAGATATTAGGTAGATTTATTTCACATACATAGGTGAAAACTTTTTATAGTGTTTACAAAATTATATAAGCACGTTTCATTATTGCTGAGGGTCTTGGCAGCAAAGTAAACACTACATTCATTTGACGTCCTGCCTGCTACACTAGTATTTTACTGTATTATAGCAGACAGTGCTCTTCAAGTAGGTACAGTATATATACAAGAATATTTATTATTTATATAAAGTGTATTTTATGTGAATAAATCTTAGTGCCAATAAAAAATAAGTAATAATTATAATAATTAATTATTAACAAATTTAATAATGGTGTTAATTCTATATTATAGACAGTAAAAAAATTATGCGAATTGGATAGTGAATAAAAGAAAAGAAATAAAAGTAGTTTAAAAGATTAAAGTAAATGTTCATATAGGTACGAGTATTTTTCAAATTTTGGTTATATCTTGGCTTTTAACAGGTTTTGTTAAAATTAAGAACTCGGTAGGATAAAGAATTAAATAATTACAAAAAAAGTAAGAATTATTTGAGTAGATGATGAGTAAATATTTACAATGTAAGGGACTAGAAGTATTGAGAAATAAAAGAGTTATGTTATTTAATAAACCTTATTTTATAAGCCTAGAATTTTTCTGACAAAATTGACACCAAGTCGCCACTGAAAATCATTGGTAACTTGTTTTCACATCTGCCAAGAGGCACTCCGCTACATATAAATATAAACATACATGTTATCTCTCGCTCAGACTACTGTAATGTAATGGTCTCTACGCACATCTCCCGAAACAGGAAATAAACCTATTATTACATTTTGTATTTAATGCCGCCGCAAGACTCATTACCGGCGATTCAAAGTTTGCACATATCTCACACCATATTCACAACCTTCACTAGCTTAAATGTCCAAGAGGATTGAATATAAGTTTTGCCTCACAATATTCAAGGTTATTCACAACATGGCCCCTCAATACATTACCTACTTTTGCGTTCCAGTTTCCGCTATTAACAGACAAGTAACACTTCGATCAGCATCAACATCTAATACAAGTAGGTTAGTTGAAGTAAATTGCGCCCACAATACTAATTTCGGTGATAGCGCTTTCGCGGTGGCTGCACCAAAGATATGGAACTACCCAATAAAGTGAGACAGATTGCTTACCACATTAGGCATGATGACAGATTTTGAAATAACATTCTATATTGTAGGTACACGTCTACTATTACCGAAAATAACATTAATTCAGTAATAAACTAAGTTTTTACGCAAATAATTGCATTTTAATCTACATATTTTTAATTTCGCGCATAAACGCCCGTAGCTGTCATTTTGTCTACGTGACGTCAAGCCTCAGTTAACATTCCATTGTGTTCCATTGTGTCATCTCTATTGAAATTGCGATGTTTGTATATTTCAATGGACTATCTCACTAATCTGGGTATAGGGTGAGGTTCTGTTGATAATATTTTTGTCTTGTCAAATCTGATGAAGTGACAGAAATTCACTTTGGATGCATGTTCGCAGATTGCCGATATATTGGAGTTATTGTTCTTAATTTCTCCAATATGTTCCTTCAATCGTGTAGCGATATTGCGTTTGGTTTGTCCTATGTAGAACGCTCCACAATTGCTTGGCACTCTGTATACTCCTGGAGACTCGAACGGTGTGTTATCTTTCACACTACCTAACATACGTGAGATCGAACTATGGAGGCTGTTATATATCTATCCGCTATATCTATATCCACAACCAGTTACAGTTAAATATGTCTAACGACCGTAATAACAACCTTAACTCTTTAAGAACAAATCATTTTTATTATTATTACACAATATTCACCTGCTACTGTAATCAATGAAGTTATTAAATCAGACTGTTGTACAGTCATTTCAATGCAAGGAGTAATGGTATTCTTTATGTCGTGTAAATTTAAATATATTGCGACTCCAGTTCGAATATTCGATCATCTGTAGTTAATGATGCAACTGAAATTCGGTATGCTGACTGACTTTACTTTACTTGATGGCTAACTTCACGGTGTGAAAACTTCCGTCGTAAGATTCTGCGCATTTCGTTGCTTGCTAAAACTTCACCCAAAACACCCACTAACCTAAAGAAGTAGGTATAACAAATTCATTAACTTACCAATAATTTTGTCAATAAAGTCCTCAATATTCATCGTAGAATTCCGCTTCTTTCTACAATTCAATTAATCAGCTGCGGTCCCACGTTTCTACCGTCCCATCCCATCAATCTCAATAGCTCGCAGAAGTTATCGCAAAAAATAAAATAAAAAGTTAATATTTATGCAAATGGAAGCGGCGCGCGGCGGGGACTAGGTACGCCCCTGATGTAAATCACTGCGCCACGCCCTTTCTACTCCGTACCTTTTTAAACAAAACAAATTTATTCTAGGTGTGAACCCGAGCTTTTCCATTAATAAATTAGCTTGAACTCTAAGCGGGTGTAACATTTCTGGGTATAAATGCTCCAAGACCGAAAAATAAACGAAAGGCAATAAAATTAACAGTAAAGTCTCTAATTTTGTGATAATTAAACATAAATATTTCTAATCAATATATATATCATATATGTCTCATAGAGATGAAATTATGGGAAAGTAGGTGTGGAAGTCATTGGGTATCCATAAGGCGTAAGACCTATCGTACGGCTGGCTTAAGTGATTACTTTTACACAATTTTTACACAAGTCCACCATTTCCACCCTCGATAGAATACCACATCTATCAAATTTTTGGAAGTTGTATATATATTAAAGTTTTTACAACCCTTCACACGTGTGTTGTAATTATCCTTTACCGCCACCGGCGTCAAAAGATTTTTCATTCCCTTAATAAAATACAGATGTCACTAATAAGATATCTATTTTTGATTGGAATTTTTAAAGCAATGTCCTTTATATGTGTAATAAGATTCAACCGAATTATTAACATTACACTAGGATACGCCTGAAACATTATTTCAATTTTTAACTCCTTTTTAGACCAGTTTTTTTTTTATATTCAGAATTGTTTGTCAAATTTTTCAAGAACACTGTACTGGATTTTTATGTCAGGGGAAATTATTGATCAAGATATATTATAGATGTCTCATAGAGACGAAATTATGTTTTTTTTATGGGAAAAGTACATATTGAAGACTTTGGATGAATGTTGTCCCCTGGGATAAAAATCCAGTACTGTCTTCTATGAAATATTTGAATAAACTCAAAATATTCTAAAAATATTCCCTCCTATGCCCAGAATAACAAGATTATTATAACACTTAATGGGGCTCGGGACGTAATGTGTTAAATAATAACAATATTAGTTAAATATTAATATTATTATTGGGTATTTTTAGCGACTTTCTAAATTATATTAGAACTTATTATATACAGAGTGTCTGATAGCTAATAGCAAAATACTTCGAGGGACTCTTCTTCATCGAATTTTGATCAGAATCAAAAATCAGAAAATATTATTTACAATTTGGGTGAAAATATTAAAGAAGATAAGCGAAATCGAAGTTCGCTTTTTTTTTTTAAATATCTGTAACTTATCTTCTGTTAAAACTTAGACCATCATGAGCGTAATTCATATGGAATATTAAAAATTTCAACCATTTTGATGCATGTCAAATAAAATTATTAAAACCTTGTAAAATAATTCTGGTTCAAATTCCTGCACAGTAGGTATATAAAAGCGAATGAATTTTTAATATTCGATATAAGTTACTTTGATGATGCTCCAACGTTTTACAGAAGATAGTCAGAAATATTGATAAAAAAAATGCTCCTATTCTTCACTGTTGACATTTTACCCAAGCGAATAGTTTCTATTCAAAATTGAATTAAGTTTTTCTACTAGTTATGAGACATCCGGTATTTATAATGTTTTTAATGTTATAAAAATTGAAAAAGTGTATAATGTTATACATTAGAGGTTAAGGCACACAAACCAATAAGAAACCAACATACATACATATATGAATACAAAAAAAATCGATGAGAATACGATATATTTTTCTCGCTTACGTACCTATACAAAATTATAATCTATGCAGTGGTGGTGATGATGCATGAATGTGTCTGAGATATGTAATAAAACATAATAATTTCGTTGTCTATCCGTCCGTCCGTCCGTCTGTCCCCGTGGCATTGTGTAGCGTCCGTAATTTCACGGATAAATAACACACTAAATTCACACATAAAAATACGACATTAAACGGCCGGAGATGGTGCTTGATTCCCGGACCAGCAAACCCGAACCGGCCGCTCAACGCATGTTGTTACGGCCACCTCTCCGTGGACCGCGAAGAACATACCATAAATATGTACTAGGGCTTAGTAAATGTGCGAACCAATGTTCCGTCATTTTTGACGGGTTGCAGCTAGTCTATATTATAATTGCGCCAGATCTGCAGTACAGTATTGTCCTCTTTTCTATTGCCAGCTTAAAAAACAAATCCTTTGCTTTTTTTATGAAACGAGGTTATTTTATAGATTATTTTAATATACATCATAATATATAATAATATCTAAATGACTTTAACATATTTTTTTATTATATTATATATACCTACATTATTTAACATTCGAGTCACTTTAAAGCAAAATTTATATTTAAAAATTTTAATTTTCGTACATACATCAATTTTATTTTTTCTGCCGACTATAAAATTTTTGTTGTTTTTTTTGGATGTTTATAAATTTTAACGTTTAATTTTTAGGTTAGAACTAGGGAATGCAATCCCGAGTCAGGATTGCCCTTTCGGAATCCCTCGAGATTAGAATTTCCAATCTCGCGGGATCCCGAATACTTTTGGGTTTTTTTTTGTTTATATAGCTGAAAAGCACAATTACCGACAACGCCTTGCATTTTTATATCAGGAATTTTAATAAAATGTTTATTTTTAATCATCGCATTAAAGGTAGGCGTTTTTCCAAGCATCTGTCAATGTAGTAGAGTTAGTAGTAGATTTTATTACTTGTCAGGTTGATAAAATAAATAAAATATTATTCAAAGATATTTTTATTATTCGAATGTGATATCATCATAAGTTTTAAGTACTTACTAAAAGCTCTATAGACATACACAATTAAACATTAACAAATTAAGTCATTAAAGCCATTTTCAAAATTGAAAATGGCTTCGTAGGAAGCGGAGCAGGTTGATTATTTTATCCGCTAGGCGAATTATTCATCTTATTTCAGATGCTAGATACCTAGCAGCTGAAAATGCCCTTTCGGACTCAACGCTGGGACCTTTGAAAGTAAACAATTGTAGGCGAATTCTAAATATAGGCCTCTATCTATGTCCCCCATATTATAATAACACATAAAATGTCTCGAGGTTGAATTCCCTAGTCAGAACATACGTTTTGTTTAAAATGTGTCAAAATTGATAGCATCTACGGCGACAGATCATCAACCATATTATGTATGAATGATAGCTAATAGCGGATACTAATAGCCGCGCAGTGGCCACTAACATTTCTTAATTGTATTTGTTGATTTGTGTCACTCTTAATTTTCATTACTAATAATTCTGATAGTACTAATAACACTAATAAATGTATTGTGTAGGTAAGCTTGCTATCTTCCAAATATTCCTAAAATATGTATGCTTTGTATACTGATGTCACACTAGGGCCATCTAAACGGTCAATAATGACCCGTTGATTTTTTTTTTTATACTAAATTATTATACTAAAAAATGCATTCTTATTATATTATAATAAGCTCTTGTCATACGCATCTCTAAGTACTCTACAGTCGTAAGATAAGATCGCATAATAAAACAGCTTGAACATCTTGAAGATCTTATATAAAAAGACTACATTTTCTGACAAAAGTAAATAATTTCGATCCGAGCAAACTACTGCAGGGTTAAGTTATTTTAAGGTGGGGCAAATAGAAGTCGCTAATTTATTTCGTGATGAGTGATCTTAACACTGAAGCAATTTAGGTTTAAATTATCCCTACCACGTCAGAGCTGGCCAACCCAATGCAAACAATGCACCAAAGGACACAAAAATGCCACCTTTTCACGAGGAACACACCCATATTCAAGACAAATCGGGTAAATTATTATACTTCGTTGTAGAATGCGGGCGGAAAAATATGTGGTTAATGAATTTCTAAGGTTATTTTTAATTTTCGCTGTCTGGCTTCGTTCTTTATTGTAAGAGGTAGGTAGGACATGGAAGATATTCTTTGGTTACAGGTTGAATAGTAAAATTATACAGTTTTATTTGGAGAATATTAATAACCCCGCAGGACTTTATTCCTGCCTTGATTATGAGTCGATAACGTTCATGACCAAATATCAACAGTTATGGAGATACGCGACATCTAAGTTTGCATTTTTTTTTCAATATTCCTGAATTATTTTTTGTAAAACGTTGGACCATCATTACAGTAACTTATATAGAATGTGAAAAATCCATTGTTCTTGTATTAGGTAAACAAGTCAAATAAAAAAAATAAAAACCTTAAAATTTTAATTGGAATTTCTGCAGGTGTTTTATCATTTTATTTAACTTGTATTGAAACGAATTAGTTTTTCGTAATAGATATATGTTACTGTAATGATAGTTCAACGTTTTGTTAAAAATAAGTCAGAAATATTGTAAAAATAATGCAAGCTTTGATATTGCATAAATTCATATTGATATAAGGTCATGGTTGCTTGAACATTTTCGACTCATAATTAAAGCAGGAATACAGTCCTGCGAGGTTATTAATGTTTTCCAAATAATCCTGTATACCTAATAATTAACGTAGGAGAGTAGTAGCCAGCGAACGCCAGACTCACGTTATGGTATCAAACCTGAAATATTTTCTGCAGATGTGCATAAGAATATTTGGATATTATAATATTTGATTTCGGGGGATTTCGGCAGACAACAGATAATAAAGGTACAATATTATCCGATACCCTGTAAATAAATAGGTTTATCGGGTTAAATCGCTCAATAGTGGCCCGAATTAAATATATATAATTCAGATTTGTTATTATAATCTTAATGATATGATTATTTATAGAGCCTCGAAGCGTCTGGCAGAAAAAATCACATGTGAAAAGCTTCTGGCAATGATTAATATGAGTGTATAACACTGAACCTTTAAACATATTGAAAAATCAGGTTTGTTATTTATACGTTTTACTTACTCATTTTTTTCCTACGCCAAAATCCCCCGAACTCAAATGTCATAACATCCTAATCTTATCTTTTACAGTGTAAATGTACAGGAAAAATTGCAGGTTTGAAGTCTACTGTGGTTAGCGCTGAAAAGAAATCGCCATGTCAATCGGCCGCCGCTCCGCGCTCGCCTTATCTCTTGAACTGTTAGGCGGGCATTTCTTACAACTTGTAATCATTTAACCATCGCGGTAAACCAAAAGTTTTAGCCGCACACTTAAGTTTTTTTATTCCCAGTGAAAATTTGCAACTTGCGCGGTACTTATTTTTTCATTAATCAATAGATATTAAGTGACCATCTGTAACCCGTCAAAAATGTAGGTATTTTACATATCGGTTCCTAAGGAATTTATTTATTTATTATACCAAAAGAAAATTCGAAAAAAACTCTAAAAAAAAATTTTTGAAAAAAAAATTTCTCTCCAAATTCCTTATAATATGTCACTTTGGAACAATATTATGGACTGCTCTTGACCAGCATATCGCATATATAAAGCAGCATCGTGCTGCGCAATGAGGAGTTTTATTTTGACATTTCTACTGATGCGAGATTAGCAACATTCAGTGGCGATCAGTGTTACCAGCGCGTGCGACATACCAGTGATATATGAAAAGAAAATTCCCAAAAGAGTTACACAGCGATAATAAAGAATGTGTGATAAATAGTGAAAAATTGCGAAACAGTGTGGTTTAAAGAATAGTGTAAAAATTTAATTCGTGTTAAATGACATTTCCATTTAATAATTAATTAATAAATCGTTACTTAATTTCCAGTGTTTTCATTTTTCTACTAAGGCCACGACCCGTGACATCATTATAATTGACGCAAAACGAAACATTGTACTTCAGCTTCTTCGCCAGTTCCTCATTACGAGGATGACGTCTGCCAGTTGTTATCTATTGTGTGTTCAAGCGTGGCTGAGGAGCCATATTCTCGAACCTCATACTCTTCCACAAGTTGTGCATGCACATTCGGTGGGCAGGGGAGTCGAGGGATGGATTTTCCTTATTTTCTTGGAAATTTGTATTAGCCGTAGTCCGTTCGATTGTTTCCCCGACGCAATGCACTTTTTGACGCCATTCTGTACAGTCGTGGGTCGCGATTTCACAATTTTCAGGATCTTGAATTGTCTGCTCTCGAGGTAGTAGTAACAAAATAACTCAACGTGTGTATAATACAAAATTTAGTATAGTTTAAAATCAATATAGATTGTGGTTGCATACTTCTCACTGTTATGTAAAAAAATATATAAATTTGTTTATAAATATGTGAATATTCATTAAATAATAAAAACAGAATAACTTCCTTGTATTACAACATGGTAAATACATTATTGAAAAATGCATTTTGGGATTTCTTTTATCATAGAATTTCTTAATTGAACGAACACTTATTAAAAGTTGTCACATTTTTTGATATTTTTATTCTAAAATCTTTTAAAATAAAAATATTATTTATTATAAACAATCAGTAAATACTAGAATTAAAATATCATGTAAATAAATAAAAAATTAAAGTTATAAAATATTTTTTCAAGGAGTTTTGACAGAAAATGGTTAGTATATAATAACTGAGTTTATTTTTTTGCACTTTTTACACTCTCAGCTTAAATAGATATTTTCAGTATAATGTATGTACTGACAGTTGTGGAGAAATGGTTCTAGCAAAGATAAGTGGAACAAAATAGTATTTACTGTGTAGTAAACACATCAGTAGATGATTGGAGAAAAGCAGAGAGAGATACAATAAAAATAATATAAATAAAATAGTTTACGAACCGAGAGGAACAGGTTAGTTCCAAGATAAGTAGTGACGAAGAAGAAGGAGGCCCAATGACGGCGAATTCAATCCAAGTGATAGACTGTTAATAATAATAATAGAGGCCTTAGATTGGATAATTTAGAAATATTAGAAATCAAGAAATGCCTAAATACTAAAGACAGTATAATTAATAACCAGTTGAATTTCACGAATAATCCTTTGTTTGATATATTCCGCATTTTGGTGTCAATAATTTACCTGTTTACCAAAATGAGTAACGGATAGTTATTATTCGTCCATCCTGACGAAGATACAGTGGTATCGAAACCGGTAGACGATAAGTTACTCCAAGTGGTTTATACAATTTTTTTAATTAATTAAAATCAGGGTTCGCAAAAATCCGATTTTTATAATAAATGTCAAAATATCGGATATCAACGATAAGAAAAGAAGCAATTTTCTGTAAGTATAAACTGTCAAAATGGTAAGGTAAAATAATAAAATATGAGCTTGAATACGGGAATCCCCAATTTTTATATATCCTCTAAACTAAACTTTATGATATGGATATAAGGCTTAAATTTCAATAAAAAGCTTGCCGTACACGTAAGTTAAAGGTGAATCCCCCAACTTCCGATACGATTGCCATTTCGGGAAAATAATCTCAATTGTAGTTTTTGCTAAGTGTTACCAGTAAACATTAGTCTCCCTCCTATATATCCCGATATATATCCCCTAATAAATATATCAGCGAACCCGGATTAAATTTTTATATAATAAACAATATTGAATTTAATTTTTTTGACATCCTGGATTGATTTTTATACCATATGTCTTACTTTACTGCCACGGTTATATAGCAAACACAAAGTTCACCGAGTCCACTGGCTTTACGTTTCTTCGATCGGGGGCGGTTCGGTCACAATCGAAACAGGCCGATTAGGCAGGTGCAAAGAAAACACGAGGAAAAGAACAAAAGACGAAAAAAATGATGGAATTCAAATTAGTGTAGGTACCCGGAAAGTACTTCGATCGAGTAAACATCCATCCTCAGCCGAGTACCGCCGGCAGGTGGGGATCGAACTTCACGCCTCGCGCTCGACGGGTGAATGCTTTGCCACTAAACCAAAGCTGCCGCAAACCTGCTGCAACATTTGAACCGTTCAGTTCCAAAATCCACCTTCATTTACTTTATTCATTTGTTTCTACGGTATTAAACATTTTACAGTAAAAGAAATCTTATATCTAGGTTCACAGTGCATTGTATAGGACAGTGTAAATTAACATAATAAATTAACAACAAAATATTAATGAATTTCTAAAATCAGCATTTTCTAAATCAGCCCATTTTTTTACTAGAAGTTTATTTATTTACGTTTAACGTACGGATACCCAGAAATGTGCGGTTATAATTTTTTAACATTTCGACATTTAGCTTTTAAAAAAACCTCATACAATGTGGTCATAATTGTGAGTGGTTGTTCTAATATAATAGTGATCTACTTTAATTCGAAATGCTGATTAACTTAATAAATCACAAAAATGCAACAACGCACTTGATGCATGCTTTCGGTTATGTACACCGCATGTAGTGTGTTGTTGTTTTAAATTTAATGTAAATTTAACTCATTGATAATCATATTATGAAACAATTTTTAAAACATTTCGAAATTTCTTGATGGTTTTTCGATTATATTAATACAATAAAATATTCTGTCCAATTTTAATCAAATATATCTACAGGTACACATTTAAAAAAAAAACATTTTTATTGTGAGGTTGCAATTTCAGAACAAAGTTCTGTGAATTTTAAACAAATTTATTAATCAATTAGAAAAGACATGTAGAAAAATCAAATCAACGAAAAAATATTTTAGTTGCTACCGAATCTATCAGTCAATAATGACCTATTGGCAATTTTTAAATTAAAAAATAAAATACATTTTCTATGAAAGCGGGCTATCGATAAACGTCGTATGTAGGCCACATAAAAAATGTAGCAAGCCCAAAATTTTATCCTTATAGATAAAGTATTATCTGAGACAGTCAACCAATGTTTGTACATATTTCTACAGTAAAAATAAATAAATTTAAAAAATTATTATTTTAAAAAATTGTGGCAAATGATTGAAACAATATACGTTACGATATAATAAAACATTTTCAATAGTTGATCATACTAAAGGCTAAAACACTAAGCTATTAACATGTTATGTCTTTTTTTTATATAGAAGATACGCAAACATTTATACGAGTATATAGGATACCTATAAGTATGGTTCTATTGTATTCGTGACGCGTCAATAATGATGGGAAAATAGTAACAATTAAAAGATAGTTAACTGCACTGATCTCTACTTTCTATTACACCTACGTGAAGGAAACTACTTTATTATACAATACTACCACATTAATAAAAATAAACTTACTTTTCTTTAATGTACTTTGCTATATTTACAAACAATTATACATAAGTGAAAGCCGGTCAAAAATGAAGGAATAAGTTAATGTATCAACTATATTTAAACTATACATTTCTTTACCTAGTGATAGTATTGGACGTATGTTGTATTTAATGCCAGGAAGATAAAACACCAAAGTAGTGGAATTATACGAATTTTTCCTATTCGACAATCTCTTATCTGTGTCATCGGTAGGTATAGACCCCGTCACATAAGAATGCCAAAACTAACACATTAACAAAAAAATTGTGTATTGTGCAGGTCTGTAAATGTGTTAGTAGATATCCCTTCGGTGATTGGTTAATGTCATGTCGTGCGAACCCATAATAAATTTTTTAGTACGTCTTCAACCGTCGAAGAGGAACGACGCGCGCTTGCTCGAAGAAAAATAGGGTGACCATGTCTGAGGCTACGAAATTAGGAAGAGGAAGGCCTTTGTGTGGACAAAGCAAAGAAATTATATTAAATGTTTATAAATACGTGCAGAATAAACGTGAAGCAGCATTGATGGAGGTAATTAATATTATATATTACATTAATTTAATTTATTTTAGTCCTTTATACTAATATTAGCTAAACAATGAGACTTTAACTACTTTATTTTTATTTCTCTGAGCAACAATGTTGGTCAGAGAAATATATAACATATTTCTTTATTTAAATAAAACCTAAAAAGAGTCAAGTTTTAATAGATATAATACGTTTTTTTTTTCAGAGTTTTACTTTTATTGAAGAAGATTCGGCAGCTACTGGTATGTCTTCCAAAACCGTAAGATTAAATTTATTTTATTTATTTATTTTTTACTTTTAACAATACGCGATTATTATTTTTTAACGAAAACCTTACTACACAGAACCTGTGATGTATCGTTAATTTACAGTATAAAAAATTATATTCATATAGGAATTAAAATAACACAACATACAAACAGTAATATAAACACGACGAACTTCATAATAAACACACTAATGAATCTTACGTGCGTACGTAGATTATATCAACAAAAGAAAAATAATGCTTCTGTACTATTTCTTTATTATTATATTATCTCGATGAAATTCATTCTATTCCGTTTTAATAATTATGTTATTTCATATTATACCAATGAGACTTATTCTTCATATCGATGGCTCAGTTCCATATAAAACCGAACCTCTGACACTTTAAAATACATTTAAGTCGATAATCACCACAACCGATTTGAGCGAGAAACTGCAAGATGTCAACTGACGCGAGTTTTTTGTTTATGGAGCACCATAATTCACTAAAATATATTTCCATACAGCGATATATCGAATTGTATTTTTATGGAACTGAGAGATTGTTTAATTTTTTTAATTCCTTCTGTCTATAAATAGAAAACCAATATTTTTTTCGAATCATACCTTTGTGGAACTGATAAAGAACGATTTTTGAATATAATGGGTAATATAACTCAAAACTTCAATTTTTTGACTTACCGTTGTATGGAACTGAGCCGTCGATATAGAAACACAATGCGATATTGGAAAAAATCTTTTTTTTTCAATACCCTTAACACTGATAGTAATTAATGTATAAATATATATTTTTTTTTGCAGAAATTTTCTCTTACTGATGAAGTTTCGGCAGCTACTGGCGTGTCTTCAAGAACAGTAAGATCTTTAATAGCAGCATTAAAAAATAATGGCAAAGATGACGCTGTGTCGTCGCCAAAAAAGAAAAGAAACCGGCTGAGTCAACTCACTCCAGATACTTTTGACGAATGTGTGATAAGAAGGAGTATATATGATTTTCATTTGAAGGAAAAAATATTACCTACAACCACAAGGTTATTGCCCGTTCTACAAGATGCCATCGGTTTCAACGGTTCCGAGTCATCACTGAGGAGAATTTTGAAAAATATGGGATTTCAGTGGTGCAAAACAAAGGACAACTTGAGCGTATTACGAGAAAAACCAGACATCGTTTGCAAAAGGATATCCTATTTGAGAGCGATGCGGAAGTATCGTGAAGAAGGCAGGACAATAGTATACACAGATGAAACTTATGTTCATACAACCCATGTGTCATCATTTTCGTGGAATGACAAATCAGGTGAAGGCATGAAAATCCCAATATCAAAAGGATCCCGTTTTATTATTGTGCATGCCGGCAGTGAAAAAGGTTTTATACCTGATGCCTTACTTATGTATAAATCCCACCAAAAGACTGGTGATTACCACGATGACATGAACTTTACTAATTATCAAAAATGGTTGACGGAAAAATTGATCCCCAATCTAGAACCCAGGTCTGTGGTGGTTATTGACAATGCATCATACCACAACAAGTTGGTAAATCCAGCACCGACATCGAACTCTAAGAAGGCCGATATGATAGAGTGGTTAACTCAAAATGATATTTGTTTTAGAAATGATATGCTTAAACCGGAATTATATCGGCTAATATGTTTAAATAAAGACATTTTCAAGGAATTCGCTGTCGACAAGCTGTTCATCGAAAGTGGTCATGCCGTATTACGGCTTCCGCCATATCACCCAGACCTTAACGCGATAGAAAACATTTGGTCAATCGTAAAGGGACATGTAGGGTCTAGAAATGTCGACATGACATTGAATTCCGTCGAAAAATTAGTTAAAGAAAAGGTGTCGTCAATCACTAGCATTGAGTGGGGTAATATCTGCAGTCATGTATGCAAAATAGAACGCCAATATTGGGAGCGGGATATGGCATTTGACGATTTCACCGATGATGGTAATTTAATTTTTAATGTGTCTGATAACGAAAATGATGACATATCTGATTACGATGCATACTTCTAATTTTTGATTCGTTTAAATATTTGTTTTATTTTTTTTCATTTTTCCTAGATAATATATTCAATTTTCAATACATTTTTTCATATAGAGTATTTTGATTTTTATACTATTTTTCTAATAAAACATATAAATCGAATTATTTTGTTTAAGTGGTCCTTTACCCTGAATTTAAATTTATGAACATGATTTTAAAATACCTATATAGATATGTGGTAATGTTAAAAATAAAATAAAATATTTTTGCATTTTTACACCATGGTCACCCTATATGCTTTGGCATTTCTAAATGACGGAGACTTTATCTGTCAAAGTGGCGTAAAATGTCGTCTTTCGATAATAGGCATGATGACAGTGTTAAAGAATTAACGATTAAGTGTAAAATATTTTGAAAAAGTGGAAAAGATAATATTTGAAAGGAATCTAAAATAATGATCCAGTTTTAATATACCTAAACATTGAGATTAATAAGATTTTCAATAAAATAAAAGTATAAAATTGTGCAATCCGCCATTTCAACTGAAACATCGGTCAGAGCTAATGACGTCACGCCTAAGCACCGATCACCGTGTCTTTGAACTGTTGTCATAGACACAATACAATGTTTACTTAGCTTTGACGTCACATAGACGCCATGACAGCTGGGGGATTTTTGCACGAAATAGGCAGATGAAAATGCAATTATTTTCCTAAAAATTTCGTTTATTACTGAAATAATGTTATTTTCGATAAAAGTTAACGTGTACCTTCATTATAGAAGGTTATTTCAAAATCTGTCATTATGCCTATCACCAATTTTATACTTACTACTGATACATTGTAATATTTGAATTTGGATTTAACACTTCTGCTCCGGAACGGGGTATAACTTAACCCCAAAAATCTTATTTTTAAAACTATTTAATAATTTTTAATGATATTGACTTAGCGTTCTTTGCAATCCTCATAAATATCCCAAAGAATACAACACACAAAGAAAATTAAATGATAATGTATAGTAAGACAGTTAAAAGAAGAAAAATAATGTTTTTCCGTAGACAATCGGGAATATTATATACCGTATGGTTACTTCATTTTGCTTGCACAGCTTACTTTAGTCGGACGCTTGTAAGTGATGATACGTCAAAATACTACAGTTTCTTATAAAATGGCTACTCATTTAGTAGAATCTTGTTCGCATTGTACCTATAAGAAATGTAATTAAAAGTATTTTATTTTATTTATTAACAAACAGACCGTCAACAGGTCATTAATGACCCTAATAGATGATCCTAGATTTAAGTACAAGTATGAATATTTAGTGAATATTTGAATACGATATAGTTACTCAATAGACTTTTTACGATTAATTTGTAATTAATAATGAAAAATAATAAATGATAAAATAAATTGAGAATAATATTCAGAATAACGCAAATCACTAAATAAAATTTTAGGAATAAGTTCCAGGTTAATAAGTTTTTAGACATTGCACTTTTTATGACAAATATAAATAAATAACGTTTTAATATATAATGAATTATAAATAATATTTTGAAAAAATATCGCAAATCAATAAATAATTCAATAAAAAAATTTCCATACAATTATTTTACATAAATCGTTAATCAATAAATGTAAGTTTTTGCATAATACACAATTAATGATAAAAAATAAATAAATTAATAATAAAAAGTGTCTTAAAGATAATTAAATTGTAAATAATATTAACTATAATATGAGGACTAGAAAAGTGTCTTAAAGATAAAATAATTGTAAATAATATTTAGCGTAGTATAAAGACCAGGTATCTCAAATCGAATAAATTTAAGGAATGATTTCTAGATTACAAGGTTTACGGCGAGTGCACGTGTTCCAAGGTCAACATATTACAGAACATTTTCAAAACCATTAATTACACATCAATTTATTTAATAAATTTGTTTAGTATTATTTCAATTTATTTAGTAAAATATTGTCAAACCATTATACCTCGATTTTTATTGTAATCTTCGGTATCGATCTTCTGGTAGCCGAAGGTTAAGTAAATACTAAAGGTATTCTCTAAAAATAGTGACGACTGTAGACTTAGTTGATAGTAGTGCGTTTATTGTAATTATCAACCTGTTGGGAATACACCTGGCGTGACGAAGTGTCCTGAGATTAAGATTAACGCAATAACTGAACCACTATAAACCCCAGTCGTAATTACACAACTAAAGTAATAACTATGTTGGTAAACAGCTGCTGCTGCGAATCAGTGCGCCTGTAATCTGACCCGCGAACCAGAAAATTGCTTTACGGCTACCGACTGACCGCGGTGGGGAACTACTCTCATACCTATCTACTGTCAAAATCTGCACCTGGCAACACCGAAAAAATAAATAGATTGAACGGTTGTCTATGATATTAGCGGATTTAAAATTGATCCGTTTCAATCAGGAATTTGGGTAAGCTTGATTATATTAATCACGTTATTTTTCTGATACATGGTGTCTCGTAGCTAGTAGAAAAAAATTAATATTGAATTGAAAATATTCTTTTAATTGAAAATATTTAAGTGAAATGTCGACAGTTTAGGAGATAAGCGGCACCGAAGTTGGCATTAAAAAAAAAATTATTTAACTTATTTTCTATAAAATGTTGGACTTTCATCGCAGTAACTTATTTATATAGAATATTAAAAATGCTTTCACTTTAGTGTAAGTCAAATAAAATTACGAAAACCATAAATAAATATTTAAAATTTCATCAAGATTTTAGTCATTTTATTTAACTTGTGTATTGTGCATTGTTTTACAGAAAATAAGTCAGAAATACTAAAAATAAATGAAAACTTTGATATTGCATGTCTGGCGTGTCTGTAACATTTCTCCAAAAATTTAAAGGACATTTTCTATTCAAAATTTAATAAAGAAGACTCCTACAGTTTTTGCCACTAGCTACGAGGTATTCTGCATATTTCCTTTATATTTTTTCCTTTATATGTGTGGCGCCGGCCTAATACAGAATTGTTGAAGAAGTTAAACGTCATAAGGACAATTATGTTCCAGAAGTGGTTCGAAGATAGGACTACAGCAAATGTAGGATAGGTATCTGATGAAGACTATTTTGAAGGGGATAAAATTAATATCGATAAATAAATAAAGATATTTTGAGAAAACCGAAATTTTTTTCCATTAAACCTTGTAAAAGTATGAATATATTCTGGATATATTTTAATTACAATTTTTCATATTTTATCAATTTGTGAATAAATCTTAACATAAAAATATAGGTATGTCATTGCGGAATTTTTATAGGCCTTTTTAAGATTTACAACATTTCTACAGAAAACATTCATCAGCGTTCGTGCTCGACCATTTTTTCTTTGATTTACCTTACAAAATTGGTCTCCACGAAAAGCCATTTTACTTTAACGGGATAATAACTAACCTATTACCACTCAAAAGGTGCATTATAAATACTAGTGAAAGAATTTTTGAAATCGAGTGAGTAGTTTCGGAGGTAACCTCCTACATCTAAACTTACAAACATTACCTCTTTATAATATTAGTATAGATTGATCATGCAAAAAAGGTTCGCCTTGAGACAAATAATTGTACAAATGACGTAATTTTTTGACCGATAAAGACGTGAAAAGGCCTCTGTCGGACGTTTTGATGGTGATAGATTCGAGGGACGTTTTATTAATACGTTTCAAAATTCTAACAAAAAGCGACAAGCGAGCGGACCGCGGGAAAAAACTAAACAATAAAGATGGCGTCAAAAAAGTGTCCTCTCAATTATTCGTCGCACTCGCGGTGGGCGGCCCGATCGGCTAAACCGAACTTCGGTTTGTGCGGCTCATTTCTTTCAATTTATCGTCATTTTTTATTCCCGAGACCCACCCGGTTCGGTCCAAGAAGGTCAGAAGCCGAATAAATGTACTTTGAGAGAAAAAATAATTCGATTAAAGTAAAAAACTTTTCGTAAAATTATTTATTGGAAATATTTACCAGAGAATTTGGCTAAAAAAATTAAATTGATGGATTTGGAGTAGATTTTGTAGATTATTTATAACTAGCTGTTCGTACCCGGCGTTGCACGGGTTAAGGATTAAGTTGAAAATAAATTTGTGAGGGGAAACAAAGGTTTTTTTTTAATTTTTATTTATTAGAGAAACTAACAGGATAATATGTACATGATACTCTGATAATAAACATTATAGTGAAGACTATGCCCATTATCCCAATTACAAGTGTCTTCGGCACGCTCTAGTAACATGTATTTTTGCAATTAATTATATTTTACATGTACATTTATGTGCATTGTATATTTTGTGTTTGAATTTAGTGCGATTAGTATTTAATGAATGATTGATTTAATGGATCTATAGGTTCATGTCATCGTTTAGAAAATAGAAAATAGAAATTTGATTCGAACGGTATAGATTTGCATCGAAAATATATCAGAAGGAGGGGAAGGGGTAAACGACGAGAGAGGAAATGTAGCCTGTATTACCCGCCGAGTCCTAAATAATAAGTTTCCAAATTTTGAGTCCGATCGGTCGAACCACATATATTTGCATCGAAAATATGTCAGGGGGAGGAGAAGGGGTATGAGTATAGGGAGGAAATGTTGCTTATGTTACCCGCCGGGTCCCAAAGCATAAGTATGCAAAATTTGAATCGAATCGGACAAACGGTGTGGATTTGTATAGAGAACAGACAGACAGACAGACTTTGAGTTTTATAGGTATAGATGAAGGATACTGTGTTTCAGTAAGAATGTCGCTCAGTAAGAAGTCCAAAATCTCATATATCAACCATGTACAGTGCAACAAAGATCTTAAGTGAATTGCTAAGGCCATAAAAACGAATAAAAAATTATAAATTTTAAGTACTGCTTGGAAAATATCTTCTTCTTCTTCAGTCTTCATCTCTCCACTGCTAAATATGGGCCTCTTCCATGCCCTTCCATCCTTCCTTGTTATTTGCTAGTTGCAGCCATTTCTTCCCCCCACAGCGGTTATACTCACCTGGGGTAGTCTTGTTTTATAATTTGGGTTCATTTAATTTGGAATGAGTTTGGCATTAAAACACCACGCTTGTCAGACGGGATGATGGGTTTTGAAATCAGCCGCCCTTAAAAAGTGTTTGTTAACGGTGTTTGTAGTTGTTGTTCTGCGAGAGGTATTTTATTTCCCTCCTATCCTCCATATCTGGCGAGCTTTCCCCTATCCGCTACCTGGGGACGCATCTCCGTAGGCTTCACCGAAGGAAAAATGTGTATATAAAAATGTATGAATATTTTTTGTATGTATTTATTTATTTTTTAATGTTTATTAATTCCATATTATATGTGGCCTAATGTATGATTTTACAATATTATTAACATAAAAACGTGTACAAATATATTACAATTTTTTTTTATCATTTAAAGATTTTATAACAAATTTTATAAAATAAAATAAAAGTATTGTCTTATTAGGATACATCTATATATTGATATATGCAAGAGAATGATAAATATGACTGGCATTAGGAAGCGGTCCAAATCTCAAAAATCTATTCCCAAGGAAATGTATAGGTACATTTAAAATGTAATATAAAATAAAAAATATACTAACACCGTTTGTTTTATTTGTTGTATACATTTTTATACAAACTATTTAACGAATAAGACGACACTTTGTGTCACATCAATATTCTTACTATTTTCAAACTAAGTTAAA
The DNA here is from genome assembly GCA_016648135.1 of Agrypnia vestita. Lineage (NCBI taxonomy): Eukaryota > Metazoa > Arthropoda > Insecta > Trichoptera > Phryganeidae > Agrypnia > Agrypnia vestita. The sequence goes on from JADDOH010000050.1 coordinate 185,429, forward strand.
GTGTGTGCTTGTGCTATAAAAATAGGACTAACTTGCTGGTCTGGAGTGAGATTCGAACTCACGACCTTCGGATCACGAGGCGAGTGTCCTAACCACAAGTCCAACAATCTACTCGAATGCTTACATACATATTTTATCAAGGGCATCGTCAAATATTTCAGTGTTTTCAAAAAATAATTTTTTTCTGCTTCAGCTTATAGCTTGAAATTTTAAGAATAATTTTAATCATCGGTCTTTCAAAAATTTAAAAAATAACTAAGTTGTGGCAATTCGAAGCTACCGTGGTAAGCGTATTTTTTTTTTAAATTTGTAGATTTTATTTTCCTTTCTTAAAAATTTTTCTTTTTTTCATACTGGTGGATATCTCGAAAACTAGTAGAACTATTTTTATTTACATTTTCAAATTTAAATACAATAAATAATATTATCTAGGATGTAGCATACAATTTTTTTAATGTGATGTGCCATCTGTTCATTATGAATTTTCGACTTTAAAAATAAATTATTTTCAAATTGCTCTCGTTTAACAAAAAAAAAGTTTTTTATTTCAATCAAACTCCTGGCTACGTGATTATGTCCACTAGCAGCGTGCACCATAGAAAAGGACATTTGCGGGTCAGCACATAACTGCAACATTTTAAAATATATTTTTAATGAAAAATACCAACCATTTTTAATGTGCATTAGTTAAGTCAAAAATTTAATTTAATTTGAATGCATTTTGCAAGGTGGTGTAACCCCTTATATTATATGTGCCTTTGCTTTTATACAATTTTACCTCAAGTTTATTGACAAGGGTATTTTTCTAACCATTTAAGTAAACCACGCTGCCGAAATGAAACAAAAATGATAGTCATTAATACAAAAAATTAATAACACAGGAGGAAAGCCATGAAGCGCTCTGCTGTGGACCGTCTTAGAAAGATTTGGCAAGACCCAAGCATAACCAGGAAGAGAATCCTGACAACCCTTATCTTCTTAATCTTTCTCTTTAGTGCTAGAATATGGGTTCTGAGAGAACAGGAGCGTAAGTAGATAGATGCTCTGGAAATGTGGTGTTGTCAAAGAATGCTTCGCATGCCGTGGACAGCCTGCAAAATATACAGAGGAATCAAACATCTGGAATATGCCTTCAAACAATTCTCTTGTTAGTTATTTCAGCCATGTTACCAGACACGAGGCTATGAAAATAGGACTAACTTTGTTGTTGGATGAGGCTGAAACCCTCAATTTCTTGGTCACTAGGTGAATGTCTAGATCAAACGATCGTGTCTACGGTTCTGTTTGGGATTTGTGCCTATATATTTTGATATATCAAAATAATATGTGTCCCCCCGCCCTTCCCTTACCATCATACCACATCACTTAATCGGTGACTTTGTGACGGCTGGGTGTTTAAATACTTGAAGACTCCGTGTAGTCTATAGAAAATTATGAAATGGCTCTTGACAATGTGTCCTGTAAAAAGCGGAAAAGAGCGAGTCCTATTTCCCTGTTCCCTGTTTTTCTGGCACTTAGGTGTGTGTTCACCAGGTATATTCAATATATTATTTGAAAATCCGCATGCATACATAGACAGCAAAGGGCGACTCTGCATCTCTCCTACTCTGAAACATTACAAAAATACTGAATTGTATTCGTGTGCTAATAATCAGGGATAATCCTTTAAATATTTTAAGCCTCGTACCGGAGAATTTTACAGTAGGGATCATTATTTACAAAAACACTCTTTTAAAATGTAAAATAATCCCGCACGGACCATTTAACCCTTTGCGACCATCCCGCCCTTTCTCCTCCGACGCCTTCACGCTCGCCCCTTCCCAGGACGAGATAAGGCCCCGTGACAAAACATCTGATCGGCCCTAATCTCCCGGCAGGTGGCTGGACCACCAGCGCGAGCAGCCGGGGGTTTCATCCCCGCAAGGTACCTCTAATACCGGATATTTGTTATTGAGTTGAAAATAATCATCCCTTTATTGTCCTCGAGCCTCCACCGTAATCTATCGCACCTAAGTAAGTTCGCGTTCCTACCACGTGGCAATGGTGTCAATATCATTCATACGAGTGTATAGCTACCAAAACAGCATTCCGTAGTATAATGATCGCTTTATTATTTATGGATATAACTACATCACAGTTTTAGTAAAATATATTTAAATTTAACTCAAGTCATTATAAAATTTTAGTTAATATATATTTTTTATAAATCTATCGCTTAAAAATACAACAATAATCTACTAGAATGTGTTTTTGAGTTAAGTATGCAGATTTATTCAGAATAAGTGGTCCACCACCATTCTGAATAAGATTTATTCAGAATGGTGGTGGTAGTAAGACAAATAAATAATTTCCCAATAAAGGAATACATTTAACACAACTATAAATAATAATGAATTTCAAGTTAAAAAATATATATAAGAACAAATTACCCGGCAAATCGTGATGAAATTTTTATTCTATTTAAAAGAGAAAATACATTTGTACGTCAGTTAAAATTTGATTCCCTTGTTTTTTTTATAATTTTTTTTATCTACTTCTTATAATATGATAGATATACATATAATATCAAATAAACGCACTAAACTGCATAGCAATTTTTTTGTACGAGTGCGCTCTTACAACAAACAGATATTCATATTAAATTATGCTTAACATATTTATATTATATTTATTTAAGTTATGGTTTAATGTTAATGCATCTCGCATTCCATGTTCGCGTCTATATTTTTTTAAATATAAATATTTTTTATTTTTTTATTTGAAAAATAATAAAATTGGGCAGTTTGTTTCGTGGGCGGAGAATTCTGCGCCTTTTGTTCTATCGCCATATTTCGAACACATTGATTCTATTATTTATCATTCCAAAATTCATAATAAATTGTTATTAAAAAAATTATTTTGCTATGGATTAGCAAAATTTTATATTATTTAAAAAAATTGTTAGCGTCTTTATATATTGTAATGATTCTTTTGTTTGCCATTATTTTTAGAAATCTTGGTTGTAGCTGTTTAATTTTACCGAGGTAATTTTTACAAGTCGACCTGTAGCTACATAAACCATAGGTAATTCAGTAAAGACTCGACAAATGCACATTTAGATAATTAAAAACAAATGTACTACCTTAAGGTAGTAAAATTTATAAAATAAATTAAAATATATTACAAAATATATAATAAAATAAAATATAAAATTTCAAAAAATCTGTCGTTCCTTAAAACATGACCATTTGTGGATAGATGTTTGTATTACTAAACCATCAAAATGTAGGTAAAATTACAGGAAATGCGATCATAATTGTTTTGTTTGACAGTTTAATTATTTAGAGACTTCTAAATTAACATTTGTATGTACATTTGCATTATAACATTTGTGCACATACTATTAATAATTTATTAAAAATACTATGCAAAGAGCGTGAACGTTCTCTATATGTGTATAATAATCATGATTTAGTGTTTAAAACTATTGGCTTCCCAATAATTATGGATAAGGCTATCTAATCCAAGCTGAAGATATCGAATAAACACAAAATAAAATTATACACTTAATTTAAAAAAAAATTGAATTATTTACTCAGTTCATTGAATGTCAAAACTGGGATATTTAATACAATATCCACAATTTGAAGGTGACCCAACGACCCATGAAACGAATTGTGCTTGGAGTTTTTTGCATGAAATAACTAGAAATAAAGATATTTACAGAAGACATAATTTGCTGAATAACAAAGCTAAGCGAAGACAGCTCTAGCGAGCTGGGCACCTGAACCGAAGAAACGCAATTGTCGGAGTAAAAAATCCTGTACTAGAAGCCGAAATCATTGCTTGTATTTCAGCTAGCTTTAGCCGACGTAGCTGGATGTGGAGAATAGGCCCTTATCCAATACTGGATGAACATCGGCTACAAAAGAAAATCTATACGAGTATTACAAAAAATAACCTTGTGTTTAGGTGTCACGACACGTCTTGTATATAAATCTGAAAGTGGAGAGCAAGACTGCCAGAATTTCGTTCTTAGATTTCTTACTGAACTACAAACAAAATATTTATTTATGTATTTAAGTTACATGACATTGCATTGTAAAAGTGATTTAATAATTATGTTGTAAAATAATTTGTTTATTATTCAAAATATCAATGGGTCATATCACATTTTATAAAAAATGAATATAATAAAATAATAATATTTTCTGGATTTAATCCAATAATTCAAGTCAATCGTCAGACTTCCTCTTACGATTTAAATTACACCCCAAGTTGTTCCTCCACAGATATAAAAATACCTTGCATTTAGTAGCCCAGGCATTGTTTAAGCGATCCATTTAAAGTGCAAGACGGAGTACACCAATTTGAATGGTAATTCGCTATTATGTAACGTTTAATTATTTCTTATGGCGGGCCTTTCATCGTGATTCCCGACAGGGCGGAAAAGCCCATCAAAGTTTGGATCTCAGATACTAACTTAAAATGATGTAACCCGTTGTTTTTCAATGTTAGTCATAATTCCCAATAGTTATCCTTGTTTGGTTATATCCCCACGATAATAAATTTTGTGATAATGAATTTGTGGTGTACAGTCACTAATATATAGAAAATTGATGAGAAAGTCCGCCTCTATTATCGGGTTTCTTCAGTGTTTTGAGAAATGTCACGATGTATGTAAGTGTTGTGTAAGCAAGCGAGTAATCAGAAATAAAATACTCACAGGGTTTGAGCTGGGTTTATTGAAGATCAGCGATTAAATAGTTACTCAGTAGCCACGAACCCAAGCGGCTTGTACTTATACCCGCCCGAGCGCTCTTGTCGGGTCCGTTCTTAAGTTCATGATATCTCGACGAAATGCATCATTATACTATTACTGTTAATCTTAATCTGTAATCTGGACATTTTATAGTAAATTGGAAATTGCTGGAAGAGTCTAGAATATACTAATAGATTCGCGAAATGTCTGAAAACCCGAAAATGTATAAAGGTGCGACGTTGCCATCACGGCGTTTTTTGCGACGTTTCAGCGATTGCACAGGAACGAAACCAGATCAAATCAGCACGACCAGCAACGATAAATTATGAGATTACCCACCGAGCATTCGATGGTGAATACGTGCAGTCACATAAGTGAAAATATCCTGGAAAGGCGAATATTAAGTGTTCCACAGACGAGCGATCAGTGCGAAATTATTGTGAAAGAATAGTGCTCCGATTAAATACGTGCCCAGTGACTTTGGCGATAAATAATTTCAAGTGTTTGATTTGCCTCCCAACGCCACGATCCGTGACGATATATTTAATGTAATTTTTTGATGAACACAAGTGGGCATTAAAAAAACAAAAAGTTTGGAAAGCCGAGATGCTATCGTGTGTTTAAATAACGCGGTGTTGCTATCTTTTTAATAATCTAATGCTTTCATTATAAGTTAAGGCGCCCAGTGCTTGGCGGGAACACGCGCTGTGCGAGCACACTCGTCAATTAAGCGACTCGGACATTTGCATACTTAATGGCGTCACACAAAATTACTCTCCGCCACTGGAATCAAAAGTATATTTTATTTGATAAAATTATGCACCACGTTTTAATAAAAGTTAATCGAGTCTCATTCCTAACACTTTATGTTCTTTCACACGATAAGTCTTACCTCGCGCCCTCCCTAAAAATTCTGTTGGTATTACAGAAATCTTTAAAAATGGTTGCACGTCAAAAGGTCCACGAACATTTGGTCCAACGACAGTAGATCCAGGGGACATTATATCCAACGACATAATGACTACAAAAAAAAATTCAAATGTTTTTTTAAATAAATAAAACTCCTTCGCAAATTCTTAAAAAAATGGCGAACAATTTAAGGGAAGAAAATATCGGATATTTTATTTTTATTTTTTTAATTAGGTTTACATAGTATATGATGCATATTATATAAAATCGATGTTTTTTTTTAATAGTAATAATATTTTTTTTATAGTAATAAACCAAAAAATTAATAGAAATAAAACATTTTTAAAAGAGAAATGAACAACCATTAAAACATTTTGTTATTTGTTTTTAATTTTATACTTCAATAGGCCAAGAGGCCCAATTATAGAAGCGAAACACATCACAAAATACCCAGGCTTGAGTAAAACACGTAGCTCACCGGGAATCGAACCCGGAAACTCCGGTGTGAGAGCCAGTGTCATGCTCACCGGGCTATGATAATCATCTGACTTAAAACACTTTAAACTAAATAAATATATATATAAAAATGATTAGTTTAAAAGTAAACAGAAATAATTAAAAAAATTTAGCAAATATAATGAAGTAAAATAAAGGTAAATAAACCAATACACCAAATAAATAATACAAAAAGATTTAATAATCCAAACAATTAATACATTGAAATAAAACATATTTAAAAGTGTAATGAACGACCATTAAAACACTTTAAAAGTTTACAGTAATAATTAAAACCTTTAACAAAATAATAATAATAATTAATAAGGAAAAAACCCTGATGATGACGAACATTATTCCAAAATCCCCGGTCTTCCCGTTACATCTAACTAGAAAGAACAATTTAAAATTTAAAACAATTCTGAAAATATCATCCTTTATTTTTTGAATAATCGTTTTTTCCTTGATTTTGAGGTATCCAAACTTGGCCAGGATATTTCGGGAAATCCTTGGCTCGGCATCGTCAGACCGCAGCGGAAGTTGGTTCCACGGACCGCCGGCCAATAGGAAGCCGGCACAACATGTTTCTTCCTGTATTCCAGCATTCGTTTGCTTCTCGGTCACATGGGTACCTATCACCGCGTTTCCAGGATATCATCTTATCCTGCATGAATGAGTCAATATATCGTACGCACAAATTGATTTTCAACATTTCGGAATATGTCACAAAAATGTTCTAAATGTGCAGAAAAAATTACACACAGATTTCTAACTAAATGATCAAGAGACAATGTTCTAATATCAGTTGTTATGGAGATAAGTAACTTCAAAGTTTAAAAAAAAATAAAAAACTATCCCTAACGAAATATTGGTCAAGAAGCATTTGTTTTGAAATCTCTAGAAAAGTTGCATTTATTGAAGTTGCGATGAAAAACCCTTCTTAATTATTAATTGAGAATGATAAATATTTTTCCACTTTTTATTACAAAATACGTTGTACTATCACGTAGTTAATCAAAATGATACGTAATTAATCTTATATATAATTGTTTGGGATAGTTTTTTTAAATAAAAAATGTACACCAATATCTATGCATATTTTATACTTATTTGAGTCATCTTATATTTTATAATTATCAAAGAATGTGTTTTCATTAAATAAATAAATAAATTTTGCATATTTCTTCAATATTTCTGATATCATTTAATGAAACTAATCAAAAATGATCGCAAAATTTACATATCTACTAAAATAAATGTGCGGTGCAGTAACCCCGTTAATTCGAACCCGGATAATTCGAAATTTTTAGTACGCACAAGTCCTAAAACGTCAATTTTGTAGTTAATAAACCCTGACATTACGGCCATATGATAAATATTTTCTGTAAGTAAATAGCAGAATAAATATTGAGTTTTCAAAATGATTTCTTGAAATATGCAAAAATACGTACGCAAATTTATCATAATATTAACATTAATAAAAACATAATTAACATTCAAATACCACCCATAACCTCCCCACTCCTATCCATTCTAACCCCGCTCCCTACCCCCACCACATTTACATACACCCAATACCCATAAATACTGTATGTAATTGTTTTTAATTTAGTTGAAAATATTATATTGTTAGTTATGTATTTTATAGTTATATCAAAACGTTCTTACATTTAAATAAAATATATAATAATAAGTTTTACGATTTTTGGCGAATTTCGCAATCTGAAATTTTGTTTTGTTTCCTAGAATTTCAAATTGACGAGGTTCTACTGTGTACACAATAACATATCCACTCGCTTGTTGTTTTTTGATTGGGTGCCGCAGTACTTACAAGCGGTTACTAAATATGCAGGCGTATTTCAAGTCAGGCAACCGACCTGACAATAGAACACCTCAGGGTATAAACATCGTTGCACTCTGAATAAATAAAGACTTACTTAAGTATCGTATTATTAGTCACAGGCGTTAGCAGGTAAGGTGAAAGATCGCGCCGATTAAGTTTCTAAAATTATTTAGCAAGGTGGAAATAATTAAATAAAAATATCAAATGTAAGGACGGCTGACTTATCAACCTATGCAGAAAATAAAAAACTGCTATTTTTGGTGGTTACTACCCCAGGGCTTAAAACTAGAGAAACGCGTGTCAATTGTCAATATTTCTATCTGTTTGAACTCCTTGGATGAAAAAATTAGTAGTATGACTAATATTACTTATTAGTATACATATGATTAGATTAGAAGTTAGTAGTCTACTAGCTATAACCCATCAACAAAATTTTTTTGCTTCTTATAACTACCTCATTATTATTTTATACCTCGTTAGCGACTAACATTCTTACGTAGAGAAATACACCTTTTTTGTACCTCATTTTATATACCTCGTCATTATGAGTAGCTTATCGGTCTTGTGGTTAGGACTCTCGCCTCGTCATACAAAAGTCGCGGATTCGAATCTCACTCCAGACCAGCAAGTTAGTCTTATTTTCATAAGAGAGTAAGAATTTGTGTGATTGTGTTTTTGTGTGGTTGTGTGATGTGAAGAAGTGATGTGACACGTATTCCGTGTTCGCATCTCTATTTTTTAAAATTAAATGTGCGCTTTTTTATTTTTCATGATTTCAACTCAATTTTGTCGACATTCGACCTCAAGAGTTGGCTAACGTAAAACTTGTGTCTTTATTCATCTATTAGTAACAAATATCGACGGCTCCTACGTATAATATCGTAACCCACAAATCGACGATTTTTAGTTTTTTGTGTATTTCATATGTATTTAATTATATCTTTATTTCCAAGAAAGAAAAAAAAAAAATTTGCAATAAATAACGTTTTTTTCGGACGTATTTTATCGTATCTCAAACAATCACATATTTTTTACGAAGTATACTATCGTATGTAACACTTACGATAATTTGCGTTGGAAAATAACATAAGATAATTTTATCGTATGTAACACTTACGATAACATACGTTGGAAAACAACATACGATAATTATCGTATGTAACACTTACGATAATATGCGTGAGAAAATGACATAATAAAATTATCGTATGTAACATTTACGTTATTTTACGTCGCGTCTTTTCCGAAGTAAAATGTTGTTAAGTCATTTATACGATATTTTACGTCGCGTCTTTTCCGAAGTATAATATCGTATGTGCATTTCTACAAAAACCTTTAATAATTTCGACTTTTTTGTGATAATTTATGAAACTACAGTATAAAGTAAAATATTGAAACGAAATTTCAAAAAAATTGGGCAATATTTAGATTTATACCGGACGAAAATATGTTCAAATCCTTCTCCTGTAAATTTGAATTTTGTGGGTTACGATATTATACGTAGCAGCCGTCGATATGATGGATGTCGACGGTTCGCCGATGTCACTGGGATTACTTAACAACATGAATAAATAAAGAAGAAGTAAAATTGATGTCCATAATTGACAAGTGCATATTAGAAAATAAAATGAAAAATGATTTTCCTGTAAAATTTTATTTTTGCATATAAACCTTTTTCATAGGGACGCCTTCAAATATGTAGTTATCGATTAATATTCAAATGAGGTAATTATTATTTTGTGAAGCAGTAAAAATATTAGAAAAAACAAACACGTAGATTTTTTTGTAGATTTGTTGAAAGTGAATGGTTTAGCGCCCCTGGTGCAGTACGCACATAAATAATGCCACTTTCAATTGACCACAAACAATGACATCTGCGATCGCCTCTGCCATTCATGAACGTCGGCGAGGAGAACGGCGATACACAAAGCGAACGAGTGTGTGAGAGACGGCGCGAGTAATTCATAAATCTGTACGCGTATTGTGGTACGTTTATTCTTACCTACTCTATTTTTACGACTGAAGTAGTATGTACGCGTAAATATAAAATGTCGGTACTGGGCTCTGACCACACTGAAGCCGTTTCCCACTATTGTAAATAGTACAGATCATATCTTATCAAAATGATAACATTTAATCATATGTTGATGGTTTGTATGTCTTTAAAATTGTTAGTTTCTTGTTGTATGATTTTAGTATGATAACTTATTAATAGTAAAATACTATATGTATTATCAAGGGTTAACTAAAAATAATCAAACATAATAATTTCGTTGTTTGTCCATCTGTCCGTTCGTCTCTCTGTCTGTCCGTCCGTGACTTCGTGTAAGGTCCGTAATTTCGTTTGAATTCACGACTAAAAAACAAATGAAACGGCCGGATATGGGGATGAATCCCGGGCCGTGGATCGCCAAAAAGATACTATAAATATATATACTAGGGCTTAGCAAGGACGCGAATCATTTCATGTTCCACCCAGCACAATCGACAGTTTTAAATAATATCTTTAATAACTGCCGGAAGGGGAAATATAAAAGAAAATCTTTATTGCTATTTCATGGGGTCGGCTATAAGTAAGTAAATACTTATTCTTTAGGAACCGGTATGTAAAAGTACAATCATTTTTGATGGGTTATAGCTAGTAATTAATTAATCAGCGTGATCAAGCTATGTGTACAAGATCCGATCAGTATATATATAAAGAATTCAAATTATAATAAAAATACAAAATAAAATATTGCAGATATCAAAAAATAAGATATAAAATAGATCTAGCAAGCGTTTATGCATGCATACGTTCGATTTAAATAGAAAACAACTAAATATGAGATGATGTTAAACATATATCATAATTAAAACAGTGCAAAGTTATTGTCACGAATGGCAAGCAGAAGGAAGAGCGCACTGTCTGAATCCCTTGTAATATGTTACGACACTATCGCATCTAGAATGGTTTACAATTATCTACAACCTTCGCAAAAGTCTACAAATGACTAGAACAGCCTAGAAGCGACGAGAACCTTCTCCTAAGTATTAGAATAATCTAGAAAGTTCGAAAATACCAGCACCCGGGTTTAAATAACGAAACTATGCGGAGAGTTGTCGTGTTTTAACAGTTCGTTTGGTGCAAATTCCGCCGCGAGGCGATGGCCAGGATGGTCAGTCGTGAGATAGTCGAAGCGATAAATAAAGCGAAATTATCGAGCGGAGTATCTAAGTGGCGAAATAAACCAGTGTTACTTCTATGTGCGAGAATTAAATACTCTATGAGCGATAATTAATTTTCAATGTTTTCATTTGCCTCCCGTGACCACGACCCGTGACATGAATGAGATAAGTTATACAAAGGCTCTCAGCGGTTGACCCATCATAGTATGTAATTCGAAAGACAGAGCCTACCAATTCGTCAGACCAATTGATTCTGCCAGGTGCAACGATCAAAATCAAATACATATTTCGCTACGTAACAATAACTATCACTAATGTTTGTAAGGCGGCGCTGTTTTCGCAGCCTTAACACTAACACAAACACTGTATAAATATGTAGAGATTCGATTTACGACGTTTCAATGAAGTCATATCACAGCGTCTTCGGGAGAGCGCCCTCTCGTCGTGGGGTACGTACGTCCTTGACCCCCACAGCGAAAGGTCACTCTCCTGAAGATGCTGTGATATGACTCCAGCGAAGCGTTGAGAATCTAATCTCTACTTATCTATATGGTTCGTATAAAATATCCATTTTATTTCAACACCTAAATAAGTTACATTTCAATCAGCATTTTGTAAAAAACTGAAGTAAATTTAGTAGAATTTCACCTGAAACTGAAATGGTGAGTTTTATATAAAAAAAATGTTTATATTTTATATATATTTTCGCAATATTTTTTTTATCGAGACTAGTTAATTAGTACCTAATGCTGAAAGTCAACCATAAGAAGTGCGTCATTTTTAACGGTTATAGGTAGTACACTTATAATTGCTAATGCGCCAAAGATAAACGCACCTTTACATAACTTCCGATAGGTAAAAGTCACTTTGCAGCGGTCACTACGCAGTGGGCAGCTACCTGCCTGGCTCTGCTGTCCACCGAGCGGATATTGGCCTTTCATTCATACATCGGTCACGTCTGCCAACCGCGGGAATACCTATGTACACTCATACCTAACAAGGTATACCAGTTAATGATTGCATAGTACGGACAAGTCTACTTATGATGACATTTGGAGACCGGCTACGATCTACACTATTGATCGCTTTCTTGTATTGAATTTGCGTTACCCACGCATCTGTTGTCTTACGTCATCGAGTGGGAGGGATTTCACGTTATCCGGGTCAGTTTTTTAATGCTTGTATTGATACTCTTTGGACTGGCATCAGTGTCAATGAATAGTACCTACGTAATGCACAGAGTGCAACGTTTACAATCAATACTTTACAGTTTTTTTTTAAAATAGAGATGCGAATACGGAAAACGTGTCACATCAATATTCTAACTATTTTCAAACAAAGCTAAACGCTTGTGCTATGAAAATAGGACTAACTTGGTGATCTGGAGTGAGATTTGAACCCGCGACCTTTGGATCACGAGGCGAGAGTCCTAACCACAAGACCAACACAACCTACTCGTTATATTTTCAATTTCAATTTTCAATACATTTATTTATATAAAATTTACATTACAAACATAAATTTAATTCGTAAATGTTATAAATAACTTATAAATATACAGGGTGTCCCGTATCTCGATGTCAAGCCGAAATCGGGTGATAGGCCAAGTCATAATGGTCATCAGAAAATATTTTTAAAAAATAAAAAAGTCAGTTAAAACTGGGAAAAGTATTAATTTTGAATACTTGTTTTGGTCAAAAAGTGACTTTTTCTTCCAAGCTGGAGCAGTCAGCCTTTAATTTTGGAGAAAAGTTTACAGAAGCTTTATTCAGGATTACATAAAAATAAAAAAATGAAGAAAAATAAAGATTTGTAGCAAAAGGAGTGAAAAGACCGTCACAGGCTGTAGAAATTTTTTAAATGCTTATAATTTTTAAAACACATGATTTTTTTAAATATTTTTCTGATAACTATTATGACTTGGCCCCCGATCACCCGATTTAGGCTTGACGTCGAGATAGGGGACACCCTGTATAAGCAACAAAAATAAATATAATTAAATGTATATAAAATCATTCATATCAAAGGTGAAGGAGAATCCTGCTTCGGAAAACCCACTCAGAGACACGGAACAGATCAATGTCCAGAGTGATATTGTTCAGCATAGCAGTAGCTCTTCCAACAGGCATAACCAAATGGCAGATTGGTTCTGTATATTGAAACGTGAAACAATCTTTGCTGAGACGCTGTCTAAGGTAATTAATTATCAGGAACATACAAACCAATGCTCCGCATAATTTTAGGATTATCGATACCGCGCAACAATCGATAAAAATGCGTAATCAAATACACATTCCTTCTTGTCTCTAAACTATTGTCTCCAAGTAAACCCTGTAGAGAAACTCGGTTGAATACAGGCAAGGATAATGCTCGAACTCTCTCATGTAGAGATATCTTTGAAACTTTTGAATATCGCAACAGCAGTTTACAATACTTTACAGGTAGGTAGGTATATTCCTACCTAAATTACGAGACGAAAATATTCCAGCAAAAATATTATATTGTTGTAACGAAATAAAATTAGAAGATAGTAGAAGGTTCTAGAATGAACTACACGAATCTCGTAACGACTAGGCAGTTATCGTAAATTCTCGAAAGATAGATAGATATTTATTGCTTATAAAAACAAGGGGCGTCACACTGCGCACCAGCCTTTAATTGACGTTTAACCAGTGCGACATTAGCAACATTGTCAGCACTTACACCAGTGTATCCATTGCGTTGTAAACCGAGTGATAAATAAAGGAAGTACCTACCACGGGTGAGAAGTTTTTTAACGTGCGAATATTGAACCGAATTTTCTAAAAAGTGATAGAAGCAATAAAAACGGCGCGACTTGTTTAAAATATTTAATTTTAAATTATTTTAAAAGAAATGTCGATCTCTGATTGGTTAACCCGCTCACATTAAGGCCCATCTGGACTATGGTCAATGATCACCGTAAGGGCTTGACGATAGGCTATTTTTAGTTGATTTTAAATGACGTCATAATTTTAGGTTGTTTCACATTTTATAGTAATTATCATTCCCAGTAAAATCTTTCCATTAGATTACAGACGTTTTTACATTTTTGTCATTACAGTTTATGAGTATCATTTTGTGTTTCAGTAGGTCATATATATGACATATGATATGACGTCATTTGTGCTTCTCAAGTTTTTATATCGTCTCTGTAGGAGTACTCCAACGTGGGCTTAAGTAAGTACCTTTACCTATATTATCGCGTTTAGTCAATACGTAGCAACAACTGCATTAAGTCTGCGAAGAAAAATGAAGTGAGTATTATTTTATCGGAGGATTTGGCGTTAACGTTGCAGAGATTATTCACGACGATTATTAAATTGGGTAAATCTGTCTAACTACACTATCTTTACTTGAGTTTCATAATAATTTTATATTTTACTACTCATGTCTCGAAGGTATCAGAATCTTCTACAGGTGTTAAACTCACTACATTTAAATACAGAAAATTAAAATTAAAATAACAGTTTTTTAATGTACCTACACACACAGATAAGTTGTATCGTCCATACAATTTTAGTAGTCATTATGCAACCATGATATTTTATCATGGATAAGATTAACTAGCGGTACACCCGTGAAAAATCTCGGGAAATAATAATAACGACTTGCCTTGCGTGACCGCGCACCATATGCCGCACGCTGATAGCGTATAACACTCTAATTATCTAAAGTTTTAATTTCAGAAATTTACGGAATTTACAACAGACAGAGGGACAGACAGATAAGAGAATTATAATGTTTTACGTGTCGGTTCGATCGTATCGTATCTGTAGTAATTAACACTGCCATTTTCATCTTTTTCATAAGGCCAATAACGTAACAGTAATACTAAAAAAACAATCTTTTTTATTTTCATTTCTTTCTATCAACTTTTTTTTCCATCAATTTAACTGTATTTATTCATTTGTACTACTAGCATTACCGCAAGGCCCAGTGGAGGTGGTTGCATGCATTCCTTCGCTTACTGTTTTTCCGTAATATAAAGTCTGCGACTTGAATAACCGGAACATTACTATTTTCATACAAACACTAAACCAGTGTCATTAAAACAATTAGACAAAAAGGACAACAGTTTCGATAAAAAATTTGACATTTAGTCGGCAATGACAGCTGGCAGTGGCCATTATCAAAAAATGGCTTTACTTTACTTTAATATAAACAAATAGATTATTACGTAGGGGAGAGTAGCCACGAATTGGATATTTTTCATCTTTATGCTGTAAAAATCGTAATATCAATGTTTTGTGAAAGTTTATGTTATTTCATATAAAAAAGATTTTAGTACTCTAATGCGTGTACTCATATTACTTGTTTTATTTTAAACATAACGATTATTTATGTTTAAAAAAGTCGATGGAAATGTCCATTTCATGGGAACATGTCCATGAAAAGGACAGTAGTGCCCATGAAGTGGACAGTAGCGAATAAGAATACAAGAAACCGTTGTTTTGGTCTTTTCATTGAAATAAAATCAACGATAAGTAATGTTTAAATTATTTATTTTTTAAATAAATTAATACAAAGAAAAGATTGAAGAAAATTAATATAATATAAAAAATAAATTTGAAACACTTATTACAAAAAAAGATACCATTCTCTTGTTTTTTGTTTTTTATTTTTTTTTTTTTCCTTACACAAAAGTTCATTTTTTTCTGGTGTATTGGTGATTAAGCCGGATTAATAAAAAATATAATATCCTTGGAAAAGACACTCAGAGTTCCATGAAATGGGTGCCCAATTCAAGGAGACACTAGGTGTCCAATTCGTGGAAACAATGCAAATTTATTAAAATCTTGAAATACACCAAAACAATAAGATACAATAAAGAAATTTACTTACCAATTTATTGTCAATATATAGTAAGTTTAAAAAAAAAACACCGCAAAAGTATAATTTATCATTGGAATCAACTCTAGACTTCGTTATTTGACAAAAATATTTACTTTTTACGCGCGATATCTTCTCGTGCCCGTGGTTTTTATCCTACTGACACATGAACGATCAAAGTTTGTAAATCACGGCGCTACATTGTTTCCAATATCAGGATACGTTTTAGACAGGACTACCATATTTAGTTTGTAAGATATAATGAGTGTCAAATTCATGGGATGTCCAATTCATGGCTACACTCTTATATAGGTATAAAATATTTTTTAAGCGACCCGAATAATAAATGACGTGTATTATATTTATTAATTAGGATAAGCTATAAAAGTCTCACAGAGACGAAGTTATTTATATGGGAAACGTGAGTGAAAGCCTTTATAGGGTGGCCAAGGGCTTAGGACCTGTATGAGATAGCTTAAGAGATCACGGACTATGCTAGAGGCATATATACCTATAGTTATTCCCATGACATATCCCTGGGCCACCCTATTAAAATTTCTATACACGTTTCCCATATTAATGGCTTAAGTGATCACTTTATACTTACACAATGCAACGTTCACCAATTCCACCGTAAATTTTTGAAAGTTGTATATACATATCTATATGTTCTAAATCTAAAACCTTTCAAATATTTGAACGGACTATGACACCTATAGTCATTCCCATGACATAGCCCTGGGCCCCTTTTAAGACTTCTATACTCGTTTCTCATACAGTTTATCTTAATTTATAATTATCCCTCTGTGGACAAAATCCAGTAATTGTGTTTTCAGAACATACATACAAAAATATTGTACATTAGTTCCCGAATACCAAACAACACATGTATTTTAAAAAAATCATTAAAATTATTTTAACTAGCCATCATATTTACTCTCTAATGTAGCTGTAAAAAATTAAAAAAGCTATTTGTGTATTTCAGACATAACAATACGATTAAGATTGAGATCATCCTATTCGTGGGAAAAAAAAAAATCTATTTCGATCAAAACCTCTTGTCTATTGATACAAACTGCCACAGTTACAGCAGACAAATATCTGGTGTACATAATACACGCTAAGCAGGTCTCGACACGTTCTGCCGGCGATGACGTCACGGAACATCTGAGCGTCGATTTCTATTTTTGAAATGGTCTCGATTTTTCCCGACCATCTTCGCGTGTCATTAGTCTGGCGACCTTCGGCTTGAATCTCCCAGGATATCTCTCTCAATATTGGCATTCGGTTGATCCACCTGCCATCTCTTGAGTATTTTTAAATTTGGGATTCATTGTCTACACACCTGTTTCTTTTTAATTTGTTTCAATTGTGTCCACAAGCTTTGTCCATCATTATGAAACTATTTCGTTTGATTTTGTGTATGTTTATATAATGCGTAATTTGGATACCAACACACTAACTGTCAAAATTACCATAAGTGTGATGATGGTATTTTGAGATTATTAAAAGTTTTTGTTTTGGATGTAGAAACACAACACAAAATTGTTTTCGCGTCATGAATTTTTATTTCGTTATTATTAATGCAAACTTACACTAATGTCTTGTATTGTATTTTATTACGGAATTTGGATCATAGCTTTAAAATATAATTTACTGCTCTTTTATATGAGATCCTTAAATTTAATATTTTGTAACATAAACATGTAGGTGTTTATAGTTTTAGATTTTGTAAAAAAGAATAACTAAAAATACATTATATAATTTACCTATTTCATATTTTTTTTACCTTACAAGTTACAATGCTATGCTATATTATATAATACTTATTGTACATATATATGTTATTTCTAAGTACATTATTTAAAATAGATTAGTTAAAATCTCAGTGATAGTAACTAGATAAACTGTGTTTACGAACATAATTTTACTGTACTAATTAATTTCTATAATCCTAAAAATGAATATTAATTTAATTGATTTATCACTCTGGCTTAATCTGGTCAAATAACAAATCGGTATTTAGAAATATAACAGAAAGTCTCTTCTATATTATTATGTTATCCAATAGTGTAAAATTTACAACACATGAAAAATATTAATAAAAAGCAGAATCCCGATTATCCTACTCAAGTATACTTCAAATATTCAAAAACTGGGAAGATACATACTGGATATTTTCTATGCTATACTAAAAACCTGAATTTTTAAAATAAAATACCAATTTACACGAATAAACTAAGTAAAAAACAGTAAAATTGTGTAACACGGTTTCCGATGCTGAGTGACTGTTCATTTTTCTTATTTGTTTTCGTTTTGTATAAAATTTTACGTCTGTCTGGTATTCGTCTGGTCAACAGTAATTTTTTTATAGTTTATTTTTCCTTATTTCTTTGCTTTCAATTTGTTAATTTCAACAGTAATTTGTTTATATTTTATTTTTTCCTTATTTATTTGTTTTCAATTTTTTAATTTCAAAAGAGTAGCTTGTTGGTCTTGTGGTTAGGACTCTCGCCTCGTGATCCAAAGGTTGCGGGTTCGAATCTCACTCCAGACCAGCAAGTTAGTCCTATTTTCATAGCACAAGCGTTGAAAATAGTAAGAATATTGATGTGACACGTATTCCGTGTTCACATCTCTTTATTATTAAAAAAAATACTGTCCGTATCTAATAATTTTTATTTCTAAAAAAGTTCTACTTATTACGTACCTACTTAAGTACCTACTTATTAAGTACGAATGTATTTTTAAAAAAAAATTCATTATTATGTGTATGTATCTACTTATATTTTATTAAATAATTACATCTACATGTTTTGAAAAAACCTTTCCATCGTCAATTAAACAATCAATGGAAAAAATATTTTTTCATATTCTTCGCCATTCTACCATGATATTTTGTGAATTGAGAAATACGTTCGGCTGGGAAATTACTGAAATTCGGTATCATCGGGGTTCTACGGCAATTTTTAAACGATTATTAAAGTAATCCACTGGTTTTATAATATTAAAATTTAATAGCATTAGAAAATTACTATGAATTTCGCGATAGAAATAATGTACAGTTAGAATAATATTGACAAACGTAACAAGTAACTCACATTTGACAAACGGAATTGCTCAATAACTTGTGTAGGCAGTTAAATGCAGTATTTCGGAATGACCTTGATCCGATGAATATTCATGAACGGACTAGTAATTACGAATTTCAATCAGTGGTGTAACACCGTTTGATGACATCATCAAGATATTTGTGTTCTGATCCATATTTTTACAAGGTTGCATTAAATGAAATCAACTGAATATTAAATATTATTAACCATGTTTCATGAGTCAATGAATGACATAAAATGATGACTTTGATTGTATCTGACATTATTCTTATTTTTTTACACCTACGCATTACCGGTTGAAACGAGAAGCTCTGCCTTCGGTGAGCAAGTCAACAATCATATACAGAAGTCGAGAGATCCGTCATTTCGGTGACGTATCCACTTTCCTTTCTTCAGGTCAGATAATCACCGATCGGAAATTTGCAATCAAGTCATGAAAGTGTCACGTCTTGGAGAATTTTGCTCGGGTGAGTCACGGAATCCGCCCAATGTGTATAGAGTCTTAGGTATTGCCCAGGTTTTAATTTGCCCATTTATGTGCAAAGCCCGAAATGACAACGCAACTATTTTTCGATTGCATAATTTTTATTGAGCTGTTAACAGAGCTATATTTATCCAATAGCGTTTCAAATTTTTTTTCGGAGCAATCCTTATTAAATGACTCATACATAATTAAGTAACAGAGATGTAGAAAATAGTGCCTACAAATACATCGACTGTTTAGTTCATCCAGTCTTCAGTCTAATTTCATTCTTTTTTGCCAATTCCAGGCTTCATTTCCATACGTCAAAGTTGACACCAGAACTTCATTATGTCCGCTTGTTTTGCTTCCTTTGCCACATTTTTATTGGCCATAATAGCAATCAGAGCATCATTTAATTTGTTTCCCGCAGTCACTCTCTTTTCGATATCGTTCTCAGCCTTGCCATCTCTACTAAACATACTTTCCAAATACACAAACCCGTTCACTTGTTCCAAGCATTCATTGCCTACAATTACATAATGATTTTTTCAAGTTTTAATGTATTAAGGCAGTTGTTAACCTATATTTAATTCTGAAAATAGATATCTTCAATTCCAAAATTATTTTTTCTTTTTGGAGCTCTATCCAAACGACTCGAAAGACCTACCTAATATGTGCATATTGTCTCTAAGGAGTCGATATGTAAGAACAGTGTGATTTGCGAATCCCATAGAGCGGAAAATAAATAACTAACGAAATTAACTATGGAACAAACATTGTACAAATTATAAAATGAAAGGTTCTGATAGCGTTAATTCAGCCTAATAATATAACAATAAATATTTATTTATATATTTTTATGGAGAGCGTATTATTGGGCAGCTTCGCAACGTGTATCAACGTTAATTCGAATTTATTAAAACATTTTGATAACTTGGTTTTCATATTGTAAATCGTATATAACTACGTCGTTGAAAAATTTAACAGATAAAATATTTTTTCAAAATGTCTGCTCACTTAAACAATTAACGATAATTTAAAAAAAAATCACTATATACACACAGAGTTTTAAAAATACACTCACCAAAACCTTTATCCTTTATATTCTCCAATCCTTTAATCTGTATAAATATAATCTAATTTCATTCTATAATATAGGAAGGCAGGAATTAAATTTAAAAAATTACGTCTGCTGCATAACTTATGTTACAATTTCTAAAGCAAATTATGCTTTTACTTAAGTGAAGGATTGTAACAAGGATTCGGGACCAGCTGATATCTTGTGCAGACGTACTCGTACATCCTTTGTTTATTCAATTTTTACAAAAAAAATTAAAACAACTTTCAACCGCGTTTAATTTCATATCAAAGTACGTTTTATATCACGTTTATTGGAACAGTATGCTAGCAAAAAATATCAAACCGAAAACATGTGTCGTGTTTTTTAAATAGTTTTTCAGCTCAAAAGAGGCACACTGCAACATACGGCGCTCGTGCCCGGGGGTAGTTATCTGAAAAAAAGGTTTCGTATGGGTTCAGCAGAGGACTTTTGATTAAAAAAACCTCATGAAGCTTTTTTAAACGATAAAAAATGGGGTGGCATTAAATAAATTTACTTTTAAATGGCTGCCGCGTAGACCTAAACTGTGACAACATTACTGCACGACATTTGTCTCGGATCAGATAATTTTGTGTGTTTTTTACTTGTATGTTATTTAGATGACTTTGTTAATTTTTCATTGCTTTCATTTCTATAACATGATTTTTTGATCAAATTACGGAATATTAATTCTCTTAAGATTCTCATACCCGTCATTTAAAATATTTTGTATTTTTTATTGTTTTTAATATTTTATTATTATCGGAATATTTTTATGAAATAGCTATAACAAAGACAATAAATCAATAAAGCAAGATGATATATTTGCAAAAATGTTAACCTTTTTATTAAGGAGGTACATAATAATACTTTTTGGATAATTTATGGCCAATATAACATCGAATCCATAGTGCTACCTGGTTAAGAATAATTTATTGAAACTGTGCTTTTATTGGAATTATGGAGAAATAAAATGAAACCTTTTATTTATTTATGTACTTAGTGTGACCTATACATTTATTTTTCATTCAATATTTTAATAAGGTTTGCTATAAATTTTAAATATATCTTTCCTGCAGGCAAAAACAATACTTTCAATTATTGTAAATTTTTATGTCTATTTGCATACGTAGAAAAAAAAAATCCAGTCTCAAAAATGATTAAAAAGATGGTTATTTTTAATAATAAACGCCTTCTGGATTTTGTTACCGTGGGTCAATTTTCGGGCTGCATTTTTCGGACGATCAACCGGGCTGACCTAAAACCTCGTCTATGAAAAAAATCGACGTATTGCATTATAACTCTTTTCCCAAATTTATCTTTTTTACAAACAATGTCTCTTTCCTAAATATTAATTTGTTAAATGATTTCTTTACCAAAAACAATAAATATATAAATTATTAAATTAAGATGAATCATAAAAATCTTACAGAGATGAAGCGATTTATATGGAAAACATGTATGGAAGTCTTTGAAACTATTTTACATATTAAAATTATTGTAAATAAATTATTGCTAGGTATATTTATGGTTTGCAGTAAGTAACTAAATAAAAATATTGTATTAATATGCCTTATAGTATTTTCTCGTCCGCATTCCAATACATGAAATGGCAAACATTGCATAGAAATCATACAGTGATTACATCGTATCAAAAGGTACTTAACCGAACGTAAAGAATTAGTTATGAAATTCCACGCTTTCAATAATATTATCATTACTATAGATTTTATATTATAACTATTAAGTATATATAAAATGGCAGTACCCATGAAGATGGTCATTTTTAAAACAGGTTTGTAATATCTACAAGTGTAGCTTTTTATTGCTGAATAAAATGCTCCTCTTTATTTAATATAAAAATTATAAAAAAATATGCACTAAAGCGAAATGACAGTGGAAATATTCAGAAACCAGTTGAATTTATTAACATTTTAGAAAAAAATAAAAACATATTTGTACAATTAAAAATCGTGGTGACTGCATACTGCAATGATATCTTATTCTTCAGATATAATATTTCATTGATCACAAGCCCTAAAATTTTGTCACCTAATCCGTGCAGTCATCGCTTTCTTCTTCTTCTTCTCTTCTTCTTCAGGCCGTCGACGGAAAATGTCGACAACATTTGTTTATTGTTTTAACCATTCGTTGGTCTTCCCGTTTTTCAATGAGATACCAAACATTACCTGTTTCGTTCCGTTGCAATCATTATCTTGGATAGCAAGTTAAATAGTGAGAGTTTCCCGAATACCCAAATGTGGCGTGTAAATAGGTACCTATATTATTCAAACTTTTTCAAACAAATCATCTTGCATACTTAACCAGTGACTAAGTGAAATTAGTTAAATTCGAATTAAAATACATTAAGCTGGCGCATAAGTAACGATGTCAATAGCCTTGCATTCAATAAAAAAAAAATATCTCCGTCGATAGGAAATCCGGCATTCCATGGCGGCATTCCAAATTCAAACGGATCGGATCTGCCGCCATCTCAGTTCGCGCTAAAATGGCGACCATTCTCGGTCCGACTGTGACTCGCTAAACCCCAATATAATATGTACTTTCATTCTACCGCTTGATATTTTTTGCACCTGTTGAGTGCTTTCGACCTTCTGGATCGTGATTTGGCAATTTATCCCGCGTTTATTTGAACAAGACGACCTCAGAGTCCTTGACCGATAAATTCCAAATAATAATGAGATACCTATATCAAATTCCGAACATTTCGCAATGCCAATTATGAAATATTACAAAATTTAACTAGATAATGTGCATTATTATTATACAAATGTACAACTGTTAGGATAAATTCTAACTTTTCAAAAATCAAAAGACTTGTAATAAAGATTGTTTTACAAATGATTGTCAGATTGGGATTGTTTAATGAAAGAATAGACAGCTAGATAATTGTTTTAGTAAAATAATAGCTATTCAGTTGATTGCTCAAGAACAAAGGTCTGGGTTCGATGTTCGATTCCGCCAGCAGCCAATGAAATAAGTAATATTCTCATAGAATATAATAATTCAATATATTTTCTCGTTCATAACACTATCAAGAATATATAAATTGATTTTGCACTATAAAGTACAATGTTTCATGATGCAAATAATTGAACAAACGCACATTTTTTTCTATCTGTTTCTTTTATAAAATATTTCTAAAAATAATACAAACACTGTTTCAATAATAATGTATTAGAATACCAAAATAATTGTTTTTTTACCATTTCTGAAACATATGTATTTGATAAATTGTTTATCCGATTGCAAACTGCACGTCGGATGTTTTTTTAAATGAAAAAATGTTTTTTATGTTCCGCATACATTCATATTAATTAAGTTATTATTTTGAAATCAATATATGTACTCTTAACTCCCTAGATTTTGGCATTTAGATTACAATATGAGTAATATAACTATCATTGAAAATTTTTTACAACATATAATGTAAAATTTATTTATGAGCACCTACCTACTAATAAAGTTAGTATTTCATTAAATATTTTATAATGTAACTATAACTAAATATGTATGCTATGTACTTATGCAAGAAAATGAAAAAGAAACGTGCCGACAAGCTGTATAAGGCTTGGCACGATCTGTAATAATAAAAATATGTATAAACTTAAATATATAAATAAAAAAATAAAAAATAATAACAAAAATAAAAATTAGAAATATTAAACATGCCTCTGTAGTATTACGTACTACTTAACACAGTTAGTTATGGTTGATATTGCGTGTCTAAAAATTAGGCAACGATTGAATCAATAGTAATAATGCATTTTCGTGCACTTAATTATATACATACATTTTCAAACTGATGCATATCCTCGCATTCCTACCTAAGCGCGGGTCTGATGCGCTTTCTAGAGCACAAATGATAACAAGTTGGTCAGATCGTACACAATATAATTGAGGCATTTGAAAGGCCTTATCGAAGCAATAATACAAGATAACATCTGCCAAAGCGCAGCGCATCCTCTGCGCTCTATAAAAGGCATTAGGGGCACATTAGGAGATGGTGCAGTATTGCAACTGTTCAAATATATTTTTTTCCCTCACCCCTCATCAAGAAGGCACTATAGACGGCGGGGGAGGTTTTTCATGATGTGGCTAAAAAAAGCACCACGCTTTTTCATTAAATCACAATTTATATACTAATGTGATGTTAACATTTTTTCCGCTCTGTCGACTATTACTGTTTTGTGGCGCAGTTTAGAAGTAAAGTTTACAGACAGTGAATATTAACTGCACTTGTTAGTTTCGTAAAATGAACAGCTGTTGCAAAAATAGAATTTGATTGAAAATATATTCAAATTCGTAGGAAAGCACACCTTAAAATTTTTACAAATGATAAAATTAAGCAAATTTTTACAGTTTTTATAAGAATATAGTTTTTTTGCTGACTTTAAATGACTATTTTCACCAAAATTTCGATTGTTAACTTCAATGAAACTTGTAGAATATATTCCAGGGTTAGGTAGATGTCAACAAGTAGACGTTAAGTAGAATAATAAAAAGTAACCCATAAAAACCAAGCTTTTATTATACTCCCTATCTTTGTCAAATATAACAATTAAAGACGAATTTAAACATATAACATAACACTAAACTTACAGTAATTTAATATATTTCTTAAATGTCAGGTGCTTTGATAAGATACTTCATGCTTTTAAGATTAAATTCTAAAAACATTTGTCAGTCAATTTAGATTTTCGACATTCATAGTGAAGTACCTATTATGTGTACCGACGGAGTAATTCAACTTTAGAAAATATTCCGCGACGTTATCGGGCCACCGTTGCTAATCAAACATTCTAATGATTTCAATTTGAAAAAACCAATAAAATTTCTAAAAATCCGAAATTATACTATAATTATTTATTTTTTTTAACAAAAATTTGATAGATCTTCTTGATCATCGCCACGAGTCTGCTTGCCAAGTTTCAGCTCGATTGGATTACGGGAAAAGGGTCAAAAATCGATCCAAAGTTTTTGTTGACGGCAAGCAAGCAGACGCCACAAGTTATAAAGGGAGTAAAAATATATTATTAGTTATCTAAATTTTTCTTTTGTACTGGTAGCGATCCTAAGAAGGCACCATCTGTGTTTTCCGATACAACAATTGCGGTCCAGAATACCTTATGGTCCCGTTCCACCCTGTCCGGAGACTTCATAAAAAAAAAACAGTGACTCGCCGAATCGGGTGAAATAAACGAAAAAAATCCCTGGGTTGAAATATTCGTGTTTTTGTGGCTGTATTTATTACATGCACCACGACCCCTCGCCGGTACCGCCCTCTGATATTGTTTTGATTGTATTTTTCAAATATGTCACTTTATCATGCAAGAGGCTTGTGTGGTCGTGAAATGAATATAATCACGTATTGATGGATGTCTACAATTCTTCGTATTTTCCGTTTGTTTAGCTTTCGGATTCTTTGTACTATGTGTTTTTAATCGGTTACATCTCAAACATTACAGGAACAATAAATAAACTTTTTTTCAGGAAATCTTTTAATAATTAGAATTTTAAATAAAAACAGCGAATAATGGTCATATAAGTTCTTACTTTTAGAATGAATGCTATCAAAAATTATTTAATATGTTGTATTCTCTGTGTTGTATTAAATACAATAAACATAAAAAATTATGCCACCTAAAAATGCATGAAATATATGAATAAAAGTGGCATGTTTCCTATTTTAAACAAATTAGATTAATCAATAAGGAACATACTCGTGTACAGAAAAAATCTGTCTACCGAAAAAAAGTTGATTATTGTGATACGAAACATGACCTTTTACAATCCAGAGAACTGTGAGTTCCAATCTCGCTAATATCTTTTATGATCTTATTTTTTTAAATATCGTATAACTATTTTTTAAAAATTTTAATTTACAATAAATTTTGCTTTGATAAAAAAAAGTAACCCATATAAACCAAGTTTTTACTATACTCCCTTTCTTTGTAAAATATATCAATAATTAAAGACGAATTAAAACATATAACATAACACTAAACTTACAGGAATTTAATATATTTCTAAAATGTCAGATGTTTTGAGATGTCAAGATTTTGATAGATTCAATTATGAATTTCCAGCATCAAATGATTTAGTCAGAATCAGATTTGAGTAATGTAGAATTCTTCAAAACTAAGCAGAAATCTAAAAGAAATGAATGATTATTTGATTTCTTTCCAAAATACCCAATTTTGCTGTCATCTGTGATCTAATTGTTATAAATTTTCGAAGTTAGGTATGTACCTATTATACCGACGGAGTAATTCAAATTTTAAATATTCCATGGCGTCGTCGTTAGGCCGCCGTTGGTAGTAATCAAACTTTTGAAATGATTCCAATTTGAAAAAACCATTAAAATTTCTAAAAATCTAAAATTATACTTCAATTATTAATTTTTTTTAACGAAAATTTGATAGATCTTCTTGGTCATCGCCACGAGTCTGCTTGCAAAGTTTCAGCTCGATTGGATCACGGGAGAAGGGTTAAAAATCGATCCAAATTTTTTTCGTCAAGGAAACAAGCAAGTAGACGCCACAAGTTAAAAGAAAGGAAGTAAAAATATTGATGATTACCATACCTAACGAAGTTAGGGTCGATATTTTATCCTATTTTCTGTACGCAATACAAAAAAAATGAAAAGTACTGATATATTTTTTTAATTAAGTCATTCATTATTTAATGAAACATTTATTCCATTCTTAGTTGAGAATTGAACATGAAAATTGTGAGAAAAATACCTTATCATAAGCCATCCGTGAGACAATTAATAATCAAGCACCATAATAGATGAAAAATGAGCGCAGTTGTGTATTTTGTGAAGTAGATTAATCATGGCACATTTAGTGCGAAGCCGGCACACGCCTGCCGCTGCCCACTATCAAACACTCCACGGAAAAAATAGGGAAATAAAAAACGCGTTTTTTTTCTACCCTTCCCGCGGAGCTCACATTGGTAGGTGTTGCTCTTTATTGGGTTCGTAGATTACAACAAAGTCTCTCAACATTGTTTTTCGTAGAATAAAAAAATAACTACTGTATTTATATACTTTGTTACTATATATTATTAACAGACCTGATAAAAACATAATTAATAATAATAATAATAATTGGATAACTTATATAGCGCCGTTTTCGCGAATACTCACCTCAAGGGCGCTTTACACACAAAAATTATTATGTTACAAAACAACTTACTGCTAGAAAAGAAAAAAACTTATTTACTATTATTTATTCACTAGGTGGCATACAAGAAATGGAATTAAAATTGAGTACTATTATAGTTGGGAGTGCCTGAAAGAATTAGGTGTTTTCGCGGAGTGCACAATAGCAGTGGAAAACATTAGCTAGCGTTGTTGTGGTCAGGTTCTATAGGTTTTTATAGGATAGTCTAAATAAATGAGTCTTAACTTGTTTTTTGAACTGTGGTAGGCTGTCTGTTTTGTCTCGGTTTATTAGGTAGTGTGTTCCATAACTTTGGTCCAGCCACCGCGAAGGCACGATCACCGAAATTAGTTTTGTGGACGCGATTTACTTCAGCTAACCTATTTGTATTAGATGTTGATGCTGAGCGAAGTATTAGTTGTCTATTATTTGCAGAGAATGGAATGCAGAAGACGGTTATGTATTGAGGGCCCATGTTGTGAATAGCCTTAAATATTGTAAGGCAAAGCTTATATTCAATCCTCTCTGGACATTCAATCGCCAATGGCGCATTTCAGTATTTTTAACTATGTTTCTGGTGCATTTTTCCGACCTATGTGTGAAAGAAAACTATATGCTATTTTTTCAATCAGGACATTATTAAAAAAACGGTGAATTAAAAAAAATCAATCACTTTTTAATACGAAAACAATATTTTGAATAAATATCCAGTAAACAAATTAATGTTAACTTGTAAAAACTTTCACAAATGGATAAATTGTATGCAATTAAGATACATTATAGAAGTCTCACAGACACGACGCTATTTATATGAGAAAAGTGTATAGAAACATTTTTTATACGATGGCCCAGGGCTCTCAATCTGTATGACCTGCTTTAAGTGATTCCTCTACACAATGCAATGCTCACCAATTTCATCGTAAGAAAATCCAAACATTATCAAATTTTTCTATATACCTATATGTTCCAAATCTGAGAATCTTTCGTTTATTTGAACGAATTGTGCTAGTGACATTTGTATTTTTTTCTTATGAACTAGTATGCATAGATTTCCGCAGCTGGTAATGATAATTATATGCACTTGGAGATACATTATATATTTTTTTTATATTGCACTTACCTACTTATTTAGTGTGATGTCGATCAACCACATTCCACATTCAAATGACAGTTTCGCTTTTGTCTATTTTGGTTTAAAATGATGATATTTATATAATGTCGTCATTATTATAATTTTTACATGCCTACATAGTTTATTGTTAAGATCTGTAGGCGACGCGACTCGCCGCGCACGTGGGAATGAAGGGGTAATATGTGGAGGGAGATGGGATTAGGAAAAGGGAAGTTTAAGAGGAGTGACGAGACGAAAAGTGGACTGTATGGTCGAGAGGAGAAGGAACGTTTCGACTCACCATTGTCTCTTGGCGCCCTTTCCAGCCGTCACCTCACCAAACACTTAATTCACTCGGTTTTATCCAATACGCGATAATCCAGTTGTCCGGCGGTGATGAACACTTAAATACAAGATGAAACGAGAATTTACAGGGCAGGAGGTGAGAAAATCTGTCCTCTCAGTTCAACATCGAGAAAGCGAGTCTTGTCGAAACGAAAAGGTAACTGGTACCTACTCCTCAATGAAAAGGGTAACACGTATTTGGAGGTAGGATGAATCAGTGTTGCCGCATAAGAAAAAAACAATATTCCGTAAAATCGATTTCTGTGCCAACGTGACGTCACGAATATCGTACACCATCTATCTTCGTACCTTGTTTGTTTACTTTATTAAAGAACTGTTTAAAGTATCTGGCACGGTTGTATTTCCAATCGCGAGTAAATAATTCCACAGCCACAACTTCCTCACTCCCTCTTTATGCGCCGCTCTCAAACGATACCATTAAAATATATTATTTTATATAGCCACCTAATCGGAGCTTAAAGTTTGCAAATCATCCCAGCGGTGCATCCCTTTTCTGGCGTGCAATTAGAAATTCCCTTTTTCATATCGAACAGACGGCGAGATGAAAAAAATGGCGGGCGGCAGCCGCCGGCACATGGCGGCCCGGAGCCCGTAAATATGTCGGTCATTAGCCCAGGCCCGACTGATATCAAAGCGTTATAGTGCAGAAGTATGCCTAGGCAGTTGGGCGCCCGATTTTCGGAATACTGTCACGCACACGTCCCACATGTCTTCTGGAATGTTGCGCTTAGCGTGAAAAATAACCCCACACTATTAATATTATCCCAATTATAATAATTTCGCTGTCTGTCCGTCCGTCCGTCGTAACTTCGTGTAAAGTCCGTAACTTCGTTATAGTATAAAAACTTTATCGTTTTTCTTTATTTTATTTTTTTATAAATAAATACTTATTCTTTAGGAACCGGTCATTTTGTCGGGTGACAGCTAGTTGATCAATAAAATGTCATTATCGACTGTAGTCTACAATCATCCACGGGGCTCGCATCGGGAAGCGATCAAAATAAAACATGTCGTAGATATTTCGTGCCGTCTGTGCAGCATTAGTGCCACGACGAAACCAGAAATGCGAATTTAATTAATATGATTAGTTTCCTCGCTAAACTCCAATCAGGAAAAGTGGATAATCGAAAAAAAGAGAAAAATTCCCTCGGTTCCAATCATTCCAATCATTAAACACCCAAAAAACAGTAATCAACCCATCTATACTATAATTACTTATACAAAAATTTGCTATTAAATTCTTGAAAAATGACATCTCTTTTATATTAGGTCCTTACATATGAAATTGACGTTTTTCCGTACTGGCAAATTTGATCTCAAATATCTTCTCATTGGTTAGGAATTCCAAATCCAAATTTATACAGCTATTTACTCATGTATTTGTGTTTTGAAAATTATAATTCATTTGTTTTTTCCTCAATTGTTTTTTTCTTTGCGTCACTCAGTTTGTAAAATGAAAAACTTGAAATATCGCGTTATTAACGAGTACGAGTTCCACCGTGGCACCAGTGCTGCAGAAACGGCTCGAAGGATTAATGATGTGTATGGCGACGGTGCCGCAAAAGAAAACACAGTACGTTTTTGGTTCCAACTTTTTCGTTCTGGAAATTTCGACCTGCAGAACAAGCCCCGTGGACGGCCGGAGACCAAAGTTGATAATGAAGAATTGAAGGCTATTGTGGAAGCGGATCCATCGCAAACTACATCCGAGTTAGCTGCAGGCTGCGGTGTTAGTGATAAAACTATTTTAATCCACTTGAAACAAATTGGTAAGGTGAAAAAGCATGAAAGGTGGGTACCTCACTAATTGAGTGAAGCAAATCAACAAACGCGCGTTGACTGCTGCGTTGCATTACTCAACCGGCACAATAATGAAGGGATTTTAAATCGAATCATTACCTGTGATGAAAAGTGGATCCTGTACGATAATCGGAAGCGCTCATCGCAATGGCTGAACCCTGCCGAACCAGCCAAACCATGCCCCAAGCGAAAATTGACTCCAAAAAAGTTACTTGTGAGCGTTTGGTGGACTAGTGCTGGTGTCGTTCACTACAGCTTTCTTAAATCTGGCCAGACGATTACGGCAGATGTCTATTGTCAGCAACTGCAAACCATGATGGAAAAGCTAGCTGCTAAACAACCGAGGCTGGTTAATCGCTCTAGGCCACTGCTGCTTCATGATAACGCTAGACCACACACTGCACAACAGACGGCTACCAAATTAGAGGAGCTTCAATTGGAATGTCTAAGACATCCACCGTACTCTCCGGACTTTGCCCCAACAGATTACCATTTTTTTTCGAAATTTGGATAACTTCTTGCAAAGGAAAAAATTCAACTCCGATGGGGCAGTCAAAACCGCCTTCAAAGATTTTATTGATTCCCGTCCGAATGGTTTTTATAGTAAAGGGATCGATGAACTACCTATGAGATGGCAAAAGTGCATAGATAACAATGGTACATACTTTGATTAAATAAATATATTATAATAAAAAAAATCGGCTTTATGTTCCTCCCATACTAAACGTCAATTTCATATGTAAGGACCTAATATTATCTCTCAAAATCGAATCAGGAGTAAAAGTGCGAAGTGCTTCGTAATTTAATCGGTACTTGACAGTAATTTCCGGAATAGAATATCCTCACTTTACCGTAAGGAATGTTATATTATGTCTTTAAAACTATCCAAAACGTAAATGAGGATATCAAAAATCTACTAAAAAATAATCAATGTTCTTATATAGGCATACGAAGGCAATGGCACTCTGTGGGTTGCATGAAGGAAAATTAATACATTTCTTAAGTGTTGTGAAAAAATATTTTTCAAATGAAAATAAACAAAGAAATATATTGTCGGAAATTTGAAAATTAGAAATATTCAATTCTGCCATATTGTAAGCAGTTAATTATCAAAAATTTTAATGCGAATACTCGGACATTTTTGCCTACCGGTTTATTTAAAATATTATTTTTCCTACGAACGTCTTACAAGTCCATTCGGTTTTAAATTCACTAGTAAAAGACGAGATTAAATGTATTATTGCTAAAAAGAGATTCCCTAATGATGTCTGGTTTTAATCACCAGTTATAAAACAATTCATTAATGGTAACGAAAATGAATTCTTGACCAAGAATATTGACCATATATGGATTGGTACTGACGCATGGTAGTGAAGCCTTGAACTGGCAGAAGAGGAATGAAAGTAGACTAAGGCTCGAATTCAGAGTCAATACTGTAAAGGTTAAGGTACGCCTTAAAAGCGTAATTTTTAGTACAAAATAACACTTAAGGCTTACCTTAACCTCTATATCATCTAAGTATTGATTCGCATTGGGAATAAGAGCACTTAGACTCGGAAGTGTTGAATGTCCATTTATGATTCTAGGATTGCCTACCCAGCATTGCTGCAACGCATCTCCCTGAGAGTACCCACTGTGGGACTACTGAGGAAGATTCACTAGCCTCTCGGCAAAACCCTTTTACATAATCGCTCGTCTAATTTGTTCAACATTATTCGCCTCAGTCATAAATCTTTTTTTTTAATACAGCTTCTTTCTTTTTTCCAGACCTCGTATATGTAGGTATATGCAGATGTATTGCTCACATGTTTTTATGCTATATTATTTTTCTTGTTTCTTCATCTTTTTACAAATTGAATCTGTTCTTTCCCCCCATTCCTTATTCCCCTCTTACCATTAATTCTTTAACTCTCTTGGTTTATTCTTAACATCAACCTATCATTATTATTTATATTGTTAAGTTATTGTTGTTAAATATTAATACATAACTTTTTAATTATGTGGTAATTTTTAAAATGCTCTCTGTACTCTATACTATATAATATTATAAAGAGGAAAGATTTGATTGTGTGTTTGAATTGAATAGGCTCCGAAACTACTGGACCGATTTGAAAAATTCTTTCACATTCAGAATTTTACATTATCCCTGATGAACATAGGCTATAGAATATTTTCAAAAATGTTAGGGATCCGTATGAAAACTTCGATAATATAACCCAACGTGTGAAAAAATTACGAAAAAAAACCTTATATTGCGTACGCTGCGGAAATTATTGCCAATAGAGCAAAGTAATGTACTACAGTTTTATAGAGGACATTAATATCTACAAAAAAGTCTACAATACTATATATCTAAGTATTACAGTTATGTTACTATAACTTATGTTAACATTAGATGGAAACATTGTTTTTTAGAGAACAGCGGACCCTTTGTTTTATTACACAAACTTATTTTTTACTTGATCCTTAACCCGTGCAACGCCGGGTACGACCAGCTATATTTAATATTCATGTGTAAGCTGATTTATATTAGTACTTTTAGTTTACCGTAAATAAATAAAATAAAATAAAATGATAGACTGAATAATGAATGAATTAGGATCTAAGCATACTAAATAGAATGAAAAAAGGAACTAACAAATTTCAAATAACAAAAATTTAAAAGAATATAAATGATTATCTACAATCTAAAATATGAGATATTATTTCAAGTCTTAATGGTGTAAAATACAATCATTGGGCCAATATCATTTTCCTATTATTCCATTCTTGGCTTTCCGAGACTAGAAGCATTGACCATCGCAAGTATAATTTAACTTATAATCTTAATAAATTCAGTGAAAAAGACTGCGAGTGTTCCTTCTTCTCTTTGCCTATATGCTCTTATGCCTATTTCTTCTTTGCTTATAACTTGCTCCCACTTTATATGCTTGCCACACATCACCCAACACATTGCATGAACACCGGAATATTCCATGTGTAGGGTGGGAAAACTTCCTTTTAATACCAAATTGGTGATCCTCAATCTACCAATGTTGTAACCCAATCAACCCTCCAAACGGTCTTCAGGGGAAAATAAAGTGAATCTTCGGCTGTTATTATTTTTAGAGATGACTTGTCGAGATGATATTTTCGATGCTGAATAAAAGTATTTACATACGGAGATGGAATGATTACTTATGCCATTTATTAAACCTCCCACCAATTGAACGGGGTTCAATAAACCTATTATTATTCTGAATACTTACATTCCATTGTCGATAATTATTATTTGTATTCACCTAGCAACCGATATGTTAGACTAACAACTTAAATGTGATTTATTTTACTGTTCATTACCCACCTAACTAAAAAATATCTATATATATTGTGCACATAAAATAAATTAGACGATTGATCTTCAATGAAGGATTAATATTCTTAATAATATAGAATACACAGAGAGAGAGAAAAAGAAAAATCTAGATACAAAGAAAAACATTTACTAAAATACGTAAAAACGTTTACCATTAAATTACGAGTAGGTACATCAATATAATGAATGATTGCAAATAATTCTTTTGCAATGCAAATGCAAAAAATTAAATAAAGTATTTATAGAAAATTTGAAACAATCATATCCTTAAGATCTTTAAATAATTTCAAAATACCAAAATGTAACACCAAACAATATCAGAAAAATTTTGTATATTTAGGAATAAAGAATTTCAATAGCCTCCCTACAGAAATTAAGAAAATAAATGAAATTAAAAAAAAGATGTTAAATGAACATTACAAAAAACGCATTTAAATTTTTTTTTTTTTAAACACATGTTTACAAAATAAGTAATCACGTAAAAGTGTAAGTCTCTCTCCTAGCTTAAGAGTTAGTCTCTTTTTGGAAAGGTACAGCGAATAAAATTTATGCAGTTAACTGTAAGTTATATTTAATAAATAAAAAATATGTGTATTCCCAAATATAGCTTACCATTTTTATTTTACGTTCCAACAGGCTATGAAGCCCAATTACTAAAGCGAGAAACACCACACAAAACCAAGGCTTGAGTAAATCACATAGATTTATTTATTTATTTAATTAATAATATATATAATATTTTATTATAATGATACCTACAAATTGTTTACATTTCATTTTTTTGTATGTATATACCTCGCCAAAAAGAATTATAATTCTTGTGTGTGGTGAGGGATAACCACTTACAACCAAATTGGTAGAGTAATCTGATTTATTAAACAATGAGAAAGATAATATGTTATTTATCTAATATATCAAAAATCTTAATTAGTAATAAAATATATAGAATAAGCAGTCAAGTAAATAATAATATAGTATAAGCGATCAAGAGAGACCAAATTAAATCACAAAAGTCAATTCTACAATAAATGAAAACCTATTCGGGTTCACTGAGGGAATATGCATACAAGACACAACCGCAAAACATTTACCATCATGCAAAATAAATTGAACAAATAAAGTAATTGTACAGGTATCGTCGTCGATTCGAGGGAAGTATTCAACAGTATCTCCCACGAACAACTCATATCAGAACCAAAAGATAATGGGATTGACCAAACGGCCCCAAATATACCTCAGATAGTCAGATCAAATGAATCTCCAAGTAATCCACCGATCGGTGAATTTGGACTCCCCCAATGTGCGGTCCCCAGAACTCTGTCATTTCTCACTCACGTAAACGACACATCTTAACAAAATCAACGGTGAATCACGCATTGAAAATGAAGCATTCCACGCAGACGATACCGCACTGTTAACAAATTATCCTTCATGGGCAAAAGTTCACGAAACAGCAAACGAAAATATCGATACACTAAAATCGTAGCCTGACAACAATCTTCTAACATTCAACGTAAAAAAATACTTCAACTTGTATATAGATTTATTGTGACCTCACCGGAAAACGAAACCAAGACCCTCAGTGTGAGAAGCTAGTGTCGTGCTGATTGGGCTTCGGAGACTGCGATATCTTGACAGTTTGGTCATTATTACGATTGAATAACATTAGACGTTTCCTCAATAGTGGAACAAATCTTCAAATGAATACAGATATATACATTTGACGGATGATGGTTTGTTACGAAACATCAACAATATACATTACACGGACGTAATGATTTTTTCCCAAACATTATCACTCAACAAAATGCTTTATAGTATTTTGATAACAGTTAATCCTTAACAATATTTAGATTTTCTGAATAAGCTTAAATAATTTAAAAACGTTATTTTATAGTTAAATAATTTAAAAACATTATTGTAGCTTGTAATTTAAACCGATTTTTTTTTTTTTAAATATCCCGTTGATCTAAATATCTTAAAAACACATTTAAAGGATTCAAAACGGCAATGATATCATACCAAGTAGTGATGGGTCGTCGACGTATTTACCGTCGACGAAACGAGACCGTCATTCGACGAGACGATCAACTAGTTGAATACGTCAACTAGTTGACGCGTCAACTTCGTTACGCGGACGTTCTATCTAAACATCGGGACGATGGTCAACTGTCTACGGTTCGACGCGACGCTGCTCGACGGCTCAACTATTGGCTATTTTTATTGCGTTAATTTTTAAAATTTAAAGAAGTTCGAAGGAATATAGTTTCGGGGAAAGTAAAACAGCTACTTGTGCTTATATGTAAAAGGAAATATTTTATTATTTATTTGTTTACGCACATTATAGGCTTTTACATATTGTTTTATATACTTCTTTCTATATATAATAAAGAAAGAAGTAGGTATACACAACAATATCAGGTGTAAGCAGTAGAATATTAGTTCAATAAAAAATAAAATGATTAAACAGAATTGTTTTATTTTATACAGCGCAATATTGGGAATTCACCGAAACGTCGCACGTTCACATCGCACAAATCAAGTAAAAAATAATAGATAATAGCTTATTAAGCCTATCTCACCCGACGCATGCATTCAAATTTCAAGTCTCTGTCATAGTTCGTGTACACAGATTTGCATTCTATGTTCGTGTACTTTAGAGTTGAAATTAAATTACCCGTCGAGCCGTCTATGACGTCTATGGCATCTACAAGTCAACAGCAAGAGATGAAAGAGAGATAAACGGAGACGTTTTGTCTTGCTCTCGCTCGTTGCTTTGCACTATGTTGAATGCCTAATCGTCCACCGTCCACGGTGTCCGCCGTCCACCGTCTACGAATTCAACTAGTCCATGCGATAAACGTAAACCGTCGACGCGTCGACGCAACGTCAATGGTTGATTTCAACTAGTCCGTCCATTCAACGCCCATCCCTAATACCAAGTAATCGGGACTATTCATATCACCGTATCATAACAATTGTATAATATTGTACATTTCGTCAATTTTGACGTGATTATGTTTTATAAAAAAGTATTATTTTAAAAGTGGTAAAAATTAGTTTGTTTCAATAGTGAAATGTAAGCTTAGTGAATAATTTCTTCATTCAATGTGTCCAAATATTAAATCAAGCCAATATTTTGGGTATAATGATAGAAATGTTGACATTTGACAGACTATATATTTCGCATAGAAACTTCACGCGCACGTAATTAAGTTGGTCCCTTCCATTTTTTAGTGTTGGGATAAAAAATTTATCTTGAGAAGAGGGAGAATGACATTGTGATGACATACTAGGGATAACGGGTAATAATGTTGTACCTGGATTCTTCATGCTGATAGGCGCTACTGTCTAGGACGGATCATATTGATTAAATATTATGTAGATTATTATCCCATCGTGATTCTGAACTGGATGTGCATACAATTAGCACCAGGGCCACCCATCGAGTAGCCCATTATTGTTTCGGAAATTCATCACAGATGGTCCTTGCAATTCAGAAATGCGAACAGGGCCGAACATCGCGGCCAACGAAAGAATACGGCCCAGCTTCAAATTAAGGCACTTAAATTCAAACAATAAAAAATGATTTTTTTTTCCGAGTACATTTTTTTATTCATGATGAAACTTTTAGTTTGAAAAACTTGATTATACTATATCTAATGTATCGTATTGTATACATATACATACACTGATTATCGTATACATATACTTAAAAATATGGGACGCACAAAATTGGTGCTCTCACCCACACAGTGAAAAATGCCTCTATAATGACTAACTACTTCACTTTTCTAATTACTGTATTTGTATTTTTTTACACTATTTTATATACTTTAACTTTAAGGAGGTAATTTCAACCAATCATCAATTTCAAAACACGTGAAATCTTTTTGACAGCCTACTATAAAGAAAGCATCCAACGTGGTTTCCTATGTTAGATCAGAGATTAATGTACCAACACAACAAAAACAGTTTAACATAAAAACCACGCGAAATTCGAAAAATCTAACGTTGTAAACTTTATTAAAGCATCGTTCCTTTCTTCGGTGGTCCCTTGTTATGAAGATGACGTCCGAGCGTGGCTGAGGAGCCATATTCTCAAATAGTATTCAAATAGTATACTCTTCCACAATTTGTGCACGTGCATCTAGAGGGACCTGAGTTCGCTTGTTGCCCGGCGCAATGTACTTCATGCCCATCGTAGTTGGTGTTTCAGGATCGTGCTTTCAATACTGGGAATGTTTGCCTCTTCTAGGACGTTCTGCGCTCTTCCGGTTATATTATCATTTAGGTTTAGCAAATCTACTTTCTTTTCTTTTCTTCTTGGCTTTTCTTTTTATGTTTAGCGTGTCGTTTTAGAGTGTCGCAGAGAGCATCTAAGAACGGTATCGATTATCTGGCGGTGGTCGCGAGGCCCCTCCCCCACGGCGACCTTGGCCGCGCGGCAGGTGCGCGCGGATGCTGCGCGCCGCACGCAATTAACGCAGACGGAACGCATCGCGATCTCCTATCGCGCCTCGCATCTGCCCGTCCTTCCGTCAGCCCGTCCCCCGAACGGGGGAGATAAAGAAATCACCGCTCGATGGCGGCGAGGCAATGTCAACACCGAAAATCCTTTGCGTTGCGTTGGTTAATTAGTTACTTAGATAAATACGACCCTCAAGTGCTAACTGATCGAAATATGCTCTACATGCTAGCCACCCCTATTTAGTGCTGTACATGCTCAAACCGATTTCACAAATTCTAGCGGGCGTAGTGATTCATACACTATTAAAATCACTCACCTTCTGTTCGTTAGCCAACCATAGGTAATCCTCTGTATAATAATGTCCGTCACTGATGTAACAATTTTCGTCAGTTACGCTACCAAGAGGCTAGATGGCGCTATTTTCACAGCCATAACTCGAGGCCGAAACAACGCTAACGAAATTAACGTCACCAGGTAGTGTTGTTTACACGTTAATGCAAACATACTACGATTTCGCGCTAATTTTATTTGTTGTAAAAGTTAAATTTTAGGAAAAATATTTTCAAATATTTTTTCATACAATTATTAAGAAAACACCTATTTTTGAATTGAAACAACAATTTTTGAAACAACACAAACCTTCGTCGTTGTATCCCGGTAAGTGGTTGATGCAAGTGTTTTCTTCTTAATTATAAAAATAATGTTACCACAAGTCGTTTTTACCACAATTTGTTTATTAAACCCCTAGTTTACATACGACTACCAAGAGCATGTTTTCAGATTGTGTAATATCTGTACTGTCTGTGGTGTTTTCAGTCATATTTAGTTTTAATTCGAGACACATTGTCTTATAACATTGACACATAAAATCTCATGGACGGAAAGCAAGAAAGTGAAATGGATTGGAGGATAGGAGCCGCAAGCTTGGTAGCACGATCAATGTATTATCCCGTACTTCGAAAAGCAGAGCTCAGCCAGCTAGCGAGCAAAGTTGGCAGTATACAAATCAGTTTTCAGACCAACCCTAGTATAAGGCTACGAGCATTGGATCTTGACCGAAAGAACCCGCTCAAGGCTACAACAAGCCGCCGAGATTGGACTTTTACAAGGAATAGTAGGAATTACCAGAAGGTACAGAATCAAAAATATTCAAATGAGAGAATGTCTCGAAGTAGAACCCTTTTTGACGTTTATTGAGAAATCACAGTTACAGAGGCTGGGACATATCTTGCGGATGCCGGCAGATAGATTGCGGATTTTCCAGGCAAGACCAGAAAACACAAGACCAAAGGGCCGTCCTAGGAGGAGCTGGCGGAAACAGTTGAAGGACTGTTGCGAAGCGAAGTTGAAACTAAATTGGGCTGACGTGGATTGCGAAGCTCATGACAGGAAAAGCTGAAACCTTTTATGCGGTTCAAGAACCTCGACCTAATAGGATAAGGGGTAGAAGAAGAAGAAGAAGAAGAAGAAGAAGAGGATGACACATTGTCATAAATTCACGGCGATGAGAATCAAACAAAAAGACAACTATTCGAAAAGATAATTTATTTTGATTCAATGAAATAATTAACACACCTATGTATGCAAAGGCTCACTAATCCCCTTCAAATATACTCAATCACCTTTAAATATACCAAATTGCTTTCAAATGCCCAATAATCACCTTCAAAAATACTAAGATTGTTCACAGTAAGAGCTAAGAGTGTAAGGGTTTTTTGGAGAAAGTAGGATTATGAACGAATTCCGCTTCT
The DNA here is from genome assembly GCA_016648135.1 of Agrypnia vestita. Lineage (NCBI taxonomy): Eukaryota > Metazoa > Arthropoda > Insecta > Trichoptera > Phryganeidae > Agrypnia > Agrypnia vestita. Next base: position 226,155 of record JADDOH010000050.1, read on the forward strand.
ATCCTCCAAAATTTCTCTCGGTAAAAAGTGGAAGATCATATGCGAATATGCTATGTCTATTTACATTGAGTCTAAGGATGTTACAAATAATCGACAATAGGCACGTATTTGTATATAAAAATATATATTTACCGAAACACCAGATCATCGTTTCCCTACGTGCAACGGAGTAAATCGAAAACACAATTATTCAGGGTTGTCCAGATATTTGTGGTTACAAACAAATCAAAATATTGAATAAAGTATACAAAAATTTTCAATTTTTACATCAATGTGCATTAAACATAAATCATATCAAGTAAAAAGTGTTCGTACCCGGCGCTGCACGGGTTAAAGATTAAGTTGAAAATAGATTTTTGGGGGGAAACAATGGTTCCATTGTTTTGTAAAGCCTCTAATTAAAACAATGTTTCCATTTAATCAAGGCTGAGATGGTTAGGATGTCTGGGGAAGAAATATGGCTTTTTTTCCGTCGGGAATATGTACGCAAATTTTCAGTCCGATCGGTCGAACGGTACAGATTTGCATTGAAAATATATTAGGGGGAGAGGAAGGGGAGGAGGGAACCTCGCCTATGTTATCCGCCGGATCCTAAAGAATATGTTTCCAAATTTTGAGTCCGATCGGTTGAACGGTACAGATTTGCATTTAAAATATATCAGGGAGAGGGGGAGGGGTACAAGTGGAGGGGAAAATGTCGCCTATGTTATCCACCGGGACCTAAAAAATAAGTATGCATAATTTGAGTTTGAATTTGAGTTCGATCGAACGGTACAGATTTTTATTGAAAATATATCTAGGGGAAGGGGAGGGGTAAGAGGGGAGGGAAGAAATGTCACTTATGTTACCCGCCGGATTCTAAAGCATAAGTATGCAAAATTTGAATCGAATCGGATAAACCGTGTAGATTTTTATAGAGAACAGACAGACAGATAGACTTTGAGTTTTATAGATATAGATGTGATCAGCTATCACACTTATTTTGAAAACGATATGGAAAGTTACGGATATTACAGGAAGCTATGGATAGATAGAAAATGAATTATTATTATTGGATTATTTTAATATTTCAAAAATTATATTGAAAAAAGATGATTTAGGTGCAATTTTTTGCATGAATTTAAACATTGGCATTGTGCATAAGTCATTATGCATCTCAAATAGCACGCATTGTTTACCATCCACGAGGAGAAATGACCATTTCTAAATGAAAGTGCGGCGAAGGGTGGAAAAGTTTATTTTACCTACGAGGTGTGCTCGTAATTGAAAGCCTTAGTAAGAAAACACGCGATAAACAACCAACACTGAATAATAAAAGAGAACCCATCTTGCTTCATAACGACATTCACTTTTTTAAGGGCCTCGATAAATATTTACGGCAACAAAATCAATAATTGAAAGGCAGCAGAAAATGACATTGAAGATTTCTTGGATTCTAATTCGCGTTTCGTTGGCATTAATAAATAATTGTTACTGATAAAGACGAAATAAACTTAGTTGGCAAAAATGTTTAGAATCAAATGATTATTATTTTGATTAATAATTTTTATTTATTCTAGGGAAAATGTAATTGAATTTGATGGCTTAAATGGGCCGTTATCTTTAGAAGACCTAATAATTGTAGATAACCAAGATGTTTAATTCATATGATGTTTAAAAAGGTAGGTATATATTTTTATTCAAAATATTAGTGACTAATTAAAATACGAATCTTGTTATGGGAATGGAAAATTATTAATGATTTAATATAAATTGTTGTTTTCTTGTTTCCATGCGCACTACGTAATATTGCAACCCTTTAAAAATAACTAATTTGTGGTAAATTTCTGTAAAAATGACTACTTTATTACATGTCACGGTAGTACCTGTTAATTTCACCTGAATTATATTTATGCTACATCGGGTAGATAGTAACGTTAGTCATGGCAATTTAACCGGTGACGTTCTAACCCATATATTAATACGATCAGATACAAATATCAAATAACAGTACCGTGTGTAACCGGTTATAATGACGGATTGAACATTACTAGTAGTGATTGGTGATGAGCTTGTAAATCGCCATCTGAGTGTCAGTCACCGATATATCTAAGCTATAATCTCACTATCAATGGTTGAGTGTCTGTAAATGTAGACATTTGTATCAAAATATTGTCAAATAACGTGAACATAATGAAAATATATATTATCACTGGTCGTGGCCCTAGGAGACAAATGAAAATAACTAACTAACTAACTAACTTACCATCACCATACCAGCCGTTTCCCCGTGGGGGTAGGCAGAGAGGATAGATTGCCACACTCTTCTGTCCTGACATACAACTGTCGCCTCATCTACATTCATACATCTTCGCATGCAAGCTCGCCGGTTGTTGAGGCTTCTAACGGGATCATCTTCCAGTATCTGGTTAATCTGGTCATGCTACGTCTTCCGCGGTCGCCCTCTCCTTCTGGCGCCATCAACACTTGCGTTATATATCTTTCTTACCATTCTTTCCTCATTTATTCGCTCAATATGCCCAAACCATCTGAGCGACCCTTTTTTAATTATGCCTAGATCATTGAATTCACACTATATATAAGTTTGTGAGTCAAGAATGGAATTTTTTTAAATTACTAGTATAGTTGCCGACAAACTTCTTGAAATTTTTTGGCGTAGTGGGGGAATGCGCAGAAGACAAATTTTGGGTCTCGTTGGTGGAATGGTACATGCGCAAACTTTCCCCCACCACGCCGAAAAATTTCAAGATGTTTGCCGGCTACTGTACCTACTCGTATTACAGATAATGTACCTTTCTGGTACATTATCCGCAAGCATCTATAACTAAAAAGACAAACGAATGCCACTATTCTTCAGGATCTAAATATTAAATAAAAGTTCTCCACAACACGCGTGTAAATAATTTTTGTATACTTTAGGCATGGTGTTAGGAGAAAGGGGGATAATTGGTGAAATTAAAAACGGAGAACGAGAGATCGATCTCCAATAAGATTAACACACTAAGTCCGAGACTTGATGGAATCCTCGAGGACTGCAGAAAGCAGTCGCGAGGGAGAACCAGAAAAAATGACGGCGATCATTGGACATGATATTTCTGATTAAAAGATAGATGTACCGCGATCGAAACATTCCATTAATTAAGTTAAGTGAGACTTCTATAATTTATCTTAATTAAAATTATGATAAATTATGGAAGTCTCTCAAGGACGACGCTATTTATATAAAAAAACGTGTCTGTAAATCTTTTATACTATGGCCCAGGGCTTATAACGTGTGTGAGCTGGCTTACGTGATCACTCTACACAATGCAACGTTCACCAGTTCCATCGTAAGAACATCCACATTCATAAATTTTATAAAAGTTGTATATATGTAGTATGCTTCAAATTAAAACCTTCCCTATATTGGAAGTGACTATGCAAGAGACGTCTGGAGTCGTCCTCATGAAAATACATAAATTTCGCAGCTAGTAATGATACCTCTATATTTTTGATGCAGTATTAATCAATATTCTTTTTAATATATAGGTACCTATATGATATTCTTCCGAATTATTAAACGTATACACTTGAAAACCACATTCAACCACGCTAAAAAATGTCACATTGCGAGGATTTTCTGGAGCCGTGTACAAGTGGCTATGGTTCATGTTATATATCCCGACTCGGGATATGAAGAACCGAGTAAAAGGTAGAGTGGTTTACGAGGTTCTCCAATGTATTCTCCGATATACTTAGAAGTGTCGACCGTCCCTAATGAAACCCTGTGCTATCCTGCTGGCCCCAGCTAACTACGCCGCTATAAAAATGTGAGAACTAGTTAAACAAAAAGCTAGTGCTCACCTTTTTATAGCAGCGCCACCTTCTGTTCCCGTAAAGATGGCCTACTTACCATACATCAGAAGCTCCACAATCGGAACTGCATCTTGAGGATTCCACTTGCTCCCAAGGGAGTCCAGTTTAATCCGCCAGTGGGCAACCCTGGCGGATTAAACTGGACTCCCGTGTGTGATTGTTTATTCGTGTCCCCGCCCGTTCTGACATGTCGCCTCTTATGAATGGCGATGCGATTGAAGAAGCGGCATTCCTCACTGACGGACAAAAAGCGAGCTCATTGAACTGGGACAGGTGTGCCACGGAGCACCAGATCAGGAATAGCTGATGCAGCAGGGATGAAGGAGAGGCGGGCGGGGAGGGGACACGGGGAGAAACAAAGGTGAATGAAAAACTGGCAAGGAAAATGCAAAGTTGATAAATAATCACGCATTGAAACGATACAAAGGCAGTGAATGAAACAGATCTGATGTATTGAATATACAAATACGAATCGAGCTCAAGTACGGTAGGGAATCCAATCCCGAGATCCCGGCCCAGTTTACAGCGTTAATAAATCCAGGGATTATTATGTATACCGAAATTGACTTTATTGATAAATAATGTTTATAATATTGTCACGGAATCACAGCGGTAGGAGACAAACGAAACACTATAAATTGAATGTAGTTATGCAGAAAGCAACCTGCCACAAAATACTCAAACTGGGATAAAAGCGCTTTTGTTTAAAAATGGAATAATCAAATTTACAAACAACCTAGAATGTTCTTTACTTCAAAAAATTATAATATATAAAAATGCCAATTTCTAATAACTATAAAGTGGATTTAAGTGTAGATTTTTAGAAATTTTTTTTTTTTTTCATCTGTCTGATCTTATTGTGTCAAATATGCATTCTGCAGAAAACTGCCAGAGTTACGTATCTTTTATGAATATCTGGTAATTACATTTATGTTTGTACGGAATTTTTATTATCACTATGTGAATATGTATTTTTTAAACTATTTAATAATATTAAATATGTAACTAAATAATATATATGTAATCCTTTTTATAATAAACATATAGATATTATTTATATTATATTCATTTTAGGAATTTTAAATAATCATCTACCAGAGACTCTGAATAAGTGTAGTTATACTGTATGTTTGTTTTCTGGAGAATGTGTTTAGAGGAATAGTCATTAAAAGTGTTTTAAGTGGGGTGGTCACTTTCTGCAGATTTTAAAATGTTGTTTTCGTGATCAATGAATATTTCAAAGGCTATGAATTTTTGTATGAAAGCGGCTTGGCTTGTTTTAGTAGAACATAGAATTGACCTTACTCCGTCTAATGATATTAATATCTCATTTTCACCAAAATTGTGGCCTGGCGCTTTTCTGCATAACTACGTTGAATTATAGTTTTATTTCATGCGTAAAGTTTCTCGACAAAAATTTAACTGCAGTACTTTTCATTAATTCATACTAATTTCACATTAAGCACTCCTCTGTGAAACACTATACCCATCTTCTAGAATATTCATACGTCTGTGAACACTTTATTATTGTAATTGATTTTTCACCAATTCCCGACTAGATAGAACTCTGAAACTTTCAACATTTAAGTAAAGTGGATTACTTTACATTAAAAAAAATATTTTTCACACGATTTAATCATTACTCCCTTTATATTAACTCGTGGCGTCTGCTTGCTTGCTTGCCGGCTTGCCGTCAAAAAAAACTTTGGATCGATTTTTGACCCTTTTCCCGTGATCCAATCGAGCTGAAACTTGGCAAGTAGACTCGTGGCGACGATCAAGAAGATCTATCAAATTTTAGTTTAAAAAAAAAATTATAGTTTAATTTCGGATTTTTAGAAATTTTATTGGTTTTTTCAAATTGGAATCATTAGAAAAGTTTGATTAGCTATGGCGGCCCGATAACGTCACGGAATATTACCTAAATTTGAAGTAATCCGTCGGTATACATAATAGGTACTTCACTACGAATGTCGAAAATCTAAATTGACTGACAAATGTTTTTAGAATTTAATCTTCAAAGCATGAAGTGTCTTATCAAAGCATCTGACATTTTAGAAATATATTAAATTACTGTTAGTTTAGTGTTATGTTATATGTTTTAATTCGTCTTTAATTGTTGTTATATTTTACAAACAAAGGGAGTATAATAAAAACTTGGTTTTTATGGGTTACTATTTTTTTAGATTAAAATTATTAATCACGTCACTCTCAAATAAGAGCCGCAAGAACAGCTGAAGGACTTATCGTTTGAAATTTTGTTTTAAACTTTAAAACAACTTGTTAAATATTTAGATACTGCAAGAAAGCGTATAAAAGTATGTCTTCAATTTTTTTTTTATTAACTTATTCTAATAATGTAATCAAAGATTTCTAGCAGAAAGGCGCCACATTGTGTGGTTATCTGCCGAGAAAATTATTTCTTTATTTTTTTTTCTTTAACTTTCTTTATGCTGCATCGGGAAGAAAGTAATAGTAGTGATGGCAGTTTAACCGGTGACACATTAACCGATACATCAATGAAATCAGATATAAATCTCAATCGATCAATAACAGTATCGCTTAAAATAACGAATTGACCTTTCACTATTAGTGATTGGTGATGAGCTCTAAATCACTATCAGCATACAGTACAATTTTAAATTTTTATTTATATAATATCAAAAAAAATTCGTGAGTATGACCAGTAAAGTTTCCTCGAAGCTGGTAAAAAAAAAATTAAATAAAAAACCATGATAAAGAATATGTGATAAATAATAAATATTTCAAAGATTTAAATTATGATAATGCATAAAATGGGAGGGGTGGGGAGAGGGAGGGAATGGGATTCAATTAAAGAAGTATCAAATCAATAGTAATAAATGAGATTAAACTAGAAAACCGTGAGAATGCAAAGGAAGCATTTGATATATTGATGGATTCATCATTATCTCTCATTTTCTATCCATTATCTTTGTCTATCGTTAATCCCCCTGGGTACCATTGAATGACGGCATTCTTTCAGCGACTATCGTCCTCCGGGCGATTTGACCTGCTTACTACTATTTCACTTTCTTGGCGTTTTTCTTAACATCAACTGCTTTTGTCTGTTCTGCACGCGTAGATTATTGAATATTGTTTAGGCGCAATTTTTTTCTCAACCTATTTCGTGTATTTATCATATTATTACCATAAAATGATAAAAGCATGTATTAAATTTTTTATTTATTTGCTTGATCTAATAGTGTAATCAAAGATTTCTGGCAGAAAGGTACCGCGTTGTGTGGTTATGTGCCGAGTAAATTATTTCGCTGAAATGTATCCTCAAAAAAGAAACAAAACTATTCCACATTAACATTTTACATTTACCAAAATGCGTGCATTCTGATGCTCTGCAAGACTTGTTAGCTGAGGGGATGGTGGCGGGGGTGGGAGGGGTAGCCCCGGGCCCGGCAGGTGTAGTCCCCGGGGCCGCAGCTTACACCAGCCAGGAGAACATGCAACGGCTTAAACACATCATCACGATACTTTACACCGGATTAATCACCACCAGACCTGCCTTGCACTAGTCACATCCGATACTAGAAGTCACAAATATGCATCTTCCAAAACAATCATTTTGATAATAGGTTTGGTTTCTAACTATTTTTTAAATATTTTCGTAAAAATCAACCACCACCACGAGTGGTAGTGTCCTACTTAATAATCAATCGAATTTATCCATTATAGACGTACCACTATAACTTGGCGTGCGAGGGAGGGCGTCGCTGTCGCGTAACAGAAGTTGTAAGGGTGTAAATTTATTACACAATACATAATGTACAGAATGTCCGGTGACCGATGTCGTATTAAATATAGAAATTTGGTCGGGCAGCACTAAAGAAACCATGCAGTAATGGCGGCCGTTCTATGTGTCAAACTGTCAGACGGTAATATCGGTCCATTATTCGCTTTTTCAGTTTCGCAAAACTTTAATACTTCATTGGCAATTGTTCTTGCACCATCCCGCACTGTTTAGGATGTTTTGGACATAATAATTCTGTGTATCTTGGTTATCAAGATATCACAGCTCCCGACCAAATACAAAATTGAACTAAATGACAGGGCGAGGGGTTACCGCCGGGTGCGGGCGGGGCGGGTTTTAGTTCCAAATTCGCCGCACGCCAAGTTACGTTGGGCAAGCAATAGCCCCATATTAGCTATTTTTCCTTTTAAATATCCATCAACATTTTAATTACGCTTTCCCTCCCTTAACGTTTTGTCCAATGTTTTAAATTGGACGATAGTTATGCAGAAAGCGTTCAATCCACAAAATTCTAAAAAATAGTTTTATACGGATTTGGACAGCTCAATATGATACGTGCTGAAAACTTCTAAGCTCTAAGTGGTATAGTTTTTTTTTAATTCAATATTTTTCTAACTCACGTCACGGCCATCACCGTTAAATTAACCCTTAAACTCAGAAAAACGCATCTGACTGTTGACGATGTTTGGCAAACACTTGGCAAAGAATACTTGGCAAACAAAAATATTGGTTTTAACATTCGTGTGGTATGGATGCATTATGAAATAGTTAAATTAAACTTTTTTGTCAGTTTAAGATACCATCCATATAATGATTCAGTATGTACCTATTTACATAGAATTCTGATTATATATCATTTTGCATTATTATGTAATAAAAGTTATATAAATTTTTCCAGGATTCTCCTATCGAGAGAAGTCTCCGTGTATTATTTGTGATTTAAAATTTCTTCACTTGATTCTTTTTAGCACCAAATACAAAAATGAAGTATTCACAATATTACTAATAATGTAAATAAAATACATTTAACGCAATGACAATGAATAAATTTTTGTATAGTAACTAATTATCTTTAATTGTTTTATTTTAGTTATAAAAAAGTAGTCGTAAGCAGTAGCCAGTAGATTCAAGCATATCACCTTTCCTTGGAAAAGTCATGTCTTGTATGTTTTGTTATTCTTCAAAGAAATCAAAAAATAATTTTCTTCTTCTTTATCACCCATTATCTCTCCACTGCTGGATATACGCCTCTTCCATAACCCTCCATCCTTCCCTGTTGTTTGCTTATTGTAGCCATTCCCCTCCACAGCGGCTACAACGTCGGCCGATCTCTTTTGAGGTCTTCCAATGCCTATTTTATTCTCCCAAGGTCTCCACTTCAGAACTTTGGGAGTCTACCTTGTGGCATCCTGCCTTGCAATATCCCCTGCCCATTGCCATACACGATCCATGACGTCCATTACTCTAGTTCTGCGCCTAATTTCATAATTTCTCATTCTACCTCTCAGGCAGTTATACCAAGCAGTTTTTCTAATAAATTAATATTAAAATGAAATGTTAATATCCACAATAAAATTACGAACAATATTTGACATACCCCCATATTCTCAGTATAAAAACATTGCTATAATCATGATTATTTTAATCCTGAAAAAAAATTTAAATCGCTTGTGTAAGGATTATGATGTTAGAATAAGTTCTTTTTTTGTCAGGAATCTTTGCAAAAAGTATTGTAGATAAGCTCTGTTACACCCGTGTTGAAATAAAATGTTAAAACATGATACCTCAAACCAATGAGAATAGACCCGCTATTATTTCTACTCAGAAGACTAAAAATCTTAATTGCATCTGCCACACTTAAAAAATCACTGAGGTCTCTGTGGGTAAATTAATTCCAAAAACTACTATGATCCACTGCTGGGTAAAACTATCATAGTTATAATTCTGAGGAGGAGACTGTGCATGTATTTGGTATACGTCTTACAGTAGGAGCCAGCGACTGCCAGACTTACGTTATAGTATCAAATCTGAAATATTTTCTGTTGATTTATAATATAGTAGCTAAGAAGATTTGGATATTTGACATTTGAGTTCGAGGGATTTCAGCAGATAATAGATAATGCAGGTACAAGAAAATATACAAGTAAAACATCAAAATATAAGGTTTAAGGTAATATTATTAAATAATGGTGGTAAAATTCAGATTTTTTACTGTAATGATAATGACGAGCTGCAAAGCTTCTGACGAAAGAAATGACCCGCAAAAGTGTCTGGCTATGATAAATATGAGTGTATTGTACTGTCCCGTAAGTATATTTTAAAAAAAGGTTTGTTGTTTAACGTTTTAATGAATCATTTTTTGGTACCTGTATTACCTGTTACCAAAATTCCCCGACCTTAAATGTCATAATATCCAAACCTTCTTACCTACTATAGTGTGCATGTACAGAAAATATTTCAGGTTTGATCATCATTATTGGCACTACAACCCTTGGTGGGTCTTGGCCTCCTCAATAATTTTCCTCCACTCATCTCGGTCTAGTGCCAGCTCTCTCCAGTTGCGAAGCTCTAAGGCAAAGATGTCTTTGAGGACGTTGTCACTCCATCATAATTTTAGCCTTCCTAAGCTCCTTCGCCCTATTGGCCTTGAGTTCAGCAGGGACTTTGGTGCTTGATTCTCGGACATTCTCTCCACATGACCCAGCCACCGAAGTCTTCCCGTTTTATAAATGTTGTGACGTTTGGCTCCTTAAATAGAGTACAGAACTCATTGTTGTAACATTTGCGCCAAAGTCCATTTTCTAGAACCGGTCCGAAGATACGCCTCAAAATTTTCCTTTCAAAAAAGTCCAGTGCTCGCTTATTGCTCTCAGTACCCACGTCTCAGCTGCGTACGTGAGCACTGGCCTAATCAGCGTTTTGTACACTAATATCTTGGTGTTTCTAGACAGCAGTCTGGATTTTATCTGCTTTTGTAGGTGGAAAAAACAGCGATTTGCGCTCACTATGCGCTTCTGGATCTCCTCTGTAGTATTATTGCTGCTTGTTATCAGGGATCCTAGGTATGTAAATCTTGGTACCGATTCAAAATTTTGACTTCCACACGAGAGAGTTGGGATTTGTTGGGTGCATCCTACGGCCATGTATTTGGTCTTCTGCTGGTTTACTATGAGACCCATGTTTTTGGCAGAACTTTCAAGATTTATGAAGGCATTACATAAAGCATTGGGAGTTTTCGCAATTATGTCGATATCATCAGCGTAAGCTAATAGTTGCACAGAGTTGTCAAATATCGTTGCTCTTATTTCAACTCCTGAGTCACGAATAAATTTTCATTTATTCGTGACTCATGTCACTCAAAGTCACGTAAAAATTTCAGGTTTGATACTATAACGTAAGGCTGGCGGTCGCTGGCTCTTAATCTATCTGGTCTACATACGTCAGTCGCATGACGTGTTGTATGTAAGCCTTAATAAACTAAGAACATAGGACTTTTTCCGTTGTGATGATGTCATGAGAAGTGTATTATATTAAGATAACGGTTATCTTATCTTTTCTTTTTTTTCTCATACAGAATAATCACGAATTACGTTGAAATACAATGGATTCGAAGCATCACCAAAATCAGCGTCATCACCAATCGTTTTCAATCCTCTGTTGGTTATCTCTTAAATGTTTCAACTAGTATTCTTTGTATTTTTATATTCATAGAATTTAATATTTTCATCTGTTGGCTACTCGATTTCTATCAGTTACAAATGGGTGACTGCATTTAGTTCAACGATTGTTATCACTAATAGATATTTAAATAATCATTCAATAATAGTTTCTACATCTACATAAACTTGATTGCTAAGCTACTGAGTGCCAAACACTGATTTACAACCAAAGAATGATTTATATAAACCAAAATTTATTATAAAAATTATAAAGTCATTTCATACTGTTATATGCCTGTCTCAACATAGATTTCTTCTAGTGAGACAGGCATAATACAATAATATTTACATGCACATCTGTAGTTACAGCATTAAATAAATAAATACTCTTAACTACAAAACGAAGAAAAAACTGTCGAATCATTATGCTTTAGTGTCATAAAATTTATACAATCTATTCCGTTTGAAATTTTAAGGTCAACGTGAGTATTTTCAGCTCACAACGTTATTTTCATCACGATATGTGAAGCTTTAAAATATCAAATTAATAATGAAAAATGTAGTTTCAGATGAAAAAAGGATAGATATTTATTTCTACTGAGAAAAAACATAAATTATCTTACTTATTGCGTAACATTTTAAAGAACACACCAAGTAAATTAATTTGAATGAAATAATACATATGTATATAAATATAAATTTTTATTAAATAACTTTGTATAAACCACTTAAATAATACAAGTTGTTGTTGTACGTCAGTCCTGATGAAGATACGGTGGTATCGAAACCGGTAGACGTAGAGTCATTATTTAAGTGGTTTATACAAAGTTATTTAATTAAAATTTATAATTATGTCCAACCACAAAGTTAACGCTATAAACATAAAAAAAATACATATGTGATAACTTGATTTTATTCGGCTTTTTTCTTTCTTGTAAGCATCACATTTTTTCAATTCACGTTCTGTAACATGAAATGAATGCACAAATAACCTGACAAGTAAAGCTAGTATATAGTATGTATACGTTATAACAGACCCAGGCAGTCGCTTCTGCCAGTAAGCATCGTGGTGGTAGCGTTTATCTTGCAAAGCCGAAATTTCTTAACCCTTGCATTATATTTGTATCTTGATAGAAAAAAATCTTAATTATACACCGTTTACAGTATTTCGCATGTGCCACGCACGCGCTAAGGAGATATTAACCCGTTCTGGATACAGCGCTGTACCTAATATTATGCTCTGAGCCAATTTTAATATTATTTAATTCGATTTAAACTCAACAGATTTAAAATATTACCAATGCAGATCTAAAAGCGATTGGTACCTATTTGAGAAGAACATTTATAAAAAACTACTGTTCTATGAAATATTCAAATATTCTGCAGCAATCGTTCGGTAGCATTTTAAATTATTGTACCTATCTATCTATAATTTTTAAGCCTACCTATGGCCGCTTATTGCTTTTGATGAAAATTCACTATGAAACGTGTTTCTACGCCAAATTTGACTTTAATAAGAAGTATTATTATATTATCCTATCGAAAACAATTGATTCGTCTTTAGTTTTCAAATTAGTTTTATATGAATTTTACACTTATGTCTATATTTGCATTCTTTAATGCGCGTCAATTTCTACGTCATTGTCCGACCTTGTGGACATCACGGACTTATTACTATTGTAGGTATATAGAAATATAAAGTGGATATTACATATAATTTTATGTCAAATTAAACATCACTGTGTGACATAATTTTTAAATTAAAAAACAATGACGGAAGAAAAATGGTTGCTTAATATTTTTTTTAAACAATAAATATTGTTGCAGAAATATAAATACATTTTTTTTTAATTCTAGATACAAAACTATCAGAATTTGGGTAAAAAATACACGATACTGCTCTCGGGTGTTTCCGTATATTTTAGTTTCGGCACTTTATATCGTCGTCTTTTTGTCACAATCTCCCTCTCTAGCGACGAATACGTAAATATGACGCTAATGATTTATCCGATACTGGGATTAGTTGATGTCTCATTCTCGTCTTGAAAGAGCACGATTTAATGACATGACAATATGGTATTAGATAGTTGTAAAACGAATGTGCAGCCTTAATGACGAAATTTAAATAACTTGCCTTCTTCGTCGATTCTATCCTATGTCAGATCTTCTGATCCTGGTTAGCTTTTGCTTTGCTTCACTCCAGCAACTGGCTCATGAATGTTTTTCCCATCTTCTTCTTCCTTCTTTCTTTCTTCTATCACTGTATTTATGAATGTTTTGTGCTTGAGATTATTACCCAAAAATGTACCCGTCTATTTGCTTTCGTTCTCTGGATAAATCTATTTTTCTCTATTTCATCCAAAGTATATTCGTCATTTCGTTTCCTTTCCATCTAACTAATTTTCATCATTCTCTCCCAGTCTCTCTTTTTCTCTTCTCATTGACATCCTGCTTTCAAATCCATACAGTGCTGTGCTCCATATATATCAAATACATCTTTATAAGATTTTTTAAAGTATTTGTCCAGTTGTCTGTTCATTGCACATACTTGCTGTGGGTATTATTTTCCTCATTTCTTATTCCATTCTGCACATTTTTATTTATGTGTAATGGTGTAATGTAAATGTAAAAAATCACTGATCGTAATAGTAGTGAATTATATTTTTAACATAAACAATAAAATATTTTCACAGTTAATTATGTATGCATAAAATCTGGACATGTACCAGTGTATATGAATACCCATGCGCAATTTAAATGGAACAAAAATAATGAGCCTGAAAATATAAATGAAAGCGTCCCTTTGAAAAGGGTCTATATAGTACATCAGGTCATAAAGTAAATTTTTTTTTTAAATTGGTCTATATAACTTCTTGCCGAAATTCGACTTCAAAAGCTGGCTAGCGTGGGAAAAGGCTTTATATTCATTATCGGATGGCGATAGTTCAAAGATGTCACTGGATTGCTTAACAACACGAGTAAACAAAACTGAAATTAATGTCCATAATTGGCAAGTGAATATTAGAAAATAAAAAAAAAACTGAAATTCAGTTCACTTATTTCACAAAGTGTTTTTTCCCTTTCCTGTAAAATTAATTTTTTGCATATAGACTTTTTTATAGGGACGCCTTAAAATAAACAGTTAAAACAAATTACATGAATCAAATTGGATGGGGAGGGGTATATAAAACCACTATATCAAAATTAATAACTACCCAAAAAATGATAATCAATACAATTCTAAAGAAAAAACGGACTACCCAAGTGGCCAACTATATAAAAAATTCAAATTACGAAAAATAATAGATATATACGAAAAAAAAATCAATAATCCAAATTTTTTCAATTAAATATACACTAAACACAAGAATCGACTTTCAATCAAGATTTGGAGGTACACTTAACACACCAAAATTTAATTTTACCACTACCAAAATCATTTTAATTTTCTTTAATAATCTTCCCCAAAAGATCAAAAAAATAACACATAAGAAAATTTTTTAAATTGAAACAAAAAAATATATATGCAAACACCTAATAGACAGTTAGACACACAATATAATCATGAAGCTGTAAAATGCATATTTATTACCTTGCACCTGTAATACTCCCGCTTTATAGTCTTCTGACTCTCGTAGAGTTAATAAAATTAATTATTCCCATATTTGAAATGTTAAATGATATAAAATTTTGTAAGATAAAAAAACAACAAAGAAATAAACAAGAAAAAATATATGTATTAAAATAAAATTTACTTACCACTGGAAACTACTCCAGTCAGGGAAACTGCGATAAACCAATTTCGGCACGGTAACCATTAAAGATCACGAAAAAATAGAGGAGACAAGATATAAAAGCACCACTTTGCATGTAACGGAAATACGTGTAACGCATGACGTAATTGATTATGATTGTGTCAATTTCACAATTGGTAACTTATTTCGTAAATATTTTTGTGTATTTTAGAAGCATTTTATTAAAAGCATCTTCATTTTTAATCTCCGTTCCGGCTTTAAAATTAGTTATAAAAATGTTTACCTTAATTTCGTCCATTGGATAGTGGCACTTTTGTTCATAATATTTTCATATGTGCATTTTAGAAAATGATACATTCATTGTAAGATTTTCAAATATTTATCAATTTTATACTTCAGTGAATTCAAAAAACCTCGAGAAATACCCGCTAGATGACACCAGCATTCAGCATATAATTTTGTATTAAAACCATAAAAACGTTGAAACAACAATATATTTAATATATTTCTTGTTCATTAATCTGATTTGTTATAAAATATCAGATAATCGTGTTCTTAAAATCTGAGGATTTCATAATAAAACGTGTTTTCATTAAAAAAAATAACATATACATAGCTTAAATAAAGAAGATTTCGCATTATTGTCATAATTAGTTTATGATGTATAGTTAAGTTTATAACTTTACGCATTTTAATAAAAGATGCGTGGAAAGATTTATATTGTGCCCTTAACCCATTTTTATAACGTGACTGGCATGATTGGTTCATTTTTATGGCAGACCTTGCATAAATTGTACTTTTACCTCCTTTACATAGCAGTCATCATGTGAAAATAAACGCTTTTTAACTGGAGTCAACAAATCGTATAAGTAAACGATGAAATAGGCTTTCTCAGCAAATTTCAGCGGGTTAAATGCTGAAAAAGAAAAACATTTTCATCATCACTATCTTCGCTCCCCTGTCCTAGGAGGGTTGGGGGCTGATAAACTCTATAAAGCGCTTCCATCTTCCCTGGCCTTGCGGCCCTTCCGTAGATAGGTACTATAGTTAAAAAGTCTTCATATTGCCATGGGTCGCCGCGGTGGAAGACAAATTAAGTACTTGAAATTAGTTACATTTTTATTGATTACAAAATCACTGGACGCCAAAATTAAATATAACACTTTTTATTGCGCTGTTTCAATCGCATAAATTACAATTAAGAATATTCCTCACGCAAGTAGGTACTCACGTACTTTATTTCGCTAACTTATTTTGATTCGCTCTGATTGCCCGCTCGTTGCTTCGCTTTATAACAACTGCTGTCACAACAAAACTAAACTACGCAGCGATGGCTCGCCCGTTTATATAGGATTTGTCATTTAGCGAACGTTCTGGCGTAATCCTGATATAATAATAATGCCTTGTTTTAGTATCTCGTAATAATATAATCATTTTTGATGTTTTTCCCAGCTATGCTATTTGGCTGATAGTTCTCCGGAGATGCCATGAAGATGCGTCATGGTATTCGCACTTCTGGGGAGAGTTAAGACGTGTCCAAACCACCTCAATTGAGAAATCTCTTTGTGTAAAGAAGCAACTCCTGCTACTCCCCGAAGATAACTCATTTCAGAATCCTAAATTCTCAATCTTATTACTCAATCTTAAGGATCCATATTTGTGGGGTACAAACGCAAAAGCAGCAATATCAAAAAAAAAAATTAAATGCAGTCATCGAGGATTACCTACTAATTTATAATGTACTGATTTCAATTTTTGTTTACAAAACATAAAATTTATACGAAATATGATTTTGGAAGAAATAATATATAAAATAAAACACAAAAATATTTTTAAAAATACATAAAATATACATATGTACATAAAAAAATAGAAAAAAAGAATTCAGTACATTTTAAATTAGTAATCCTCGGTGACTGCATTCAAAACTTTTTTTAAATATATTGCTGCCTTGCTTTTATATCTCACATATATATTATATTAACGTGAGTCTATACACAGATTTAAACACAGTCAGTAAAGTAATTATAAAATATTTTTCTCGTAGTACTATTTTCATTCAAATTATAGATAGGTGGGGTCTGCCTACTGGATATTATTTTACATAAACTTTTTTTATTTTACTGAAAAATAACACAAATTAATTATCTTCCTTAAATTTACATTAAAAAAATAATTACGTAAACCTCAAAAAACATTTTCTCACGAGTCTTGAACGTTGAATGAAAAATGGATTTATTTAAAAAATTACAATACTAGCAAATTAACTGAATATTTTCTACGAGGCACCCTTTCATAATTTAAAACATTAATACGAAACAAAAAATCGGATCCGAAAAGGGATAAAAAAAAGTGCAACTAGCGCCACACTCCCCGGCGGCGGATCAGTGAACTACTGAAGAAGTATCGCCCGGGGCAATAATTATACCAATTTACCGAGCCTATCCGACGCCGACGGTTCGCGTCTTCGTTTTGAGCTTCGCCTTTTTTTCCGGCCCGTCTAAATTTCAGAATATGCTCCAAATTCAATTTCGAGCGATTGATAAAATAATAAAAATGAGAAATTCGGATTTTAATTTATGGATCGCGCCAGAAATATGGCTCCAGATTCAGTTTTATTATAAAAAATACTGGATGCATAAAAAATTATGTAAATCGAAAATATAAACCAAAGAAAGAGTTACTCATACTGATTTTGATACTTCAACTTTAACTTCAACGCCCCGTAATGCTAACATTATCTACGTATAAACCAAACAAAAGTGAATAATTTAACATATATGTAGGTATGTCCGATTGATTTATTTAACACCTAGAGGGTCCCTATGTATATTATTCCGTATTTTGAAATAAGCAACATTGTGATGCCGCCAATTTTGACGTTTTAAGTTTGACAGGTTTGAAATTAATGAATTCAATCAATCAGAAATCTTTAAAACGCGGTCGCCCTCTATTTCTGGCGCCGTCAACACTTGCATTATATATCTTTCTTACCATTCTTTCCTCATTCATTCGCTCAACATGCCCAAACCACCGGAGCGACCCTGTTATAATTCTATGAATTATGCTACGATCAGCTTTACATTCAATCCTAATATCTTCATTCTTTACTCTATCTCTACCAGATAACACCAGAAAAATTGCGGGCGAAAATGCCTAGTAAAGGCAATTAAAGATTTTTTGTCACAAATCATGTACATAATTAAAATCCGTCTCATTAAATCTTAGTCGTACATAATAATTATATAATTTCAGCACGATACTCCTCTTCTAAGGCGCTTACTTCTATAAAAGAGAAACATCCAATATCTACAAGAAGTTGTAACATAAATAAAAATGTTATTGTTTTGAATATGACAAGTCTTATAAGAATTTATTGTGGTTTAATAATTTTAAAAAATTAGCTGGTTACTTTGGAATCAGAAGGAGCATAGATTTTTGCGAAAACGGGTTATTTGATTGGTGAAAAATACAAAAATTTAATCTTATTGCTACTGATTAAAAAACATTAAAAATTTCGTACCTTAAGTAATCTTTTATAGGCACATACAAAGTGTTTGTAAATTCATATATACACAATTCTTTTAATTTTTAAATTCGTTAATTCTTTAAGCGAATAAATACAAAAAAATATACTTCGTAATCAATCTTTTTATTTTTTTTTAGCTACACGAATTAAAACTAAGCAGTCGAAGAAGAAAAAGAAGTTTGAGTATCTCATTGGTGAATAGATTACGTTTTATATTATTGATGGATTTGGCGTTAACGTTGTAGAGATTATTCGTTAAATGAGGTGAAAAATATTAATTTTGTTAGCTCCACGTGACTTTAATAATATATTTATATTTTACTATGATGATGATGATGATTGTGAGAGATTCTGTTTCTCTCAAAACTAAAGTAAATATATTACAAAAGTACAAAAATATTAATATATTATTACACGCACGTAGAGGTATCAAAATTAATATTTTTCGCCTAATTTAAGGATCATCAGTTTATGTATTCCTTTTTTTGATGATTTGTAATGAACACGTTAATGAAATGATAATTCCAAAAGTATTTTTGATATATTTGATAATTTTGATATTGATTTGATATCTAAAATATACACAAAGTTTGTAGTAACATTTTTTCTTTACCATTTGTAAGTTCGAGTGACAATATTATCAATTTTCACACAGAACTAATGCATTAGCAAACTCTGTAATTCCCAGATTACACTCATTAGGGAATGAACATGCAGAGGCGGCTGATATTTTTGCTGATAGTGTAACTGTGTATAGGACAAAGCTGATACAATTGTTTACATCTCAACGAAATGGAAATGGACAATAAATTTTTCTGTATTATTATTTTACCTTTAACTATTATTATTTGTACCTTTAACTGTATTATTATTTTATCTGTCTTATGTTTTTCTGTATTATTATTATTATTACCTTTTAACTATTATTATTGTAACTTTTAACTGTATTATTATTTTAACTGTCTTATGTTATTTTTAAAAAAATTTATTCTGTATATTTGTAAAAGCCCATAAGGGCGTTAAATAAATAAATAAATTTACTGGCGAGTTTTTGGATATCAGCTCGAACAAGTTGGCTCTTGGCCGCTATCTTTGCATCTAGGCTACCAGGTCAGGTTCGACCTGGAGCACGGGTTGACGATAGACAAGACGTACGAACGGCACGGGGAAGGACGGTATAAAAAACTTATCGAGTATACATTGAGCGTACATCGATGTTGGTTGTAATTGGATCTATGCTCCTTGAAGGACCTATATTTTCTGTAGGATAATTACATGTAATTTCACGTCTTTAAGTTGGCGGCTGGCGCGTTTGAGCCGAAGTTCTCCGAGACTCATCATCTGCTCGGCGCTTTAAGCCCCGACGATCGCATTTAATAAGGCCTTCCCGCGCGGGGTTAGTGCGGTGCCCCTTTCTTTAATTTGGGCGCGGAATTTAAATTGGAAAACGTACAGGTGTTCTAATAAAGCTTAGACAGACGAATCTGCAGAAGACCGAAAAGGGAATTTTCTAAATATTTCGGTTAATTGAGTTTTACTATAATTTGTGGCGAGTTTATTTATGGCGGCTAGACCCGAATAACGGGTGTTTTATAAATGTATCAACTTTGGAAGGTGACCTACGCCCCCTAATGAATTTTTCGAAACACCTGGACGTTTTATTATAATTTTAACGAATGATCGTTATTAAAATAAACATTATTCTAACCATAATTAATTGAAATGGCATTCAATTTACGATGCAACACGATTATTATTATTTTTACCATATTAAAATTTCTAGTTTACACAAGAAGAGTTATTTTATAACCAGTTGAGAATAGCAGTCCCTCTCATCATCAGGTGTAATGAGTAAATAACACAATGATAAAAATTAATCAAAAATCTAGCTAAGTAATTAAATATTGGCTGCTAATAGAAAATAAAAGAAACGCATTGGAATTTTTAAATATTAACGAGAAAGCGAACCATCCGGGAAACAAATAAAAAATAAATTGGTAAAAACATACTATCCACATATAAGAGATATGGAAAACTAATAAAACAAAATATTAATAATTGTAATTTCTAAAATAAATAACTGACAATAATTTTATGCAGCGTAGTTTTCGGTAAAAAATAAATAATATAACAAAAAAAATTCGATGTCATAAAATGGTTAGTAAGTAATTAAACATTATAGAAGAAAGTGATAGAAGATAGATAGAGAGCAGATAAAAAAGTAAACCTCAAAAAATATTATAAAAACGTCATATTATTCTTAAATTTCTTATTCGAATTACCTTTTGTTTTAATTCCAAAATATTTTTCGTCATCATTTTATTTAAATAAAAATAGAGATGCGAACACGGAATACGCGTCACATCAATATTTTTCTATTTTCAAACTAAGCTAAACGTTTGTGCTATGAAAATAGGACTTACTTGCTGGTCTGGGGAGATCGAACCCGCGACCTTTGGATCACGAGGCGAGAGTCCTAACCACAAGAGCAACAAGCTATTCTTCGCCTTATTTTAGAAAGTCTTAGAGTTTTGAATTTTAGTCATCACGGTTGATTTAAAACGAAAGTAATCCGTTTTGTCAAATAATCATTTTTTGGGAATTAATTATATTGTTGTATTATTTGCTAGAAGCACCCATTTTAATGCAGTTTTCATCGGAACCAATTGATTGTTGGAGTTCCGAAGAATTTCCGCTTAACCAGATCGATATCTTAATCTGCATTATTAAGTATTGTTTTCCCTTCTGAGAAATAATTTGTGATATTTATTAGGAATAAGATCACCGGAAAAAAACGTGTATTTAAAATGATTCTGCACTAAAATTTGTCCAATTAGAGAGCATTACAACATACAATTGTGGATTGGTATTTATTCATCTGAATTAATTTATGTTAATTTGGTATTTCATTGTTATAATTTTATCTCATATATACGGTGCCACTCATTCACAAGCGCCTTGTAAATTTTTATATTATTATTTCTAAAAATAATAAATAATAATATAAAGTAAATGTAGTATATTTATTATATAAAACGTATAATTTCATAAAAATATATTCTTTATTTTGCTGTATAAATTTGTCTTAAATATACGAGAGGCGTAAAATTAATCCGCTATAACTCGATCTCCTCGCCTAAAAGAGGGGTTTAATTTATCTCTATACAGTTTTATACTCACTGTAAGCGCGTCTCATTCTTAAGAGTTTAGTTGACCAATTTATTAGACTTATAAATTATTTGTTTCAAAACGTACAAGATCGTAGTATTTTTTAAAGAAACGTGTAAGGAAGCTGAAGAACCAGAATGTATTTCGGTTAGTTCATGTCTACGTATTTTGGTAGTCTGTGCTTTAAATGAATTTTATTTAAATTAATTTTATTTAATCAATTTTATTTAGTACGCGTAAATATAATGCCATTATTTCGCATTACATAATTTTTATGCTATTGTTTAGAGAATAATATTAGGTGGCGGATAATAAATATGAGGATAAATGGATCTTTACAAAAAAAATGCAGATGTATTTTATGAGTTTATTATTGAGATTAATAAACAAGGATAAAGCTGGGTATTTTGTTCATGGATAGATTATACATTTAGTTTTATCCTCCATCAAATCATTAAAAACAATCGATCTCATTGTTGAAGTTAAAATTTCAACGAAATATATTGTGTTTTGAGTATTTGAGCTATGACAGATTTGACAGCCTGACTGAACGAAGCCGAATCGATGAGAATGGACTGCGACAAAACAAAAGCCCGTTTCGAATAAAAGAAAATCAACCCCCGCGTATTACGACAAAGGAATATTGTGTTTATGAATTGATCCGGATTGGTAAAGCTGGCAATCGGCCGTATTCCGAAAATAGCAATATTGGTATCCCAACACTTAATAGACGAGAATAAAAAAAAATGAACGATACGTTGGTGTTTGTTTCTTTCAGTTTCTACTTCAGAAAGAGAGAGACAACGCAATAATGCGACGCGAGACGTAACGGTTATCAGTCTAACGTCAAAAAATATATACGAGTCCAATGCGACAATGACAATTTTGCCATATTTTTTTCGGATATTGCGGCGTTTGTTTTTATAACCCTCATATTATGTATGCACGCACAACAAACTCATCACATTCATTTCTTAGTAAGTGTTTGTCAAAATATTAATTAATGATTAATGATATGGGTGACAATATAAAATTCCAAGTACTTGCTTAATTTGTAATGATTATTGTTTGTTTTAAATAACTAGCTATAAACCCGTCAAAAATGACGGTGCCTTTATACGTCAGTTACTAAAAAATAAGTGTTTATTTATTTATAAAAAAAGAAAAAATTTAATAAATAAAAAAAGAGTGAAAAAAAGTTTTTATACTTTAAAGAAGTTACGACGGACGGACAGAAAACGAAATTATTACCTATAATTGGGACTAGCATTTGAATTTCAGCTTTACGTTAATTAGTTATTGCTTTATATTTAAGTGAGTGGTGATGTCGATTTTAGACTGAAACGCCACAACAAATACAGCAATATTTTTTTATTTTACGCTTCAACAGGTCAAGAGGCCGGATTACAGAAGCGAAACACATCTCCAAACACTAAATCACATAGATTAGTTGTGACCTCACCGGGAATCCAACCCGGAACCCTCGGTGTGAGAAGCGAGTGCCTTGCCTTGCCCTGGGCTACGAGGGCCGTCTGTTTGGTAGCAAACAGCAATAGTAGGATATAGCAATATCCATATCTAGAAATAAGATAAAAGGAAACCTAAACTGAAAATTCTTTTAAAAAAGTTGTTTTCAATAAGATGTATGTTTCAGATTCCAGAGAAATTTCCTTAAGAAGTATTAGATTTTTTGTTTATTTTTATTTATTTATTTATTTACAGGAAAATAACAGTACAAATAAAAAACAGATTACACGTGAATATTTAATAGTATGGAGACCATCTTACAAATTTATTGTTTCAGAGGTAAGTTTATAAAACTCCATAATTACACATTTGTTTTTCAAGTTCTACATCTTTAATTTTCTGAGACGCGTTTTGCCTTAAGAGAGCATTATCAATTTTATCTCTCGATAATGTCTTCATAAGGCGAAAAGTGTCTTAGAAAATTAAAAATATAGAACTTAGAAAACAAGTTTTTATATTTTAATTTTTTGAACATTGACGTTATTTATTGCAAAGAACTCCATTATTTTAAATATAAAAATTAAAAACACAACGTTTTTTATGAGAGTTCAATATTTTATTAGTCTCTTACAGGACGATCGTTTCGGCTGTTTAGGCTGTTTCAGTTGATAATGGCCTAAACAGCCGAAACGATCGTCCTGTAAGAGACTAATAAAATATTTAACTCTCATAAAAAACATTGTGTTTTTTTAATTTTTATATTTAAGTTTTTATATTTCAATTCAATTCAATTCAATTCAATTTATTTCATGATAATATGTACATGACAAACAAAATGTTTAAGGCATACATATTAGAAGTATATATCAAAAATGAAAATATTTAATAAATTAAAAATAACATAAATCTGGTCAAAGGTGTAGGAGAATCCCGCTTCGGAAAACCCCCTCAGACACATGGAATATATCAATACCCAAAGCGATTTTGTTCAGCATAGCTGTGGCTCTTCCAACAGGCATAACCATCGGCAGGTTGGTCCTGTGTATTGGAATGTGAAACAATCTATGCTGACGATGTCTAGTGTAATTATCAGGAACATACAAACCAATGCTCTGCATAATTTGAGGATTATCGATCATACCGCGCAACAATCGATAAAAATGTGTAATCAAATACACATTCCTTCTAGTCTCTAAACTATTGTAGCCAAGCATACCCTGGAGAAACTCGGTTGGGTAAAGCCAAGGATAATGCCCGTATATATATATCATCTTACAAGTTTCTATAGAAGTAATATGTTATGTATTTAAATATATCAACAATAACTAACAATATAAAAAATTAAAGATTTAAGTTAAGAACAATAAAAGGTAAAAGGAGAATCAGGAATGGGGAGAAAAGGACAGATCTACTTAGTACAAATGGGAAGAGACAAGAAGAGCGCTAGAATTTTAGCATAAAGATTTGTATGTATCTCAGAAAGTCCTTAGCGTGATATTGCTGCATTTGCTTTTATTTCTCAATTATTATTAAACTCTTTCACACATTCACCGTATCACTACATTTTTGTTCTATTTCTTGTCCTTGATTTCTATTTTACTCGGAACAATATACCTTATATTCCAGAAATAGAAACAGAGTACACGGTGCACTGATAGAGGTGACCTGGTAAATAGAAGACAAGATCCTTTCAGTTTCCACCTTCCACAAAAGAAGTTCTATAATATTTTCATCTCCTGTCTCTAGTTTTATACCCCAACAATAGTGGGGTTGTCAGCAATCTTGTACCAGAATTGTGTCGGCAGTCTCGGTATTGATATGACGGCACCTGAAGGTCCGGAGTGGTCAGAACGTAACTTTTTCTTATATATTTTATACTAGAAATAAACTATTAATAAATCGAAAAATTTTTCGAGAATTTGTGATATTTTTATTTAAAATTTTGCTAGATATGTTCTTTAAGGCAGAATAGAGTTTCATATTTTAAATCGCCATAAACTAAAATTGTCCAAGGGCCGATTGCTTGATCAGTTTTAAGAATCTCAATCAATTAAACAACTATTTGTCGCACAAATCTACGCTTTTTGCTTAACTGTTATTTTTACACTGATCAAACAACCAGCCAAAAGTTGCTCTACAATTAGTTTCTTCACAGTTATACAACCGACACTATTACTAGTATCATTACTGCACAAAATATCAAATTGATGTGAAAACTAGATATTTTCAGAGAATCATTTAAAGAAGTTAATGCTTTGCAATTGATGCAATTGACAAATACTTGATTTTCAATATAATAATCATGAAAATATTAAGTACAGTCTTTTTATTTTAGATATCAACTAATTTCATTGTTAGATTGACCGTTAATTTACGAATTTGAGAAAAACTTGGATAAGTGAGTAAGTATATATTCCCTGGTAATAAAAATATATACGCTAAATGCACATTTTTAAATGCTTTATACTCAAAAAACAAAAAGAAATAGTTCTTATAAATAGGTGTAAGTAATCGTAAGATAATTGATTTGTTGAACGAATTAATGATGGTAGAATAATTTTAAAATAAATATGACGCGACCATTGATGTCACCAATAAGACTTTTTATTGATCCGGTAAATCAGAAACTGGAAGATGGTCGTGTTAAAAGTCTCAACAAGGTGTATGACTGTAGACGAGACGAGAGTTGTGTCAGGACAGAAGAGATTGGCGCACCATCCTCTTCGCCTACCCCCGCGGAAAAAACTGCGTGATGATAAGTTAATAAATTAAGATATTATTTACCAATGAAAGAAACTGTAAAACACATAGGTCTAAATTAGATTATCATATTCGAGCATTCCAGCACTCTGAGTTATTTAGAATCATTGAAAATAACTAGAAAGGTTTAGAAGTCAGTCGATTGTACCCGAATGTTCGCCAAAAGACATTTCCCGTATAAAGGGTGATATAGGTGACAGTTTATTATTACAGGGACGAATTATAAGCAACCGGCGAAAATAGATTACGGGAGTACCTAGCGGACGTTCGATGATGAATAAATGCAATCATAAACGTACAAATATTTTAGAAGACAAGTATAAAATGTTTCACGGACGAATGCAAAATAAGTGCGATTTGAAGAATGCCCCAATTAAATTCGTGTCCAGCGACTTTGTGCATTAATTAAAACATTAATTAATTTCAAGTGTTTCATTAGTCTCCCACCGCCACGAACCCGTCACAATATTATTATTATTGCAGTTTTAAGTATATGGAAACAGGTATGCTCTACTAAATCTCTCTTTTAATTAAACTTATTTAGCATACACGTAGAGTGAAGAGGACCCACCATTTACCCAGGGCCGTTTTATAATTAATAGCTCCCATATCGGCCCTTCACTTTCGCCACCCAATTTGGCATTATTTTAATGCTAAAGCGGTCATCCTCGCTGCGTCGCGTCGCATACACGTATACAGTCAATTTAAAATTTTTACACATTTTAAATTTTAGAACCAATAAACTCACCTCACCTTTCGCCAAGAAAGCATACACACAACCGGCTAGAAGATGTGACACCTATCCAATACAAATATGACAATCACGACGTCATTGTATTGAAATTAACTAGGTTGACCCCGGGACCCCAAGTGAGGGAGGGGCGGGGTCCATTTATACCCTAAATATTTAAGCCAGCTGTGTTCAATCTTTTTAAGTACTTAAAAATCGCTTAATTCGAGACAAACAAAATTTCGCCGCCATAAAAAATAATCTTCTCGCCGTAAATGGCTTGTTTTGTATCCCTTTCCCGGGCAATCATAATTATTTAAAAGAAACAGATGAATGCAAAAGTCAGCATCTTGTGCTTGCATCCAGTCAAAGCATTTTATGAAAGTCATTGTAACAATATTCTTATTTTACGTATAATCGAGGTTAAATCCTTCATAACTTATATTATCTGAGATTTGACTTTACTTATTTATAATCTTATTCGAATATGACAAAAATGGAATACGAGTAGCTTGTTGGTCTTGTGGTTAGGACACTCGCCTCGTGATCCAAAGGTCGCGGGTTCGAACCTCACTCCAGACTAGCGAGTTAGTCCTATTTTCATAGCACAAGCGTTTAGCTTAGTTTGAAAATAGTAAGAATATTGATGTGACACGTATTCCGTGTTCATATCTCTATTTTTTTTTTTAAAAAAGTAAAAAAAAAAAAAGTATCAAATAAAGGCTTTTTAGTAAAAAATCTTTACAATAATTTGGTGAGCCTCGTTAACTAACTACCTCTATGCACTATTAGTGTTGGTAATTTTTGTGGCAAATTTATTGATTGGCAATTAAAACTATCACCAAACACTGTACACCCGTGAAAAATCACGGAAAATAATAATAACAACTTGGCTTGCGCGACCGCCCAACATATTCGGGTTCGATTTCCCGTGAGTTCACAATTAATCTATGATATTTATTCAAGTCTGGGTGTTTTGTAATATTTTTCGCTTCTATGATTGGGCCTCTTGAGCTGTTGAAGCGTAAATAAAAATAAATAAAAAAAACATACCACGCGCTGATTGCAAAACAGACTCTGATTATCTACATTTTTAATTCCAGCAATTTACGGTCTTTACGACAGACAGACGGACAGACGAACATATATACATTGTGTTCGATGATTAAATCATTAAAGAATGTCGTTTTTATCTCATTCATTTTTAACCTTTATAATATATAGTTATATGTTTCATCTTGGGCATAAAAAATATTTGATAGCATTGCATAATATTCTAAGTAAACGCTATGAGGTCCCATAAAAATATTGGGAGCACCTGGAAAGTGGCCGTATAAGATAATACAAAACAATTTACAGAATACAATATCAGTTTATAGAATTTTAGTATGTTCATAAAAAATCCTGGTTATACTGGATCTTTTGAATGTTTTAAACGCGCTTCGGTCCGTTGAATGACATCTTCAGGGTGGCTGTGAATAAGTTAACTAGGTGGAATAAATAACAAAGCAATAAGATACCCTTACGGGCTGAAGGGGTGTGGTTGACATCCCACGAAGGGATAAGTTATTCCTCTTCGATTTGTCAAGCACTCTTCAGAATGAGAGGTAGGTAACAATGATACGGTATTTTCATTATTATAATTTAATTAAAAAATTAAACACCCCGGTTTCGATGTCCTTTTACGCTTTCTTTATATCGCCTTCTCCGACACGGTATTTTGAAAAATAACATCGATAAATTAATTTACGTAAGATGGCGTCTCGAGGAATGTAAAAAAATGTTTACGTTGTAAACGTTGACAGAAGAGTCTACGAAAAACCTGTCACAACTCACAACCAAATAAACCTGATCTAAAATAAATCTAAACATATATCTTTGTTTTATTAAATAAAAAAGCCTTTATTATTATTTTATTTATAATATATATATGAGTGTAGTTAGACAGTAATGAACTTATTAACTTATAACCTAGCATATTTCACTTAAAAAATCATTTTGAAATAATACATAATAATAATACAGGTAAATTAAAACAAAAGACATAAGTAGTTATATATATATATTGCATTGCAACATTGAATCAATTTTTAAATATTAATTCAATGTTACGACGCAGAAAAATGACGGTGAACAAATCATTGTAGGCTCGGCATTGAAAAAATGATGAAATGTATTAATTGCAAGATCAGAGATACCTAGTATCCCGGCGGTAAATAAATATTTTTTCTGTATGTATAGGGTATAACAGAGCTAGTCCACAATACGTTACAAGTACATTCCTGCATAAATTATAAGTCAAAAATGTTCAAGCAAAAATGAGCTAATATCAATAGTTGAGAAGATAAGCGACTTCAAAGTTTGCATTTTTTCTCAGTATTTCAGAATTGTTTTCTGTAGAACGTTGGACTATCATTAGAATAACTTCGTTCGCTTTATTGCAAGTGAAAAAAAATTAAAATTATTTTTAAATTCTGCAACGTTTTAATTATTATATATTGCAACGTATTGTTGCGAATTAATTTTTAATCAACGACATAAGTTTCTTAAATGATAGTACAACAAAAAAATTAAGTTAGAAATATAAAAAAAATCATATTCATTACTTATAATGCAAACATGATCTAACATCAATAGTAATTAATGGTGATAAGCGACTACAAAGTTTGCCTTTTTTCAATATTTCTGACTTGATTTTTTTAACCCGAATATTCTGCAAAAAAAATCTGGTTAAAAATTATGCAAGGATTTAACCATTTTATTTTACCAGTAAAAAAGCAAATTAATTTTTAATATTCGATACAAGTTACTTTGATGAAAGTCCAAATTCAGAAATATTGAAAAAAAATGCAAGCTTTGAAGTAGCTTATCTCCGTAACTGTTGATTGTAAGACATTGATTTAACATTTACGACACGTAATTTAGGTAGAAACAATCTGTAAAGTATTTTGGAGTGGATCTGTTACGCCCTGTATATTTTTAATCTAAGGCTTGTTGATTATGTTGATATTTAATTTCAAATATCTGTAATGATCATGTTCCTAGTACCTACATGTCGGTTTATACAGCCTGCACAAATTATAATTCAGGTTGAGATAATTAGTAACAAATTTAATTTAGAATAGGGTTGCGTACTTATTACCGCTACTATCTTTAACTCGTCAAAAATGACGGTACTTTTACATGCCGGTTTCTGAAGAATAAATGTTTACTTATTTATAGCCGACACTCTGAAATAGTAATATCGACTTTTATCAAAATATTTTTTTATATTTCCCTTGCCGGCAGTTAAAAAACGTAATATTTTAAATCCTGCCGATTGTGCTGAGTGGAACGTGACATGGTTTGCGTCTTTGCTAAGTCTTACATGTACTGTATTTTTAATAATTTAATAATGTGACGCAGGCTCGGCGGTAGCAACATCGATATCATTGCCGCCTTCGGGTTTGCTGGCCCGGGGTTCAAGCACCATCTCCAGCCGTTTAATTTCGTTTTTAGCTGTGAATTCGAACGAAATTACGGACTTTACACGAAATTACGGGAACTGACAGACGGACGGATGGACGGACGGACAGACGGACAGACAACAAAATTATAATGTTTGATTTACTTTTACATAACTTATTTATTTTTTGTTATTCATTATTATAGTTGCTTTATATCTGATACCTGTCCACCTTACTAGGTAGATCAAGGTTCGTGTCGAGGTGGGCAGAGTTTTTCTCGTGCGTCGTTATAATAAATTAGTTACGACTGAAAACTATAAACTCATAGAAAAATAAAATACAGTACATTACAAACATTGTAAACATTATACAATACGTAAAAAACAATGTAAAAAAAAATAATTGAATTAATGAAAGTCTACTAATTCCAAAACATAATTAATACTCGATGTGACGTATAGTGTAACGCAATAATAAGACGAAATGTATAATATACGGTAGAATTTTATTTTATGAATGATTGGGTCAAAAAATTACAACAAATTGTCAATAATGTATTCTCCTTATTTGCAACTTCTTGTAACGTTCTACAAGTTTTCGATTCCTGTGCGATAAAAACCATCCGGTCTTGTCCCGCAGAATTCGTCATTCGAACAGGCGTCAAAAATGCTCACTTTTGCATATTCGACATTCCACTTTGAAGGCCTGTAAATAAAATTAATGAATGTATCGTAAAAGCAAACGCTAGAAATTTTCTGTCGAACGGAATATTAATAGCCTTTACCAATTTGTTTAACATTTTTTTATTATTATTTACGCTTCAACAAGTCAAAAGGCCCAATTACGGAAGCGAAATAGATAACTAAACACCCAGGCTTGAGTAAAAATCACATAGATTAATTGTGACCTCACCGGGAATTGAACCCGGAACCCTCGGAGCGGGAGGCCAGTGTCATACCCACTGGGCTACGAGGGCCGCCAAAAATTTTGGGGCGCATTTTAAAATTAGATTAAACGTGCAGTCTTTATGTTAACATCTATTAAACACAGTTATTTTAAATACATTTTATAATATTAGATAGAAGTTGCCTCTATGATCAATACAAATTTAAAATATTTTATTTAATTGTATTATAATTTCAAGAAATGCCTTCATAAATAAAAAATAAAAGTATTATTAACAAAATTATTAACAAATAATGTAAATCATTCTAAGAAAAAATCAATTAAATTTTTCAAAAATAAAATTTGTAAATAAATAATAAAATAAAATTTTGAAAAAATGCTATTCTGAATTTTCTAATTAAAAATAAAAACAATTATAAATTTTTTAATTGTAAATAATTTTCGAGGACAACATAAAGTATGTGGGGCATTTGATATCGATTAATAAATATTTTTCTTTTTTTTCGATTTGATCGAATGAATCGATAAATAAAGATTTCGATAAATAATTGAAATAAAAATAAAAAGAGCAAAATAGTTCCATTCATGTTTCGTTAAAAGCTAATCGTATCAAAATATCCACAAAAGTACTAAAATAATTGACTGAATAATAAAAATATGATAAAATAAATCAATAGATTAAAATTATAAATTTTAATCCTGTTTGAAATATAAATCTTACACAAACAATTAATATTCAATCATTGCAATATTCTATTAACCTAATAAATAAAAGTCTAAGAAATCAAATCAACTTTTCCTAGTTTTCAATCAAATAATAGATTTAAGATTATCCCATATTCCACCAAACAATATACCCACATATAAGTCGACAGTCGACATTATGCAAAAAATAATTATCAATTCGGACAATTTTGAACCTAAAATTAGTTCACCTTAAATTAAATCCGCATAGATCAAAAATCACCTTTTTACTATGTGTCGGGAAATAAGAAATGCGTGATGCGAGTCTGCCCCCTTCCACTCCCCTCTTCGTATCTTGGGCTCACTTCCTTCCGTTCCAAAAGCCGTCAGTTCCTTTGCTACATTTTCCCGTAAACAGCCGAAGACCTCCCGAACGTAACCGAATCATTATTTGCGGCTCTAAAATTGTTCACGCGAGTAAAGCCATCGATGGGAACAACGCCACCGAATAAAAATATTTTAAAAAACTTTAATTTTTGTTTGAGAGTTGTTTTTAATAGTTGGATACTTTTTATAAAGTTGCCTACGAATTTCGTTCCGGTTTCGTCCTGTGCGGCCGAGCGCTAAAGGTGGTTATGCCATCGTCACACACGGAAGCTCGTATGTGAACCATTTACTCGAATCAGTCTTGCGCCAGCTTTTGGCCGGTTAGGTTGTCTTTAGGGAGTGTCGCTCGTTGTTTTCAGAGTGCCGGCAAATTCTCCGCGATTTCGTTTTGTATTTTTTGATAAAATTTTGTAAACAAATATAAGTGACAGTTAATAAAATTGAAATAACTGTAGAAGTTTATAAACTTTGTGATCTGTGAAGGTGGGATCATTCGTGGCCTGCCATTTTTTCGATTATTTATTACGACACTCAAATTCAAAAGTTTTAATGTTTTGAGTAGTGTTTCCTTTAAACTTAAGAAATTCCTAATTTTTAAAACATAATAATCATTATAACATAAACGACCATTAATTTCACAACAATTTGAAATATTTTTTGCCGGTAGAAAGACATTTCTAATTTGATCCGGATTATTTATAGTTTGAAGTGTAAACTTTAAAAGACAGTTTTAATAGTTATTGTGCACTTCAATTATAAGCAGATTGGTCTCAACATCATCTAAAATGGGTATGTCATACAGTTTTCATCTATTTATATCGATTAATGCATGTTTGCAAAACATTGTGCAATTTTAACCTGAAATGTCTACTGTCAACATAATATGAAATGATGAAACTAAATTACCATTAAATATATTTGTATATTCTTGAATTAGCGATGAAATTGTCTAAAAAATCTGATATAATATGTTACTATTTCACAAAACTAGACAATTATGTGTTTATTACAAACTGTCAAAATATGTCACGCCGTAATATTTTTGTTAATAACGCCATCTTTGAAGATTTTATAAATTGTTTCATTTTAATGGTTTTGGAACTTGGCGACTTGATATTTGGAATTACGGCGTTCGTACCTTTTGTCTACGGAAGCCGTTAGTATTATATTTTATCTTGGGAGGGGTGGGATCAGTGGAATGATAGAATCATCTATTGTGTTTCGTCATTCTTTAGTGTTGTTATGCAAATTAATTTTAATTAACGTGCCCACTGCTCCTAGAATAATTTGGCATCCGTATAAAGACCACGAAAAGTCAACATCCTGATGTTTCGTTTAATGGCATACGCGACCATTCCAAAATCGATTGATTGCAAATTTAACATATTTTTAAATGTTAATAATATCATTACCTTGTACAAATGTTGTAAATTATTTTGTTTATATTACAGAAAGTTAAAATTTTGTTCTCGAGAATATTTTAAACTTAGTTATATGTACCTATTTTTTAGTAAATATGTTTGTTACCATATGTTTAGTAATGATGTTTGTAGTACCTAAAGCGAATAACGGATTAAATTATTTCCCGTCAGTTTATTAATTATACACATTTCGTAGTGTTATAACTATGAATCAAAATACTTTTTTTTTTACAATTTTACATCATTTTATTATCTTTGTATTTCACAAAAAAATGCTGTAAATGTAAATGTAAAGGTAGAAGTGTAATAGTAAAAGTACTTTGGATGAAGTTGAATTTTGTGCATTTATTTTTAGTACAATAATGTAAAAATTTTCATCTTTCATTTATTGTATTTTTGTTTTAAAAACCGCGTTATTTTTATATTCACATGCAATAGCTAGATTATTTATTGCTTATTTGTAATTGCTAGTAGTTACTTTGTGAGTGCTTCCCTTTTTAATGAACATTTTCTTTCTTTTACGGCGAGCGGGGTCAATAAATTGATTTATTTTGACATGTCTTATGTTTAATGCCCAACGCTTAATAGCACGATAAGGTACAACGGGGCCCACACGTGATGGCGTATGCTAACTGTACAGGTGTACATAAGCGTTATTGATTATTGTGAATTTTAGTATAATTTCATACGTGTAAAAATATACCTACGTGAGTGTTTTTGTCGTTTGAGTACTTACCTATACGAGAATACCATTTGCATAAAGGTACCGCGAATACTTTTTTCTTCCATAATCACTATCATTATTTTTAAAATTATAACTTTTTCTTGTTCAATAAATATTGTCGATTTATTTGGATGTTCATTAGGAATTAAAAAAAAAACATAAACCTGACATTTTTTGTTTCACATTAGTATATGTCATTGGTACCTCTAGTTTCTCAGTTGGTTTTCGTTATAAGAAGGATTTAAAAAAATAATATTGAAAATCTGTTACATGTCTCAGACACATACATACATATGTAGCATACCTTGCTTAAAATAATATGTTTTTCTTGTTTGAAAATGGTATTCATAAATTTAGTTAAACAAATCGGATTCATATCTCCCCGGCGGGAAATCAAAATAACTACCTACGCCTAATAATTAGTATCACTGCGACGGATATCTAGATTTTATAATTTTTAAAAGGGAATAGCAAGATGGTAAGACCATATTTAAACCTATGAGAGGTAGCGGGATGCTGAAAAAGAATTATCATTTATGTATTTAAAATACGGCAGTCTGCTCCGTTACTGAGCCTAGCGCCGCGAACGAAAATAAAAGACAATCGCCGCGATAGAAGACGACAGATTGGAAGACATATTTCACGAGAGTGGGCACGCAATAAACCAACAAGAAATTGGCAAAAATTGCTTTCCGACCGCAAAGAGCCGCCGGACGATGGCTGGTAATATCCACATTTCGAAATGTGCGCGGGCTTATTGAAAATGGAATAATAAAAGTAATAATGCAATAACAGAAGCGGCCATCGGGAGGCGCACCTTGCGACGCCCCAGATGTCGGTGGACGGTCGCGAAATTAGCGGTGCCCCGGTGAAAAAGTGTATCGGTAAAGTGGAGGAAAAAAAATG
Organism: Agrypnia vestita; assembly: GCA_016648135.1. NCBI lineage: Eukaryota > Metazoa > Arthropoda > Insecta > Trichoptera > Phryganeidae > Agrypnia > Agrypnia vestita. The sequence continues at coordinate 261,336 of JADDOH010000050.1, forward strand.
ACCATCTGTCATAAGTTGATGCAGACGGGAGCCGCTGGCAAACAGTGCTCGCTGCTCTGCCGGCGGACCCGACAGATTTTTCAAAATCGCCATTCTGACCTGTTTATCGTAAACAAATAATCTTTTTTTTTTACATGGATGTTCATAAGCCCAGGTGGAGAATGAATAGCAAACATTTAAAAAAAAAATCTTATAATAATGAGGATATCGCACATAGGAGAGAGTGCGTGTGAAAGTTTTTCAAAGTAATTTTTTTAACTTATCGTTTTTAATAAAATTCTTATTTGTATTTCTTACTTTATTGCTAAATATATAACATTTGAAAGATTCAAAGAATAAATACTATAAATATACAATATTTTTATTTATAAAAATAGAGGAATCGAGACATTCAAGAATTATACGTTGATGAAATCAACTCATTTAGTGACAAGCAATAGCATATTAACAAGTAGATAACAACGCGTAAATAACATGTCTTATAAAAAATAAAATACCAATTTTGATACCTCCATATCCATATCTACCTGCAACTTAATTATTACAAGACATCACCATTACAAAAAAACATCTTCGTGCGAGTGTCCTGTAATAGGGCTCGAACCACCGACCACCAGATCACTAGGCGAGCGTCATGACCACTACACCAACAAACTACTCGCATAATAATCTGAACGTAATGTTCTGTTAAATTACATTTTTTTAAATTTCATTATAAAGTAAACATTTTAAATAAATATTATACAAGAAATTTCGTCTGTTTCTAACAACTTTTTACACTTTTTGAAATCTTCACTGCCCGCATCGGTATCGGTATAATCGATATTTTTTTTTATAAATATCGGTATCGTATCGGCAAAAGTGCATCAATGCATCCCTATTAAGAATGTTATATTTTTGCACAGCGTTCTACTGGAGGACCATAAGATCATCTTTGTGTGACTTTACATTTGCAAGTGATATATTTTTTAATATCCGCATTATCTCAGAACGCATATTTTGGAATTGTGATGGCAGTCCTGCACTCAGGGTACGAAATGTGAAATTAAATGATTTAATTGTTTCTGAGATAAGTTTATAGAACTCCATAATCCACAAATGAAAATAAAAACATACATGTTTTTTAGTTCTACTTATTTAATTTTTGTGAGACGCGTTTCGCATTATGAGGGCATTGTCAATCCCAGTAATCTTAATAATCAATCACTTAAGGCTGGTTTCACAGTAAATTATCAGGTTCTTTACTTTCTTCACTTTAGTTTTGTTTCTATCACTTAAAAACTAAATTGTATAATAGGTAGGTAGGTGCATGTCGTGTTTAAATAAGTCTGACTGTCTCAAAACTTTTTTTATATAATAGTCAAAAACTTTTTAAATATAATCATTTCCATAATTTGAATTTTAACATTAACTAAACTAACCATTACGCCGTTTCCCCGAAGAGGTAGGCAGAGAGGATATAACACCAAATGTATCTTGGCACACCAATTTTGCTTCGGCTACATTCGTACATCTTCTCATGCATGCTCTACGGTTGTTGGAGCTTTTAACAGTATATTTGTAGTACCTGATCGTCAGGTCTTTCGCGGACGTCCTCTATTCCTGTCTTCAATACTCGCCTCATATATTTTCCTAACCGTCCTTACCTCGCTCATGCGTTCCACGTGACCAAACCATCTTAGCAATCCTTTATTTATTCTATCTACGTACCAATTGATGTTTAAAATACAATAATACCTTGACCCGGAGACTACCTCGGGCAGAAACTCCATAACATAATAAAGTAGGTAAAAAAAAAACAATTTAAAAAAAAACGAATTACTAGTATAAATGTTTAATAGTATGTTTAAATTCTTAGAAAATATCTTAGAAAATTTTCTATGGCCTGAATTCAGAGTCAGTACTTATGATTTAAAGGTTAAGATAGCCTTAAAATTATTATTTTGTACTAAAAATTACGCTTTTAAGGCGTACCTTAACGTTTAAATCACTAAGTATTGACTCTGAATCCGGGCCTACAACCCAGTATGTAACTACCTAGATAACTTTTCCTTGCGAGTGTATTTCTCATTTCACTTTGTCTTCTATTGTATCACTGTTCTACTTGTATTGTATGTGTGAAATATGCTAGTATAGTTTTTTGTCAGGGGTTTCTTTATCTGTATTATGTTATTTGTATACACCTACATAAATACATGTATATATCATTAAAATTAATAAATAAATATTGAGGAGAAATTTAAATCGAAATCCAATTGTAATTCTAAATAATTTTGATTCTCTTTTCTCGAGAATTTTTTGTTTTGAAATTTCTATGATCAAGTTTTTCGGAAAATTATTTTTGAGAATATCGAGAGTACTTTAAAAATTTTCGCTTATACATTATTTACATCCTAAATTAAATCATTCAGAGATAAATCAAATAGCTGATTAACGATTCCGGATACTGACAAATAAAAAAGCAAATGGAAAATTGACAGGCAATCTAAAACTTCTAAATACAGCATGTAACCAACGTCGATACATAATGAGCGAATTTTTTCGAAAAGTAGAATAATTCTGTTTTATAAAAGGATATTTTCTTAAATTTTTTTTTTTTTTTTTTTACTACATTTATCGATCGTTATTCTTCAAAATAATTACATATTCGTGAAAATTTTTAAAAAATACTATTTTTTTTATTTCATCAATATTATTTGTGAACCATTATTTTATGGTTTCAGTAGGTATTAAGTTAAAAATATTCCTAAATATCACTTAAGCCAGCCGTATAATAGGTTGTAAGCCCTATGTACACCAAAAGTAATTCTGTACCTACTTTCCCATAGTAAAAATACAGTTTCGTCTCTGTGAGACATCTACAATATACATTAATTGATTAATGATGTCTCTGTGACAAAAAGCCAGCACTGTTCTAAAAGATTTGAACAAACTCAAAATATTCTGAATAAAAATAACGTACGATAATTAATTTTGAAAATTCTCGGACTCGTAAAATCTCGAGAATCTGACAGAGTCGAGAATTCACAATATTTAATCTCAACTTACTGTCATTAGATTCGGCTATGTGGACCGCCGCTTCGGCTCAGAATCCAGGTAGGTGCCCGGCAGTCTGAACGGGACCCCGGGTAGGTAGGGCTCGTGAAATCGGCTGTCCGTCAAACGCGGCGACGCGACGGCCGCCTCATTTGGATTCACGGCGGGATGAAGCCTTAATCGCGCATGCGCGGATAATTCCAACATGGCGCGTGGACCGCGCATTGTCCCCCGGCCGCGAGCCGCGATAACTCGCCGCTAGCGAGGGGAAAAACTACATTTCGAAATGAAGACTACAACACACACGCGTTCACCAGTTTGAAGACTACAAAGTGTACACTACAGTTATAGTAAAAATGCAGTTGCCGGCAAACTTCTTGAAATTTTTTGGCGTAGCGGGGGAATGCGCAGAAGACAAAATTTGGGTCTCGTTGGTGGAGTGGTACATGCGCAAACTTCACCCCATTACGCCGTAAAATTTCAAGATGTTTGCCGGCTACTGTACACGAAGTGAAGTAATTGTAGTACTACAATTGTAGTATTAATGAAGTGAAGTAATTAAGTAATTGTAGTATTAACGAAGTGAAGTAATGAAATGAAGTAATTGTAATATTAATGAAGTGAAGTGTAATGAAATGAAGTAATTGTACTACAAAATTGTAGTACTAGTGAACTACTTATACTTTTTCCCAAATAAAAAGTTTGGTGGCTGGGAAAAATATTTAAGACAAATGCCGATATTTTCTCCAAAGTAACATTTTGCGACCTAAAAAGAAACATAAAGGTCGCCAACAAGATTTCTTCGATGACTCCCAAAATTTTTCAATTCCAAAGATTTCTTCATTTCTCTACATCAACTTTCCAAAAATTTCACATAAAAAACGAACTATTTGAAGTATGTTCTGGTACTTTCGATAACTTTGAAGTGTGTGTACTTTGTAGTGTTCGCTTTGAAATGAAGTATACTATTTGAAGCATGTACTTTCAATAATTTTTAAGTGTATGTATTTTGTAGTGTGCACTACACTTCAAAACGTGTGAAGTGTGCGCTTCAATGTAATGTAGTACTACATTGTAGTAGTGAGTACAGAGCGGACCCATGACTACTCGCCGCGGAGGGGCGCGCGATATTGTTATTCCTCGGCCGTGCCGGCGGGACTTCCGCCAGGAAACCGCCGGACGCCCACGGCCGCCTCGTAACCCCAGTCCAGTCCGCTTGTCAAATTTCATCGCGATTGCGGCCCGTACAAGCGACTCGCTGAATGATCAAAATTTTACCTCGGCCCTCGGAGGAGCTGCGGCGGACACTGTGGTCATGTGACATTTAACCGGTCGGGTGCCGGAGCGCAGGTCTGCGCGAAAACTTTTGTACCCTCTATGTGCCGGAGCGCAGATCTGCGATCGTAGACACGCATGCGAATTCGGCCTATTTTACCTGCGTTTATGGGTTTTTAAAGCTTGTCATTGATTGTTTCTCAAGGTTTTGAATGAATGAACGAGTTCTTTCTGCCAAGTAACCTCATTTGCGGTGCAAACCGGACAAAAAATCATTCCAAATGTCGTTTTCGAACCTCAACTTCATTAATTGTGTTATTTATCTGTTAAAAAAAGTGTTTTTTTTTAAAATAAAAAAGTGTTAAAATTCAGTATTTTTATATTCTTTGATATATTTAGAACGAAAATATTGAAATACAATATCTTTAGTGTTATTGCTTCCATGGTTTTATTCGATAAACATGTGCGTACATTTCTGACAGTAAATATCGTTATTTATTTATACTTATAATTAATAAATAAGTAATTTTTGTACAAGTAATTATTGAAGTCTGTATATTGAGAAACCAGAAACTGCAACTTCTTAGCGATTATTGTTGATTTTTACATGAATATAACCATCACAAAAAAGTGTCTAAAAAACAGCAATCGTGCGCGAAATTGCGAGGCAGACAGGGTACATTCCTCGTTACGTACGGCCGGCATCTGACCGGTTAAGTGCACACAGCGGATTTTGTTTTTACACGATTTTGATGCAACGAATCTGCAAAAATTCCATTTTCGTTCTAGTGCCGTAAACCATCCGATTTTTTCTATATTTTCGTATAATGTTGAAAAAGTTTAAAATTGCTTTAATATATGCTTTGGTTGGAAAGAAAAAGTTTTTTTTTTCAACATTGTCCGAAAATATAGACTAAATTGGACGATTTAAGATAGTAAAACGTAAAAATAATTTTTGCAGATTCGTCAGTATACGTAGGAAGTCCCTAAGTCTAAAATGGCATTTTCAGCTACTGGGTGTCTATTATCTGAAAAAAGATGCCGCCTAACAGATAAAACAATCGACATGCACTTCCTTCACTGACAATCAGCTTCCTACGAAGCCATTTTCAAAATCACCCTTAGATTAAGTGGATGTATGAATTTTTTTTATGTTTTGCATGTTTAATTGTGTATGTATGTGTAAGTACTTAAAACTGATATTCATGTCACGTACAAAAAATAAAAATAACTTTGAATAATATTTGCTTTATTTTATTAACCTAACACAGTAGTAAAAACTACTACTAACTCTACTACATTGATTGATTGATGCTTGCAAAACGCCTACAAAAACTTTAATGCGATGATTAATAATGAACATTTTATTAAGGTTGCTGATATAAAAATGCAAGGCGTTGTCGTTAATTGCTATTCAGCTCTATAAACAAAAAAAAACACAAACGTATTAGGGATCCCGCGGGATATATATATATAGTATATATATATATATTATAAATATATATATATATATATAATATATATATATATATATGTATTTTTTTTTTCTCTCTGTATATTATGCGTCACTATAAGATATATGTGATTTATAACTTGTTATTTATATGGCGGACTAGGTCTTGCACTTACAACTTGGTTACGTTGGAATATAACAAATATTATTATTATTATAACATTTTGTCGACAGCAAATTCAATCCCACAATAAATGATCGCAACGTAGAATGCAATGTGCGATTTCACGGAGATTTGATCGCTTGCCTGGTTCTTTACCAAGAGCCATACAAGGAGTTCATTATAAAATCACAGTTATCTTATAACTGAATTTTTATTCAAAACGAGAGAACCTATAAATTTGGTACGAAAGACCATTCCATTTATGAAAGACAATCGAATTAGTATTTGTAAGCCTTGCGTACGACGCACATCGTTTCGTTATGTTTACGGGTATAAAAACCAATACAACGAAGCGATATGCCTCGTACGCACGGCTTACACATACTAATTCGATTGTCTTTCTTAAATGGAAAGAGGTGTACATCGCACCTGGATATCTCGATTAAAGTAACGTGTGTAAACGGATGCGTTTTTTGTCTGATAGAGAGTGAATAAATTTAATTTGTTAATATAAACTTATTTATTAATACAAACTTATGTTTATTATTTTTAAAAATAAAAAGTAAAATCTTCTAACATCGCCGAAGTACCATTTTCTTGATTGACTTCGAAAATATGAAAGTTTAACCCTCTTTTATTTGAGTGTCTCACCCTTTTAACGTTTTCACCTCGTCAACTTGTAGACGGCTGGTCCAAACAGACGTCTGGACACTTTCTTTTATTGCTCACCTTTACTGCTGATTTGGCTTAAAATTCCTCGAAAAAATGCCCACATTCCGTTAACTGGGAATTTCCATTTTGCAACTTCAGACACTAGACGTAAAATAATACCTCAAAAAATTTACTGCCTTGTCCCAGTCAGGTATAAAGAGTTCTCCGTGTTTTGTTGAAGGTATATTATTATAATAATAATACCCATAAATGGTGATACACTTGAGTTTCAATTGTTGGCGACATTTTTGATAGATTTCCTTCCGTCAGGATCGGTTCCTGTCCTTCCAGGTAATGTTTGGCGAAAGTTTTGTACCGTGTTATCCTAATGATGTTTATTAATGTTTGCCTGTATATTTGACTAAACGCTCTACAACTTTATTGTTATTTATTGTATTTTAATAATCTAAAAGTCGCCAAAGACGAACAAAGGATTTTTATTATTATTTGGACTTGTTATGATGGTTTCTGAGACAACAGCTGTCAATCAGTTATTTATTTATTCGTAAAATCATTGCAATAATATGTGTTTTCATGGGTTAATTTATATACTGTACGTAGTAATGAACCTGAATTAAATTAACTACATTCTATATCTTCTTATTTTTATATCTTATTTACATCTAAAAAGTAAACTACATTCTTCCTTGTATCCGTTCGCCCTTCCATCTATATCGCATAGCAACCAAAAATTGACAATATCTGTCAAATTGGCTTTTATAAAGGAAAAAAATCCTACGTAATTATTGAAGGAACATATGAGAAATACGGCAACATAAAACATAATAATTTCGCTGTCTGTCCGTTCGTCTGTCTTTCTGTCCATAACTTCGTGTAACGTCCCTAATTTCGTTCGAATTACAGCTAAAAAAAACAAATTAAACGGCTGGAGATGGGGCTTGAACCCCGGGCCAGCAAACCCGAACCGGCCGCTGAACTCATGTCGCTACCGCCGCCTCTCCGTGAACCGTCAAAAATATAACGTATAACATACTAGGGCTTAATAAATATGCGAATCATTTCATGTTCCGTGATTTTTCACGGGTGTGCGGTTAGTAATATTTATATATTTCAATCGGTCACTTTAAACAAAAGCCGACATTTAACCTGTCGCAATAATTTTGATTGCGAAACATCGTTGTAAGTACAAAGGAAAAAATATATGTTATTTTTTTCAAATACTATCCATGATTTTAAAAATAAATTATGGTTATGAAAATGATTTATTTCCCGTCATTATTGACGAGTTATATTATACACATATATAATCATATTTTGATGTACTTGGGATGTTTAGCACTGATTTATGAATATTTATTTCCTTGTAGGGATAAGGATGTCCTCACGACTTCCTTGCCCGGCGCTATGATTAAGCCGTATTTTAGATTCTCCGACATCACTTCCTAAGTGACTAATGTGAATATTTAGAAAAGTTCTCCGAACATGTAGACCCCCATCAGTCACTTACGCACGCACGCCCTTGTATTTGTTTTAGGCTATTGATAACGAAGTTTACCTGCGAATTTAATACCTCTCGGCTTGACAATAACGCGGTAATGACGCTATTGTAGTTGTAAATAATAGCGCGTGATTCACACAGTCCAGTTTGTGAAATTCTTGACTCAATGTAAATAGACTAGACTCATGTTACCGTACCTACATGATATGCATAAGATGTTAGTGGATTGCCGCATCTCGGCGTTTTTATTGGCCAATCAGTCGTCGTGGGCGGAGCCCGTCGTTTAATTTTTTAAATATTTATTTATTAAATATATTTTTGTCTTCATGTATTGTTATGTAGGTAATTACCAAAACCTTTTCTGGTTAGAGTTTTTTTTGTTATTCGGCCATGTGTATATGACGTTTCGAGTCCCGTCGCAAGGTTCGCGTCATCAGGTCTGATGTATTGAAACGTCGGCCAGAAAGGTCGTTTACACACGGCGCTATATCCCAGAAGATTCTGAACTACCGCGAAAACCTGAGATATATCTTTTTTATCAACGTTTGTCTTAATCGATTGCATTTGTAGGTTTGCAGGTAAACTACTCTGTTAAAAGCTATTCACTAAAAAAATATTCCTTAAATCAATATACTTACGATATATTCCGAAAAAAACGAATTTATACATATATATACATGTAATTATCACATACAAAACATAAATAAATATTTGTCGCACATGAAAATTTTAACTCTAATATGTCTTGAGAGTTGTATGTTCTAAATAGGCTTCGAGTTTTCCAACACTTGCATTACGCGCACATTAAACTACTCTGTTAAAAGCTATTCACTAAAAAAATATTCCTAAAATCAATATACTTACGATATATTCCGACAAACCGAATTTATACATATATGTATATAGATGTAATTATCACATACAAAACATAAAAAAATATATGTCGCACATGAAACTTTTCTAATATGTCTTGAGAGTTGTATGTTCTTATAGACTTTGAGTTTTCCAACACTTGCATTACGCGCACATTAATTCTAATTAATTCTAGTACCTACATTTCATCGCCATTGAAATGAAAAATGACACATAAATCATATTTTTCCGGTGAATTAAATACCTTAAATAAATGAAACTTTTTTAAAATGAAAGATTTCTGCAAAACGGCTGAATTACGAAAGTCCGCATTCAGGTGAATGGGTATTGTTATGAGTACAGGATGCATTGGCGGCACAGCTAACCTTGCGTAAGCGGAACTCGGCCGTACGTATCTCGGGTCGTGTATAAACCTGCAAATCTTTCGTCATCATCACAAGTACGCCTCCAATAAAATTGTATTCATTTACTAATTCTAGTTTAGATCTTTTTTTTATCTTTCGAATATTCATTGCCATGGTCCTTCTAGATTCCATTTTCATTTAAGATGATAAATAATTATTGATGTAGTAAACACGCAGATCTAATATCAAATACCGCAAAATTTTGTAAATGATTTAAATGTTTATTTTTTATTTTTTTTTGTCTTAATCTCACTGTCAAGCTTCTCTATTCTCAGGATAACAAGGTTGTTATATTAGTAATACGAAATATACGGGAAAGTTTCTATGAGAAATGTAGAGACCGTAAATGTGTCTTGCAGCTAGTACCAAAAACTTCACGGGTGGATTCCTGCCTCGATAATGAGTCGAAAATGTTCATGCAACCATAATATCAATAGTTATGGAGATTTCTGATATCTCTTATATCGATTATGAACAATTTATTCATTCGTTTCAATAAAATTCAAATAAAATGATAAAAACCTTTTAAAAAAATCTGTTTTCAATTTTTGTAATGTTTTTATAATTTTATTCGATTTGTATTAAAGCGAATGAATTTTTCATAATCGATATAAGTTACTGTATTGATGGTTCAACTTTTGCAAAAAATTAGTCAGAAATATTGAGAAAAAATGCAAAATTTGATATTGCCTATCTCATTAACTATATTGTTCGTGGTCATGGTCACAATTTAGACTCATTATCATGTCAGGAATCCACGCATAAAATTTTTGATGGTAGCTGTGAGAACCCTTTATAATAGCGATAAAAAAATATTTTATTTATTGCTATCCTGGTCAACATGTGCTATTTAAACTGTAATGATTTAGAATATATTTTGTGTTTGTATATAAATGTAAATAATTTATAAAGAATGTAAAAAAAAGTGAATAAAATAAAATATAAAAACAGATGCCGCCCTTAAAGAATTGTCGATAGTAATTTAAATGTTTCTTATATACAATAATAGCTGTAGCATTATTTTTCTCTTTTATTAATAATGAGTTGCACATTGTGATGGTTTTTTTATCCACCTAAATTCTGATTTGTTACATACATAGTAATTACCTATTATAGTTTTGACATTCCCCATCGTTTTTGAGTTTATATAGACTTTTAGTATGTTCTCAGGCACTTTTATATGACTAGTAGTTCAAAAACCTTATAGTAAAAAATCTGAATAGGTACCTACTTACATACAATTATTTTTGTATTTTCTAATTCAAATATTAAATACATCTGAATTATTTGCATACCTTTGAGATATGCCCATATGGAGTTCCCCAAGGTTTTGTAAAAGTCCCTCCGAGAATGCTCAAAACTCTGCAATATTGTTATAACTTATAACGCCAGTTCGCTCGACGCAGCCGCTCGGTCCATACGCTCGCCGAGATTGTGATCGACGAACGAGGTACCTGTCATAACTTGTTTACAGCGGCAAACAGCTGTGAGAGAAACGTTTACTACCTGCGACGACACTTTTACGCCATCTATGGATGGTAATTCGCTTATCTGTTCGTGATGGAATCACAACAATCGCTCGATCCATTCATTTCATCGTGTGATTTTAAATGAGGAATGCTTTTAATGTTGGCAATAAATAAGTAGCGGATAATTTCTCATGGAAAGAATTTACGACTCTGAAAATATCAGTGGCGTGCACTGGGAAAGGACTAAGGTTATGCTGCTAATGTCGATTCCATAAAATGCGATTCCATGAGCTGCATACACCGCTAGAGCTTATACAAGTATCCAAAGGAGTACACTCTTTTACAAGCGTGTTTTAGCAAAAATAAAAAATTAACAGTTAATTTGAAAAAAAATATATTATAACGTATACAGATTGTCAAGCCGAAATCGGATGTTAGGCCAAGTCGTAATAGTTATCAGAAAAATATTTAAAAAAATCTAAGTCATGTGTTTTAAAAATTATAATCATTTATTATGTAATCCTGAATAATGCTTCTGTAAACTTTTGTCCAAAATTCAAAGCCAACTGCTCCAGCTTGGAAGAAAATGTCACTTTTTGACCAAACCAAGTATTCAAAATCAATACTTTTCCCAGTTTTAACTGACTTTTTGTTTTTTTTTAATATTTTTCTGATAACTATTATGACTTGGCCTATCACCCGATTTCGGCTTGACGTCGAGATACGGGACACCCTATATAAAAGAACGCCATATTTTATGTATATTGAAACGTATAAACGTAAGTTCGCTTCAAATATGTGTGCCGTTTTGCGATACGTCTGTTCAAGCTAAGTCGTATATCCAGAATCCCGAGCAGCGAGTAAGGATTACATTTACGAGTATATTAAAGATCAGAAACAAAACATAATAAGAATTTAAATCTTCCTTGAAATTTATAAATTCTTCTAGATGGTTATAGTCAACACATAGGACCTTTTTGTGCGTATACCTACACACTCGATATATTATATACCAAATCAATACGTTATTTAGATGCATATCGCAGAAATTATAGATATGTTTTTATTATTGTACGGACTATACGTCCCTGGAAAATATATCTATACCTATAAAGTTAACTAACTAGACACAGAAACCGCTCATTCCTCGACCGGAAGCTACAAATTCTAATGTTTGCTGCATTCCAAAACTCCATTCATCTTTTTCATCTATTCAAACCGCCGTCGATCCTCGTCGACATTGCACACGATGAGTGTGAAGTGTTCTTCAAAAAAATGCACAATTCAATACCGCCAGAGAGGATTAAATCATTTTAGATACAGTACACCTTTTGTCTACTGTTCCATTACATTGTCTACATCTCACCTCCGGTGGCTCGGCTATAACGCATGATCACTTTTTTTTGTAATTCGAATATCGAATCGCACGGGACAATCAACCGTGCATCCGTCACCCTCTGTCGTACCGTGTTAGAACGGTGAAGAACGTGGGGCGACATTGCTAGTATCGTAGTAAGCGTAGAACCGGTGCATTTCATTCATAAAATTCGGTCTGGGTATGGGTAGTGTGTTTTTTGTGTTCGCTCATTTTGTCGGAATATCGTCGGTATTTTGTTCAGCTCTGACGTCTGTGCGGGTATTACCAACCTTTTGGCGCATTTCGAATTGTAATTTTAGTTTTGTGAGATACTTTTAAATTTTCAGGTTGCTAACATTTTTTCCACCACTATATTAATCTGTATTCAGTCATGTCATATGATCAACTGTGTTGACCTTGAATCCCACGCTCTCTACACTTGCGCTGCGATTTAACATATACCGTGTCGATTTACATCGTTACTCTTAATTTTATTTGTTAATTTAAAACACAACATAACAGTGCGTAAGAAACGTTTCGATCGCAGAGTAAAGAATTTGCTTTAATATTTATATTACTTTATTTCCTGTGTAGCCATGCCAACGGGTTTTACAAATTTTTCGTCACATTAAACCTTTCGTAATTATTTTATTGTTAATATATAACGTTACTCCACAGGCAACTAAAATAAATAGACATTAACTTTGGCGTATAGATGCAAAGCGCCACTACCCATATGTCATCCAAATGAATACATACTGGCGCTTTTGAATCTATACGCCACAACTAACGTAAATTCTTTGCCCACAATTTGGCATCACGTCCGTTGCCAACGTTCGCCTTGTTAAAAAAAATTAGAAGCTTGTAAATTTTGAAACAATTATGAACGAGTTGAACTTCTTCTTCTTCTCCTAGTGTCGTGCCAGGTCCCTCCGTCGTAGACTATCACTTACTTGAGAATACATCTCCCTATCTCTAGCAACTCGAAAGAGCTCTTCCACCTTCTTTATTCCTATCTAATCCGTTATGGAGCCTTGAGATCTGCTTCCTGCCGACACCGCGTTTCCATGACCCAAGTATTGACACCTATCGGGCTTTGACATTCGTCAATAACTCTCTCTCAGTTCTGGCTCTCTAGAGCACATCCGAGTTGCTGACCTTATCTGTCCACGGTTTCATAAAGTTCAAACTAAATACCATTAAATTGTATCATCTCATAGTAGGAGACTCTGCCGGGAACAAAATTACAAAAAAAATACGTTTTGCTTACTAGGGGATTTAATTATGCAAGCATAAATACTTCAAATATAGTAAAAATGTGTCTTACACAGTAGTGAGAGGAACATTATTCCGCTGTGAAATAGATTAGTTCAACTGTACATATTTTGCACTCTGTGCGTAACCCTTATTTTTAGTTTCTATATTATATATAATTTCTCTACCATAAAAGGTGTATTATGTGACATGTTATCTTCCTGATTTTCATTAAATGTTTTTACGTTGTGTTTAAGTTCACACTTGGACTAACCATCAGGGTCATTAAATGCCTTTTAAATATCGGCGGTTAATAAAAATAATTTAGAAACTGCCACGTTCGTACCGGAACATCAATTGAATCCCGAAATGCGTTTGGAATGGTGTTCACGCCAAATTAGATTTTTGTGCTCCGCCGCTTCATAAATACACTTTTTAACGACATCCTGACTACAAAGATCTTGGCCGTTTGTTTTTCCATCATGCATGACAACTCTTCATACGTGTTCAGGAACCCTCAGTTGTCTCCTCGCGGCAGCACCATCTCCTTTGGGCGCGGTGGAAGTTGAGACAGAGCACGCTGCGTAGTCTCCCTCTCAGTTTTCTGGAAACAGATGATTCTGTGTTGGAATTTCTCCTACCTGTCCTGCCTACGTAACACAATATTATATCGTCAATGCGGTTTCCTTAAATGTTGTATCGTATTATTCTCTCGTGAGATCGCGAGAAGTTATAAGGGGCAACACCACTCCGAAAGCCTGAAATTTAGGTAGAAATTTGGTGACTTTTTAAGAGTTTTTCGTTTTTTATTTTATTAAAATACATATATTATATTATTTTAATGGAATTTTTTAATATAAAAAACAAAATGGCCGTGTCATGTCCATTCCCGTGGAGCTCCTCCGCCGCGACTGAGATGCATTATCCTCCGGTGCACGTATCTGAGAGGTCATATATTTATTAAGAAATAAAATATATATATTTAGCTAACTAACTAACTAACTAACCATCACGCCGTTTCCCTGCAGGGGCACGCAGAAAGGATTGAACGCCACACTCTTCTATCCTGGCACAACACTTTTGCTTCGGCCACATTCATACATCTTCTCATACAAGTTGTACGGTTATTGCGGCTTTTAACTATTTAATTATTTAGAAATTAAATATATATGGTCATTAAATTAGGTAAAAAAACATGAACTTCTACGTTACCTCTACTGAGTTTAATAATATTTTTATATTTGAGAGTTGAAGAATCTCTAATGTAATGTAGGTTATGTATGTAATTATTTATTTATTTAATGATCATCATGAATAATGTCTACAATGTTAACCAAAATCCATCAATAATATGAAACATATATAATAAGGCATACGGATTTTTTAATCTGATAAATCATTTGTTAAATTAATAACAATCGCATTTACAATTATTGAAGGGATTTTTTTTAAAACATTCCCAATTTTACAAAAGACGTTTTTTTCCAAATCGGATATGCTACATTATTCATGTTTCAGGTGTAATTAAGATATAACACGGTGATGAGAAAAAATGCTAATCTCGTAACTATTGTAGTAACAAAATAACTCAACGTGCGTACGATACAAATGTTTAGTTTGGTAAAAAATAAAAAAATTTCTTCCATCATGATTACAGTGCGAAGCCGAAAATTTATCTTTTACGTTTCCAGAATCTACCCACATTTAAATATAAGCGTGTTTTTTTAAATATTTTTTTTCATGAAATATAATTTTCTACTTTTTAGTTTTTATATCTAGTGCCATCTTTTGGTGAGCTTTAACAAATTTCCCATACAAAATTTTGATTATTTAATTATGATGGATTGATGGATGGATCCATGTATTGTCATCGAGATTACGCCTGTGTGCAAAATTTCAGCTCGATTAGACATTGGGAAGCGGGTGAAATATCAGTTGTAAAATTCCGCCCAGACAAAAAGGTCAAGCGAATAAAGCGCGGTAAAACACAAAATAGTATTCCTGTAGCGTGCGCTTGAAAAAAATTGTATTAACGCCATATCAGGATAATAAAATGAAAAACCCCGTTTATTAAAGAATTGGTGATTCATGCAGTTGTATCAGAAATGTTCGGAAAGTGGCCACCATTACACACCCGATGCCGGATTCGCATAACGGACATCCGTCGCTCGCCGCCGGACATTCATTCCGAGGGTCGACTTACAACGCGTTGGCCTCACCTAATGTCGACGCCCAGACCGCGCATTTTCAACAAAGCAGCGTTTTAGGCTTTTACGACGATCGCGGCAATGTTTCTGTGATGCCGGTTAGAGTTTAACATTACCCGCGGTGGCGACATTGTTTACCATAGCCGATCGGTTTAGTCTGACCTTAAACGGATGTCGCACTCGATGATGCATTTTATCTATAGTTTGTTTGTACATAAATATGTTTTATGACACCTGCGATTTCTGCGTGATTGGTGGAGACATTGTCTCAATCGGCGTGATATTTTTGATAAATTGCATTATTATCTGTGTATAAATTATTGATCAGTACCATTGATTCATTGCCCAAGTCTATTATTTATTATTCATTAACTTAAATTGTAGGTGTCTGTATGGAAGTCTTTCAGGACCTGTCTTAAGGCTTGCTTAAGTGATTACTTTACACAACGTAACGTTCAACGATTCCACCCAAGATCAACCTTTCATTTATCAAATTTTGGAATGTTATATATAAATGTTATTTAGTACCTCATTTTGCATTTTTGAAACAACTACGCTATCGAAATCTACGGTTGAAAATGTGTAATTCCTATGAAACAGTATATAAATGTCACCGGTGGTATGAGTATGAAGCAATCTTTTTAATATAGATACTATAGGATTATGTGGAGTATAAAAGTAAAGGCAGCAATATCCAAAAAAAAATTAATGCATTCTTAGAGTATTACTAATTTATAATGTACTTAATTCTAGGTTTTATAGGAAACATAATTTTGGAAGGGAAGAAATACATACATTGAATCTAGAATTCAGTACATTTTAAAATAGTAATCCTCGGTGACTGCACTTAACACTTTTTTAAAATTTTTTTTTTGGATGTTGCCTTTGCTTTTATACCCCATATATTGTAATATTTATCCGAATGCAAGTAGAAGAGATGAAATTTCAATGAAGGCAAGTATATAATATGGAAAAGAATTGCAATTAGTTAATTAAGAAGCTGCAGACTAATCTTGTGTGTCAAACGTGGTTTTTGTTTTTCGAAAATTCGAATTCAATCATTATACAAGTTCAATAAAATTAGTCATCTTTTACATTGACTTGTTCGACGCTGTTTTAATGAATTCGGATGAATTATCTGATACATACAAGAGTCTGATGCAAGTGTGTTTCGTGCGTAGTTAACACCGGTAGTGTTAATTAAATCGGCGATGAACAAATTTTAACAAGTACCCGAATAATATTTTTATATAATTTTGAAATGCACACAGCTTCTCGGGTCCCCTCGGCCGGCCGCCCCTGCACAAAGGGGCCGGCGGAAACACCTGTCAGAAATACCTGAGCGATTATACGGGAAGAGCATTCCGACGGTGGAGGCGGCCCCGCGGCCATCGGTTTGCCGTTTCGACTTGCTCTCGCGGGTTTTTTAACCAAAATTTTGTTTCATTTCATATCTCCACTCGTGTACTCGCTTTCCATATCTTCGTGACCTTTATCGGCAGCCATTTTATTTATTAACGAAATATATTATATATAAGAAATACAGAAAAATCAAATCAACGAAAAAATATTTGGTTGCTACCGGGGCTCGAACCACGGACCTCCTATCTATCCGAGGCAGGTGCGTTAACCAATTGCGCTACAGCGGCCTCGTACACTTCCGTCAATATTTCGACCTTATATGCATGTCTCTTATTATTAATTTATTAATACATATTATCCATTTTAGTAATCCACTTTTGGTAATGCGGTAGTCACAAATTACTTTGTATATCTACCGCTAGAGGACTCCAAAATTAAATATTTTATTCATTTTAATTTTGGAAACATTTAATATTATTAGATATAAAACTAGATATTATATTAAAGAACAAATTCTTATTGTGAAGTTGCAATTTCAGAACTGCATATCAATAGTTATGGAGTTATGCAATATCAAAGTTTGCATTTTTTTTTCAATATTTCTAACTTATTTTTTACAAAGCGTATCTATATTTTTATTATCATTACAGTAATATATATTGATTACGACACAGTAATATATATTGATTACGATATTCGTTTCAATACAAGTTAAATAAAATGATAAAAACCTTGCAGAAAATTGCAATCGGAATTTTTATTGTTTTTGTTTGACTTGTATATAAGGGAATGAATTTTTCATATTCGATAAAAATTACAGTAATGAGTGATATTCCAACGTTTTACAAAAAATAAGTCAGAAATATTTTTCAAAAATGCAAACTTATATAGATGTCACATATCTACGTACCTAAACTATTGATATTAGGTCATGCTTGCGTGAACATTTTCAACTCATAATTAAAGCAAGAATATAGTCCTGTGAGGTTATTAATGTTTTCCAAATAACCCCGTATTGATTTAAATTTATAAAAAATGCACAACATTAATAATATTAAATTAAATAATTTATAAAGACAAATTAACTTAAGTACCTAATTCTAGTACATATATAATTCATCATATTTCCCAACATTGTAGACATCATTTAACATAACGGATAAATAAACCGATAATAGGCGAGAATATTGAAGTGGAAAATGAAAATAATAAGTAATAATTGCATAATACTGGTGCCTGTTTTAGCTCTTAAATTGTAAATAAATCTTAAACGTTAAGCAAATTGATATTTTTTAACCTTGTATTCGTATCCAGACACTTCATTTAAATTGTGTAGGTATCTGTCAAATAATTAAGAAATATATAAATAAATGTTTAACTTCTCGGTTTTACATCGAAAATAAATAATTATTTATTTTTAAGGAAATCGTTGAGTCTAGTGAGCCTCATCCCAGGAGACCAGCAAGGTAGTCATAAAGCATGTTGGAAGTGACATATATTTCGCGTATGCATATTTATTAATTTTTTTATAATATTATAACCACTACTATAACGTACACATTTTCTTCTAAATAAACTACATATAAAGTTGCAGCATTTATTTATATTTTTATAAAAAAAAATCACGTGGCGCTGTCTATACCTATTCATTTTAAACATGCAGTAATACAATAGTATGTTATATGTTTTTATGTGTTTTTTTATATAATGTAATTGCATCACCATACACTGCTTATCGAGTAATGTAGATCTATCAACGTTGTTTGTCTGTTTGCACTCCAAAGTAAACTCCTACGCATGATCTCTGGTTCAGAGCCTTTCTTCTCGGTTCCATCTTCCCGGGGCCTGCAGATCGGCTCGCGATACAGCGTGATGCTGTTGCCCAGCTCCAGGTCTTGTGAAATTCCCTTCCTCACTTGTTCTCTTTTACAAGCAGTAAATCAAAAAATATACATTTACACACATTACTGTACTTTTTCTATGGATGTACATATAATTTACATTGTTTTTAGGATATCAATTTTGAAATATTCTCCGTTGCTGCTTCTTTGAGCATACCTAACTCGTTCTAGACTACTAACGATAAAATATCGATATCGATTTATAGATTCGATCTGGTTTATTCTCGCAGTGCGCTCGTACCATAAATGTAAGACTTTTTCTTTTATTAATTATATAATGCAAACGCGTTACGATTTTGAGAAACATTCTTCATCTGTGTATAGTGAACGAATCGGTAAAAACCTTAGCGCGATTTTTCCAGGTAATAAATTGGACTACCATTATAATTTGATTACTTAACATTTTTTCGTAGTCGCTTTCTTATTTCACTATTATTTAATTTATTTTATTATTAATATATGATAATTTGCTTGGTTGGAGCATTAAAACATATTTTAATAGTCGTTAAGCATCTGTTTCAGTGTTAATGGGTTGTTTATGCATAATATTGATGTTAAAATATCCGTAAATGGAGATGTAATGAGGAAAACTAATGCTACACTCATTAAATTATGTTTTCCTGTTTTCCATTTATGTTTTGACTTACGACCAATCGTACCAGTGATGTCCTCTCGTGGGTTCCCACCGTTTCACGCACTCGATCATTAAAATTGGAAATCTTTCAGCGAAACGTTAGCTGATGAATGTCTACAATACATTCCAGTGCAGAGATGCTAGATTTACTTGATGATATTGAGAATAGCTTGTTTACTTGCTACGTTAAGCACCAAATTTGAAAGCAGCTCAAAATATTCGAAACCGTTGTTCAGAAAAGGTTATAACAGGTGTCATTCTTTTGATCCCTAAAAGTCTTTCAAAACCGGATTAATGATACATATGGTGGAAATTATTAAATAAAATTTTGTAGGAAGGATATATAACAAACCGAAACGAGTTAATCGAACCGGTTGATAATATACTCGGTAGCATCAGTAAATTCGTATCCATCCATATACCACAACTTTGGATGTAAAGATTTATGATAAGCATTACCATTAAACACTGTTTCAAAATTGTCGTCTAGGCAAATTTTGTATTTACTTTGTGCCTCGTTTAATTTTTACGACTTTTTAAAACTAAGAAATCATGTTTTGTAGCAATCTAGATAACCCGGTTTTTACAGGTTTTTCATTGCCAAATGCTCAACTCATTTCCTTCGTGATTAATGGAATTTTTTGAAAACGACTTGTGGCTCTTGGTCATAAGGAGCATGTTGTCATTACATATAATATTTGTTTAAAATGATTCACCTTTATTTTAAAAGGAAAGTTTGTAAATAATTATAATGTGAGCTACATTAAAATTTTGAAAGCGTGAACTGTCGTGTTTGTTTGAAAAACAGACACCAAAACCAATTTCCCCCTTCTGTTAAGAGTTTTTGGGGTATTCTGCCGAGTATGTGTGATCTTACTGGGCGTTGTTTCGGATCTCATTGCAGGTTCCATAATCAGGGCTGATATGTAGCTGTGAGTTGATGTTGTGGATAAGTGTTGTGATATTGATTTTGTGACAGTCTTTATATTATTCTGAATATTATTTACAATTTATTTATCAGTCAGACATTATTTATTATTAATTTATCATAAAAAGTGTACTGTGTATTATGTAAAAACTTGCTGATCGAGAACTCATTCCTACATCGTATTATTGATTTGCGACAGTCTTTATTTTATTCTGAATATTATTTTCAATTCATTTTATCATTAAGGCATTATTTATTATAAATTTATCATAAAACGTGTATACGTACGTGTAAAAACTTGTTAATCTGGAACTCTTTCATAAATTGTATTTATTGATTTGCGTTAGTCTTTTTATTGTTATGAATATTGTTTATAATTTATTTTTTCATTAAGTCATTATTTATTATTAATGTATCATAAAAAGTGTATCTTATAATTATATCATATTCAAAATTCAAAATGCTCATAAAATATTTATACAGGGGCATGTATTTATGCGTATCTACATTTACTAGAGGTAAAGTTTGTAAGTTTGGATGTGTTAGGTAATCTCCGAAACTACTCATCCGATTTTAAAAATTCTTTCACCAATATTTAGAATGGAGTTTTAGGGTGGATATATATTTTCCCGTTAAAACTAAAGAGCTTTTCGTGATGAAAAACTTTACAACGATAAAGCCAACGAAAGAATGGTCGAGCTATACGTTTTTTACGAAAACTGCCTTAACGGTAAGAGATATTTAAATACTTTCTATAGAGAAGTTGTAGAACTCAATAAGTTCTATAAACAGTCCCCGACGACATATATCTATACCTATATTAAGGTTGATACACAAATTGAAAAAATATGACTAAAATTTACTAAAAACCTACGCGTGCGAGGCCGCGCGGGTAAGCTACTGTTTAAATAAAAGTCATGCTTCTTGTTCTCACTACACGCCCCAGTCATACTATGTACTCTAACGTCACTCTAGGACCATATACTAAGTTCAATAATGACCTGTTGACGGTCTGTTTGTAAAAAAATAAAATAAAAAACTGACCCATAAAAACCAAGTTTTTATTATACTCTCTTTCTCATCGAATTAGATTTGTATTGATTCTAATTTGAAAAAACCGTTAAAATTTCGAAAAATCCAAAATTACTCTACAATTTAAAAAAAATTAAATGTAAATTTGTTAGATCATTTTTATCGTCGTTACGAGTCGTCTACCTGCAAAGTTTCAGCTCGATTGGATCACGGGAAAAGGGTTAAAAATCGATTCAAAGTTTTTCCGGCAGACAACAAACCGCAGACGCTACGAGTTAAAAGAAAGGGAGTAAAAAAAATAGTGTTTGTTTGCAATACCGTGTCAGAAACAGTGAAAGATACATCTATTGCCAGATCACTCACTACTATCTTTGCGGAATCTTCTACATATTTGACTGGTTTGAGCGCCGGATAATGTGAGGTTTTTGATTTCAGGCCATCAACTCTATTAATTTTTCATTTGTACCAATTTGATGTTGAAGGCACCCTATATTTATGTAAACATTGTACCATTTAGATGGCGCGCCGTACCCGTGCTTGTAAGATTGTCTTCCAATCAGCGCTTGGTGCCTCGCAATGTTGTTACTCGTAAGTACCTACTTGTCAGGTGGGTCTAGTACTATGTGGATACCGCGGTTACCAAACAGGGACTGTCTACCGAGATAAACCAATCAAAATTAAAAACAGTTTAACAAATTACAAATCAAAATTTATATTAAACTAACAATATTTTTATGTGTATGTTCTGAGAACACAATTACTGGATTTTTCCACTGCGGGATTATTATTTAATTAAGATGAAATATAGAAGTTTCACAGAGACAAAGCTATTTATATGAGAAACGTATATGGAAGTCTCTTATACAATGGCCCTGTATTAGGTAGGTATATTAAAAATATAGAGGTATCATTACCAGCTACGAAATATATGTATACTGTTTCATTAGAAAGGACTACAGGCATCTCCAGCATAGTCCAGTCAAATATACGAAAGGTTCCTAGAATTGGAACAAATATAAACTTTCAAAAATTTGATGTGTGGATGTTCTTACGATGGAATTGGTGAACGTTACATTGTGTATAGTGATCATTTAAACCAGCTCGTACAGATTGTTAACCCTGCGCCACCGTATAAGAGACTTCCATACTACACATGTCTCACATATAAATACATGTGAGACTTCTGTAAGTCATATTAACAAAATATAAATTTATATCAACCAATATCAGTCCTCTCTATCATTCATGGTTTATTTACAATATTTTGGAGACATTGTCATTTATTCGCAAAGATTTTTAAAATGATGTTTCTTCTTTTATTCATTAATTGTCAATTCTTCTGTACATAATTTTATACGCCGTATCTGTCATTATTTTTCGATGTTTGGCTTTGTGAGGTGATTGTCAGTATGCTGGCCTGTGTCGCCGGAAGCAAAATGCACTGTGAAACTATTCAGCATCCTCGATAACACATTACGGGAATGAAGATAACGATTTGAAGGCCCTCGTAGCGCAGTAGGTATTACGCTGGCTTCCCACACCGAGGGTTCCGGGTTCGATTCCCGGTAAAGTCACAATTTTAATCTATGTGATTTACTCAAGCCTGGTAGTTTTGTGATGTATTTCGCTTCTGTAATTGGGCCTTGGCAAAAAGTGTTTTTGCGACCGTTCTTATGCTGTGACGGTAATATTCTCCAGATGCTAATGATTTACGTATTTTTTTAAAGTAAAAGTTAACAGCAAGACTAGCGGTACATGATAGCGTTCTATTGCCAACTCCGATGTATGGAAGTGAAGCCTGGAATTGGCAAAAAAGGAATGAAAGTAGACTGAATGCGGTAGAAATGCGGTCACCATGACTCTTGTGTGTAAAATCTTTGGTCGGTAGAGTGAGAAATGAACAAATTAGAAGTGAATGTAATGCTGGCTGTAGTGTGGTAGATAGAAAAAAGGAATAGATAGAATAAAAAACCCATACATTCTATATGACCATGTAGAATGTATGAGATGGTTTGGTCATGTAGAACGTATGAGCGGGAAGAGGATGGTTAAGAAAATAGATGGGGCGAGTGTTGATGGCAATAGGAATATAGGGCATCCTCGAAAGACTTGGCATGATTAGATTACTACAAGTATCGTAGGATGACCCTGTTAGAAGCCTCAACAACCGTAGAGCATGCGTGAGAAGATGTAAGAATGTAGAGGATAGAGGAATATGGCATTACCCTGCGGAGAAACGGCATGATGGTTCGTTAGTTAGTTAATTAGATGATTAAGTTTTGTTTAGAGTTGGTCTTGCAAAAAGGGGGAGGAAAATGAAAAAAATATTTAATTAATTGAAAGTCGCGCGGTTATTGGACCAACCCGTTACCGCATTTGTAACTGTCCCATGGCGTATAGCTCCAATGTGTCACGTCTCGCATCCCTGTCCCACCTGCGGGAGGCGAGAGGCGAGAGAGGCGAGAGAGGCGGCGAGCAGTGTCGCGGCGGGGGCGGCCCGCCCACCGCGCCAGCACTGAGTCAGCGGGCCAAACCTTCTTCCGCCGCCAGCTCGCTGCTGCTGAGGCTGGACGCTCTCGACTTTCATCGGGATCGTACCAAGATCGCGCCACCTACCTACTGCCTACAGTTCACGTCCCCGTCATAAACGTGTATTTCCTTCAAAGGGGTCTTTCAATACTAAGGGCCGAATTCAGAGTCAATACATGTATGAGTTAAAGGTTGAGCTACGCCTTAAAAGTGTTATTTTGTACTGAAAATTACGCTTTTAACCTATAAATCATCTATTGACTCTGAATTCGGGCCTAATCATTTTTTGTTCATTCATCTTTTGGCCTTTTTTTACGAAAGTTGTGATTTTTAGTCTATTATTTATTTAGTTCCATATCAAAATACTCAATTCTATGTAAAAATGTACGTCGTTAACGCTACCAGAGAGCGCTATTTATATGCGATTTCGCGATAATTTTATATGCTGTGAAAGTTAAATACAAATTGACTTTTTGTGAAATACTGAAGCAAATTAAGTAAAATTTCAGTAATTAGAGATAATACATAGGTCATTTGAATTAACAAAAACGGCGATTTTATTAGTATCCTGTGTTAAAGTGTTAAAAAAATATTTGTTTACATTTTAGATTGATTTTGCAATATCTTTTTTTTATTGTTTTTTTTTCAATATAACAATATAGTTTATTACATTTTATTTTATTATAGTCGATTTAATCTATAACTTAAACAATAAGTTATATTCGCTGTACTTCTCCAAAAGAGACTAACTCTTGTGCTTGGATAGGGAGGTTTTGTTTTGTATATATAGGTTGTCTCTTAGCTAATACCAAAAACTTCTGGGAGTCTATTTTAGTCATTCAATTTTGAATATAAAATATTATTTACACTTTGGGTGAAATGTTATCGGTAATGGATATAAGCGTCATAAACGTTTGCATTTTTATTTTAATATTCTGGTCTATCTTCTGTAAAACTTTGAAAGTAATAACGAATATTAAAAATTCATTCGCTTTAATACAAACAAAATAAAATGATTAAAACCCTGCAAAAAATGTGGTTCAAATTTCCGCAAATTACAACGATAATGTACTTAAATTTTAGGAAATCGATAGCAGTACATATTTGACTCGCTTTTGTTGTATTTGAAATCTTTTATTGTTTCACTACCAACAGAAAACTTCTTTCAATATTGTATGTTTGTGTCCTTTGATTTATTTTGTTTCAGGTTTTTTAAAAGAGCGCTGTATCGTTTATAATGAGCACCGCTTTGACTAAAAAAAATTGTTGTCACTTAGATGTCAGTGTACCAGAGTTAGGCTGTATTTAAAAATAGCTACACGTGTCGCGATGAAAAACTCCTCCAGGTTTGACTCGCGCCTTCGCTCCACATATATCCAATGCAGATTTGATGATGTAAAGAAGAGAAAAAAAAACAATAAAGAATATGCAAATTCGCGGCAAGAATGTTGTATTAAAAGACGGCGAACCTTACCCGGCCTTATAAACACCGGCATTATCGATACAGCCTTAAAAACATTCCCGGCCCGAGTTGTTCTTTGACATTTGAATATACGGATTATTTTTATTATTTTCGGTTTCGTTCTCACGTCCTTTTCATTATGCTCGCTACCTCTACTCCTTCCCAATGAAGCCCCATTCGATTTGCAAGGCGCGTAAATCACGGGCGGTTTTTTTAATCGTGTTAGAAAAAAAATTCTCCGGCTCCTTGCCAAATGGCCTATACGTCTGCCGGCCTCTCTTTCATGTCGTTAGCTGCAGCAACAATAGCTCCATGCATATTTATGTGTCTGATAATTAAAAATGCCTGTCGGTGATTTGGGTGTTGTGTTAACCCATTTCTGATGATCAGCCATTATTATTTCTCTTTTTGGCTTCATCTTTTGTTGGGCGACGCGCCTCTTGGAAGCCGGGCTTGAGTTATGATCCAATCCTATTTCTCAATTTTTAATACGTTTTTTCATTCGTCGTGGCATTGACAACGATAATCGGTAACGGCGACAACTACGCTTCGATTCAAATCGTTACCAAAACATACTTTGCATACTTAAATAGCACATGCACATAAAAGCACATGCTTATTTAGTGGCACGTGAGCGTGCGCAGTATCGACCTTCTTTAGGCCTTGCTTATTAGTGGCATGTGTGTACGCACATTGCTAGTAATGAGCATGCCACTGTCATTCACCATAGAGAAGGGGTATCTTTGGAGCATGTGTGAACAGGCTTGCTTATTATGATCATGCTTATGTCATTCGCGGGCTTCGCTGCTAGTATTATCAATGCGATCGTCTCAGTCCGCGACAGATGAAACAAATACGGCGCGTTGGGGAGATGATAAAACATTACTTTTCGTGACTTATAATAGGAATCACGAATGTCTGTGGAATACTCGGTCACCGTTGTGTAAAAATAATATAGTGAGAAATAATGTTTACGAAACTTTATTAATAGGCATGAATGATTCAAATCTTACAATAAAAATTATAAAAACTAAAATCAAAAATGTGCGGATGGAAACTCGGGTACTTTTTGATTTATTGGTTCACTTGAATTTTCTATTTCAGTTTGCAAAGTTTCCATTTTGAACAAGAGCGCCTCTATTCTATGACAAGAGCATGTCACTAATAAGCACTTGTGTTTGATTGTTAGCTTGGGGCTTGCTTATTTAAGAGCATGCCACTAATAAGCATGCCAGTAATGAGCAAGTGTGTACAGTTGTTGGGGCATGCTTATTAGTGGCATGCTCATTAGCATGCCACTAAATAAGCATGTGTATCTGTACCTTAACGCATCAGAGAGAGATAACCCCGAAAAATGTATTCTTCGAAATAGGTTTTATTCGGACCTCCTGCTAAACTTTAAAGACGCGTAATTAAATAATGCAGCTTTATAAATTAGGGCAACATCTCCACGGTGGTATTAAATTATGCAGTCTTTAGAACTAGTTCTGTTGCATTAGATACTCGCGTTATCTGATGCGGCCACGGCGCTGCACACACGGAATTCCTGGCTGCGAGGGATGTGCTGCATATTTGCCAGCGAACTACGTGCATATTCAGAGGGTCGGATAGGTTCGTTGTGAGGACTGCGGAACCGCAATCTTCTTCGGGTCTTTTTTGGTTACACAAGTAAACCCGAACAAGAATTTGAGGACCCTGTGAATTGTCCTCACTCAGCGCTATTTATTTATTAATTAATTTTATTTATTTATTTATCTTCAACTTGTTACATGACATAGGAGATGGAGCCGCTCATCTCACTAGGAAGAACCTGTGCCTATATGAGCAGCTGAACAATATAGTGAGAACAAAAAATAATAGAGATATAAAACAAAAAACTATATAACTATTAATTAATTAATTGAGTATATAAATATAAAATGTGGATAATAAGAACAGTATATATTGTATAATACAAAAGCAATAGTGAAAGTAAAGTAATATATATAAAAAATCATATGCATGGATAGTAAATATATATATGCACAGTTTAAAAGTATATTTAGGTATATACCTATATAAGAAAATTAAATGAATGTTTGTGTATATTAAATAGTGATAAGAAATGAAGTTTAATGAGCAACAAATTATGACCTGTTTTCGGCAGTTGGGTATTTGTGCAAATGCAGGTGACAATAATATCTTCTCGAATAGTGTTGTGTAAAAAGTTAAGAGTAGGGTGTCCACACTGACTATGACAGAATGGACACCAAAGACATTTGGATATCACTTCCATCAGTCTGCTAACACCCTTAACCCTTTAAAAAAGTGACAGAGTGTTTGCACTCTTAATATTTTCGGGAAGAGCATTGAAGAACAAAAATATATAAATATATAAAAAGCTATAAATTTTTATTTTCGTCATCAGTTTCATTAGGCAATGGCTAAATGGATACGCAATTATAAATTAAGTCTTGATAGATGCCAACCCGAATCGAGTAGGCAGATGAAACCTATTAGAATTAATTTGAACAAATCCGCTATGAAACACGAATCCGACTTTCCTCTTTCGGAATTCTACTTTACAATGGGTGATTTCTGTCGGGTAACAAATTGGCAAACATATTTTCTTTTGGAGAAATCTTCGACATTGTCGTCAATTAAAATTTACGTTTGTTTTCTTCGCTAATAAATATGGTGTGATTATTATCATGTATTACCGTTATGACAATCTCGGATGCACTGTTTTAGTCTCTCGGTGTGGGCGAACCGAAGACATAAACACACATTCACTCGACAATACAATTGGGATGCTTGTTGCCCTGCTGTGTCTTCTCTTAAAGTTTAAATCTTTCTTTTGTTTTAGAGGTAAAATAGAGATAGAGACCTGTGAATACACGTATTACATAAATCGGTAATATTTTACAACGTTGCAGTACTTGATTTTAAAATCATACCGGCAGAATGTACTAAAAAAATTATCACAAGTCCTATTATGATACAAAAGCAAGACAAAGAATTAAAATGCCATTCGAGAAGATGTCACAAACTCAAAAAGTTGTGTTGTACAGTGCAATGAAGATCTTGAATGGAATGACAGAGAAAATAAGAAAGGATTGTTCTGTATTGCAGCGTATACAGGGTATAACAGAGCCAGCCCACAATACTTTACAGGCCGATTCCTGCCTTGATTATGAGTCTAAAATGTTCAAGCAATTTTTACCAATCTATAGTTATGGTGATGTGTACTATCAAAGATTACATTTTTTTTTCAATAATTCTCGCATATTTTTTGCAAAATGTTGAACAATCATTAGAGTAACTTATATCGATTATGAAAAATTCTTTCTCATCAATACCTATACAATGATAAAAACCTTGCAAATTTTTTTTTTAGTAAGAATACACGTCGCATCAATATTCTTACTATTCTCAAACGAAGCCAAAAGCCTGTGCTATGAAAATCGGACCAATTTTCTCGTGTCCTGCAATGGGGCTCGAACCACCAACTGCCAGATCACTAGGCGAGTGTCATGACCGATACACCAACAAGCCACTCTTGAAATTGAAAATAGCAATTTTTCGCAAGGCTTTTATCATTTTATTCGACTTGTATCGAAGCGAATGAATTTTTCATAATCAATATAATATGTTACCGTAATAATAATTCGAAGTTTTTCATAAGCCAGACACACATAGTTACGTGTACTCTATTTTAAGTGTAGTAAACAAACAAATATAATATAAATTCCTAGACATGGCTCATGTCCACGTTGAGGTTAAGCAACTTACTTAAAAAATAGACTACATTCGTTCTTTTGTATATACAATATATATGAATCTACGTAACGCCTGGCACAGTGCCCTTGAAAGTGAAATTTTTCTCATCTTTCTCATTTTGTATTTTTTTAACAAAAAAAAAAACAATAACAAAATTCTTATTCCGCATTCATCTTAGATAATGGTAGGTACTTTGAATTTTTTTCGGATCGAGGATCGATGAACACTTTCAAATAACGAGAGAGGAAACCTGCGGTCTTCTTTTGTTTTGGTCCTATTGCTTTCTCGGGGCCCACAGAGTGAAGTATCGGTGCTGCTTATCTTCTCTATCCATATTAATTTCTTAAGGACTTAGCGCCAACACCACACTCCACGTACTCGGAATCCTCCCGAACTCGATTTGTGTAGTGGCGTGCTAACGGTTTATTTAATATTATTACTTCTATAGCAATGAAATGTATTTCTTTAAAAATGAGTCTTATAATTTTTTTTAGCATAACAGGCATGATGACAGTATTAAAGAATTAAAGAGTAAGTGATTTTAGAGAAGAAAAGATTTTGAAAGGATTCTAAAATTGATCCAATTTTAATATACCTTCACAATGAGATTATAAGATTTTCAATATAATAAAAGTATAAAATTCTGCAATCGGCCATTTTAACTGAAACACCGTTCGGGGCGAATGAAGTCACGCCTAAGTAACTATCACCGTGTCTCTTGAACTGTTGTCATGGACACAATGCAATGTTTATTTAGGCTTGACGTCACGTAGACGCCATGACACCTACGGGCGTTGTCGCGCGAAAGTAAAAATAGGTAGATGAAAATGCGCGTAAAAACTTAGTTTATTACTGAAACAATGTTATTTTCGTTAAAAGTAGACGTGTACCTACATTATAGAAGGTTATTTCAAAATCGGTCATCATGAGGATTGTACGCAATTTAATACAATCGTTTGAATTATAGCTGAATAATCTTCACTCTCCGGCATCGCCCGAGTTTTGAATCCTTATATCGTCGGTTTAGAGGTAAAATTCACTAACCGCAATATGGCCCAAAATGAGGCATGAATACAAACATTCATATTTTTTCCATCTCTATTCCAGGTAAAAATCAGTAAGTGAATATCCCATGTCTATTTATAGCGGTCAAACTTTTAATTTGAACATTTTCAATGATCTTAATATATGTTGAATAGTTAAGGTGATTGCAGAAAGTCCGCCCTCTGCATCCACGGGTAAAGGTCGTCCTCCTGATGACGTTGAATAAGAATTCAACGAAACGTCGAGAATCGTTTCTCGGAAAAATATACGGTTCGTATAAAATATCCGCAACCAGTTACAGTTAAATTTTTTAAAGTTCTATATACATATGTTTCAAATCTATAAACTTTTTGTTTATTTGAAGGGACTATGCTAGAGATTGTCTGTAGTCTATTCTCATGAACAAGCATGCAAAGATTTCGCTGCTGGTCGCTATTAAATCATTTTGTTGAAAAAAAAAGGTAGATTGCGCAGAAAAAAATTGAACTCTTCACCTAGTACCCACCTAAACAAATATAGTATGGAATGTTTTTAAAATGTTTTAAATATGTAACCTCATTTAAAATCTCGTTTCACCCGGAGAGCACGCCCCTGGGCGGCGCCCGGCTCGGGTATAATTGGAATGTTAAAAAAATTAAACGGTTGATTAAGGAATTGGGTCCAGGTGAGTTATTATTATTTGGGGCGCGCGCCGGCCCTGGACTCTACAAGGTGTTCTTTTTTTTAATTGGAGTAGACTAGCCGAGGCTGACGACCCCGAAATCTCACAGGGCTCTGCGTCCGAGTTTAAATTCTAGGGAACTTCAACTTGTCCACGTACTTAAAAAAATATTTATATCTAATTGATAAATTACTTCAACACTATCAATATCATCATCACATCTGCTTCTTTTTTCGGCCCTCTGCCAATCTTTACCACGTCGAATCTGTCAAGCCGGGTCCTTAGGTTTTGTCTTGTGGATACTGTCGTGCGTGCTATATAAAAGTCGTGAAGTCTGTGCTTGAAAAAACTCCTCAAAGTTTGGTTAAACAGTGGTCAAGTCAGAAGAATCGCAACGTTATTTCTATTATCAGCTATGGTGCTTTAAAATTTTTTGTTAACCACCGTAAATAAGTAAGCCAAAAACTATTAAAACGATATCCGGGCGATTATTTTGAAAATGAAATGAATTTTTTTTGAAAAGGTTTTCAAAGCCGCAATTATCCTATTTGTCTACTTTCATTAACATGTATCCGCCAATATAGGGTAATGTTGCTATGCCGCAACCAAGTAGGTACTGCAAATTATAAAAGGAAATAAATCTGAACCAATATATGAAATTGTTAATATATTTGCAAAGAATAGACATATATGTTTATGGCTGCCTCCGTACCACTGTGATATAAACCCCATAGATTTGGAGTACAATGAAACATTGTTGTACATACAACTTTTATACTTGATGCTAGGCTGCGCATTAGATTTTATTATACTTGTATGAGTGCTTAATGCGCGAAATATTTTTTTTGTTACTTAAATTTTCCATTTTATTTTTAATATCCGGGACACCCTGATCGGCTAGGAACTCCGCCAGGGCCCCCTTCCAATTTAAAAATATAACGTACTTACTTTACAGTAACTATTGTAATTAATAATTCAAGGCGGCACCGGTCGCCGCGCCACGAGGGGCTGGCCGCTGAGGGGGATGGTCCCAGGAATGCCGAAGCCGCTTTCATTTTCATCTTTACGATTTGATCACGTGTTAATTATAAGTATTTGTGTATAATATTTTTTACTGTCAGCTGCTGGGAGCTCAGCTAAAGAGAAATTACGACGTTGATAAATGATTAATTGCTCATGTTGATTTTTATTAATTGGTGATTTAATTTTATACTGTTAAGATAATTAATTTGAAGAAAAGTTTTAGTTAAGGTACGAGTTGCAATAGCCAAGAATAGATAACAATTTTTATACATCTTGAATGTGAAACTACTCATTTAAATATAAATCATAGCGATACAGAGATATTATAATTTAACAATTTTAAACATTTCAAAATGGTCTTAGCAAAGTGTCATTATTAAATCGTTTCTACGCAAAAGTAGAATTACTAGTCATCGATATATAATTTCATAAGCTATTTATTTATTACTTAAATAGTGCGTACACAAGTATGTACATATGCTTTAATATAAACAAACAATATTCATCATTTTTTTAAAACCAACTATCACGTCGGTTCCCCAAAAGGGTAGGCAGAGAGTATAGAACGCCCCACTTTTCTATCCTGGCACACCACGTTTGTTTCGACCACATTCATGTATCCTCCCATGAATGCTCGTCGATTGTTGAAGCTATTAACAGGGCCATACTCCTCCAATATTTGGTTTATCTGATCATGCTAGGTCTTCGGAGGGAACGCGAACGCCCTCTGTTCTTGCTGACTTTAACACTCTCCTCAATTTTAATCTCTCTAGAATCTACACAACACATAATTTAAAAGCTTTTTTCTAAAGGAAGGCATTATAATATTTGTATTTAATTCTTTATTTCCACTTCACTGCACTAAACATCGCAGCTTTTTGGTATTTGGACTTCTCCAGGAATAGTGGAATTCCGTGCCGTGAGAACGCCATGAGGATTGTAAAAATAAAACACAGGGTGTCTCATAGCTAGTAGCAAAAACTTTACAGGTGGATTCCTGCCGTGATTCGAAAATGTTCAAGCAGCCATGACCTAATATCAATATTTATAGAGATATGCAATATCAAAGTGTGAATTTTTTTCAATATTTCTGACTTATTCTGACTTATAAATTATAAAAACCTAGCAAAAATTAAAAATAGTTTTTATCATTTTATTTGTGTACTTTAATGCTTGAACATTATAGCCCTGTATGTAACCACAACATTCAAATATATTATCTGATCATGTAGAAGATCATCATCGTATTGAGTTCTTTCAACATTGTACTGACATGCCTAACAAATTACGAGTATTAGCAGAAATAATATAAAAAAATATTTATAACAATTATTCGTTAATCATTAGAAAATGGATAATCAAATGTGCGACTGAATTCACAAGTTGTTAAGCCTTGACCCTCTGTGCGGCGACTGCTCGTCTGGCGACATCAAATAATATTTGCAATCAAATTTGCATAGATTATTTATTTAATTGGTGCAATTCCACAACTCATGTGACATTTTACACATGGATCGGCATTAAATGCTGCCAATAATTTATTTAAATTATGGCGTTGCACTTTAGCGTAGTTATTGCAAATTCCAACTCCTTTACTTTGTAGAGCTTTAGGTTGTGCAACTTTTGCTGTACATGCCAAAGATAATTTCTTCATCTATACTAATATATAAAGAGGTAAAGTTTGTATGTAGGAATTAATCTCCCAAACTACTCATCCGATTTCAAAAAATTCTTTCACCAATATTAAGAATGATTTTTTTGAGATAATGAGAATGACAGTTTTGAGATAATGAGGTTTAAACATTTTATCTCCAAATAAATATAAATGGACGCGGAATATTCACTTACTGATTCCTACCTGGAATAAAATATGAATATTTGTATTCATAACTCATTTTGGCAAATATTGCTATTTGTGAGTTTTGCCTATAAAGGGACGATATTATCCCGTTAAAAAGGGCTTTTAGTGGTGACCTATTTTACAACTAAAGTCGACGAAAAAATGGTCAAGCGATGCGTTTTTTACGAACGCTACCTTAGCGAGATATTTAATTACTTTCTATAGAGAAGTTGTAGAACTCAAAAAGTTCTATAAAAATGTCCGCGACGATACATATCTATATGTTAAGGTTAATACACAAATTGACAAAATAAGACTAAAAGTTCTAAGCAGTTCTATATATTTTGTAAAAATGATTTTTAGATTTAATATTTTTTTATATTAAATCGTTATCTCTTTTTATTTCATTTTTGTGTATGTGTAGTTGATATAATCATGCTGAATTTAAAGCATTTGAGATGTAGATCTACAGACGCCTTCTAAAAATAAGCTGATAGGATTACTAATGACAATGTAAAGATCCGGATGAAAGGAAGACGAAATTAAACAATATTTTAGCCATATCATGAGACATCCAGAGAACTACCAGATCCTGTATCTCATCCTTCAAAGCAAAATTACGAGCAAATGAGGTCCTGGAAAGCGAAAGACATCCTGGCTGAAAAACCTTAAGGCCAGGTTCGGGAAATCCAAGGTCCGGCTATTTCGAGCTGCTGCTAGCAAAATTATGATCGCCAAAACGATCGCTAACAATGTTCTCAGGTTTTCACGGCCGTTCAGAATCTCTGATAATGGACCCTGCAATGGGATCCGATACGTCGGCCAGAGATGTCACATGCACGGCAGATTATCCCAGAAAACAACATACAGATGATCGCTAACTTCTGATCGTGCACTAGAAAAGGAAGTAGTATTTTTACTGTTATTGAGTGCATAAAATATGTACAGAAAACTAAACTAGTTCTTTTGGAGAGAAGTATGGGTCACAGCGGAAGAATATCCCTCCTTTCGTATGTCTAAGATATATTTTATATTGCAGTGAAAATATTTATTCTTGCTTAATTAAATCGTCTAGAAAACAAGACGCATTTTTTTCCATAACCAACAGTCATGAGTGAAAAGTGAAAACGTCTTCCTGTAATAAAGCGCATAGCCATTGTGGACGAGAAATACGTTATTTTAGTATCTTTATTTTGGTGGTTGTTTGTCAGTTTTATTTCTTTCCTGTAATGTCATTGTTATTTTTCTCTGTGTTTTTCTAGAATAATTCTCGAGTAGGTCGCTCGCTAAAAGCTTGCGTGAACATAGTTCATGTACATACACATTTCTTGTATACATATTAATTCATGAATAATAATAAACAGTAATCCCATTACGGGAAGGTGTGAATTATTTTTGAGTTATAACTATTAAATTAAAAATAGCAGAAAACTAAATGGCTTCTGGATTCTATCTGTCAAATGATTCATTCGAATTTCAAACACGTCGTGCAATAACGCACAGCGCGCGTATGTCACCGGTGCGCTGGTAGCCATAAGTGCGCGCTAGCGAGACGGAGAGTATTTTCTTGTTGCGTTCTCAACTTCTCAGCACACCGACCGCCTATTCATATACACTCAAACTCGCGTCTTTTGAATGTGTTGTTCATGCCAACCTTAATCACGTCATCGGTACATTTCAAGTTTGATGTTATTTTTTTTTAAGTTAAAAATTTCTCATTCTTTCTCTTGTCAACCCTGTCCTTAGTGTTATTATAAATAATAGGTCTATTGTTGCAGGCAGTTTCAATTGTGTTATCAGGAGTAGACCTTATTTAATTTTGTAGATGGCGTTCGCTGCCCGCTGTTAATTTTGGTTCATTAAACTAATGCGTCTACTATTAAATTGTTCCCAGGTAAGCGTGCTTCCACGTGATTTTAACCTGGCGTTCATCATTATTCAGTTATTCCTTAAGTTAGAGGATAATTAGTCGGATGCACTCGGACGTACGACTGATACAATTATGTTTAATTTTCAGTGTAAACCTGGTTGTTAAACCAAATTTAGCTTTTGGCCAATGCGAGCGACTTCTTTAAAAAAGAGCAAAATACCGTACGTAAAAAATATGAAATGTTACGTAACCCGCTGTTTCACGCGTGTTTAGAACTATTATTTTAGTTTAGCCTATACGCATTGCTGCTCTTTACTTTATATTTTTAAATTTTATACTCATGTTTTGGTGCTATTCCTGATACTTTTATATTTTGCTACTTATAACTTATATTGTGTAATGTATATTCATTTTAATTTTATGTTATATTTTTTATGTAAAAGCCTATACACATTGCTGCTCTTTACTTTATATTTTAATTTCTATACTCATGTTTTGGTGCTATACAGATATTGTTTAATGTATGTGCTTTTTGAAATTTATATTATATAACTAGCTGGGGTCTAACTTGCAAAACTAATATTAGAAAAATTCAAAATATTCAAAATTCGGCTATAAAATTAATAAATAAAGAAAGTGCTACTAAAGATATACAGGAACTCTTCAAGAAACAAGGCTCTATGCCAATTAATGCTATCTTGTGGTACAAACTAATTACACGATATCATGAAGATGGGGCATATAAGCATAGATTGATTCATAAACATAGTACCAGATTTACGGTTAAAGAAGGACTACGAATACCGAAGGTCATAAATAAATATGGACAATGAACATTAAAATATGTCATACCAAAAATATTAAATAAAATCCCATGTCGTGTCAAAATGGATATTAATAAAAAAGGGCAAAATACAGAATTAATGAATATGTTATTAAATAAAAGAGACTTATTTTGATTTTGGTAATATTTGTATTTTTTCTTGTATTGTTGTATAGTATTGTTGATTTGTATTTGAGTTTATAAGATCTATTGTAATTAATTAATATGAATGTATTTCTGGTAAATACAATTTATTTATATATATGTATTGATGCACCTACAGACAAATATCAATGTGATGTTTTGTGGGTCTGAGATGTAAAAAAAAAAATTAATAAAAAAATAAAATAAAAATAAAAAAATAAAAAATCTTAATATAAATGCCTATACCTAATGGGCGTAAACAAATAAATAAATATTATTTTGCTACATGGTTCATCTGTTTTCTCTTCATAATATCATAACTCAGTCTGATCTCAAACATAAAGTTTACACTATGAGCAATCTGGCACCAGATCGAAAGGTAGTTTTTGAATCCAAACAATCGTATGATTTAAAATTTGATATTTTCTATTTTTAACTGATTTGTTTAGGTGAAGATCGCAAAGACGAGCTGCCGGTGCATAGACGAAAGTTCCCTTTTAATGGATTAATTGCCGCGCGGATCCACCAAATGCACTTCGCTGCGTGCGCTTTTAATGCACCTTCCGCTCGTTTGAGGGTTTCGGGCTCATATTTTATTCATCATCTGGCTAGGCGCCCTGCACATGACTTAGGCGTTTTCAGACCCACCGTTTTACATTATGAATGTTAATTTTAATGTTAGGTTTTACGATTAATACGCCAGCCAGTGAATTCAAGGAAAATAAGAAATATGTATTTTCCATCATCAAAAAATAATTTACTATTTGTGTATTTCAGGATAATGAAACTTACTTAATTCTAGTTAGATAATTTTTAATCAGTCCAATTAGATAAGGAAGTTGTCAGAGCACCATCTAGCGGATGGCGCTCAATTTTTTTTATGGGATAGTAGTAGGGCGCCATTTAGCGCCATTTGAACATTATTCAATGTATGAAAATCAATAAAAGCTTGAAAAAAGAAACATCTCATTTATATACTTACCTTTTTTGTGACTAGTGTACAAATAGAAGTACCTTTCTTCAGATCCGAATATAGTATCATTGTGATAAATGAGAATCATCTCCTTCATTTATAGTCTCAGACCAAATTCGTTCTATATCGTTTTTTATATACCTACTATTATATAGATGTCGCACTTGTGACAGGTAAAACATTTGCCTTTTTGCAAAACATCTGTTTAACGTAACAGGCTATACTAAATACCAAATACCAAAACGCGTTGCCGGGTATAGCTAGTTTAATATAAAAATTGTAAAAATCCACATTCAAATAATACTGCACCTTCTATGTATGAACGAATTTTTGAAATAAACAATGTATTTAATACACATAAAAAAAGAAAGCGGAATACGAAAAGTCACCTCATGGTGGTTATTTGTGGCCAGTATCATTGATTCCTACAAATAATGTATAGATTTATTATACATTTAGTTAACAGACAATGGTATTAGTAATTGGTCTCTTTTGTAGCTGGACTCTTTGAGTCTTGATGCTTTTTTCCAAAGTTAATTTTAGCTTCGTGGAAGATCATTGGTTCGATGATTGCAGATGCAGAGATGATGAGAGCCTGCAAGGGTAGTATGTGTGGGCACGTGCCCTCTAAAAGGATATGTAGATATTTTTTCAATTCGCAGATTTAAATTGTATTCGTGCTTAAGATACCATTGTGGAAAAGTGTAATTTTGTACACAAATAATACATTTTTCACATTTTTAATGGGATTAATTAATTTTTTTTATACTAAGCAATATTATCGCTACCAGTTGTATAACATCAATAAAATTTGCCGCCAGATTACCCAGTTTACAACGGTTTATAATAAATATATTGTAGTGATAAGTTTTCACACCATGCGCAAATGTACGTAGGTTTTGTGATTTTTGCGTTTATTTTTATTTTATTTTTCAGCCAATAATTTAATTAACCATTTCATATTGATTGCAGTCATTAATTACTTATTTTTATCGACACTAATGTATTTCCTGCTTACATCAAGATTATTTTGATTATTATATCCATAAAAAAATCGTAAAAATTATATTATTTTTTAATAAAAATTTAACCGAGAATCCGTTAAGACTTAAATGTACCGAGAAGGCGCTGATATTTCTAATTTTATTTCCCACTTTTTCAAAAATATTTACTAATATACATATCATTGAATCACAAAACATGTCATTGAACATAGTTTCAATATAGTGATATTGAATAAAAAAATTGTAGGTATACCATTTTTTTCCTTTTACTTAAAGACAAAATACTTCCTTGTCTGACAACATTCCTAATTAGTTAGAACTCATTTAATATAGCTACTTGATATAATATTGGAATAATTTTGTGCATTGAATTGTTCAACATTGTTCCAATTTTTTTTTATTTGTCATTAAGTAACCTCATTCCTTATTAAAATAATACACATATTTTCAGTTAAATATCCTTTCACACCAAAAAAAATAAGATTAGCCTATTCATGCATGGACTATCTTGTTAGTAAAATCTTTCCAAAATACGTCATGTTCCTTGGAAAATGATAATGCGAAATGTCAATTTTTGACATCAAAACACATGTTATTCGTCATTTTACAAATTGATTAAAGAGATTTAAATAAAATGTGGAAGGAGTATGGGTGAAAGGAAAATTGTGTAATGCTATTTTACGAATTCTACAGTTTTTAAACGTATTGGGTGTGGAGAGGCACTGTACAGCCATGAATTATAATACAAAAAATAATCATTATAACCATTCTTAAAAAACCTTATGACTTTTGTACTGTAGATGTATTTCAAGACTTTAAAGTACCAACTCTTAAAAAATTACACAAAATTAACGCCCTACGCCAAACCTATAAAGATTATTTCGTAAATAAATTCCACTCCTTACACTGTATAAGTAATAGATATAGAACAAAGGGGCAAATAAAAATACCAACTTTAAGAACCACCATGGCGCAGCATTACTATACATACTTGGGAGGTAATGGTACATACAATATATTGTTGTCACAAAACAAATTTCAAGAAAGAAACTTTTCCAAATACGAGCAATTTAAGAAGAAAGTCAAATCCTTGAATTCGGACACCAATGTATTGTAACATTGCCTACATGTTTCTAATGGTATATTTTTAATAAAAACTTCTACTTGTAATTTGGTTTGTAAATACTCCTCCCACAAAACTGAACTATTGGCTCATATTATAGTGAGTATAATTGAACGTTTAGAATGTAATAACATATAATTTATTTTATAAAAATCATTGTATGTATCTGCTGTATAAATAAAATAAACAAATATATATATTACATAACATTTAGAGATGTCTGTTTAACTGTATTTATAAAAGTAAATTATCTGAACCTTCCAATAAATTATTTCCGTTAAATTAATAAAATTGGTGCTTGAAAAAGCCCATCAAATCTATAACACGACTTTAAGAATATTCAAAGCGACCGTAAAACATTTCGTCTCAAAAGAGTTCAATGCGCGACCGTTGGCGTTATATTTAATTCCATCTGTGTAGCTGTACTTTGTTTCAGTAAACAACAGCAGTGCTCCGTAATAATTAATTCGAACGATGTTAATAATTCCTTCATTGATTTAATTTTACGCTTACCGTAAGAAATGTTAAATTTATGTTACGGAAATGGTAAATTCCGTGCCGTATGATGGCCCGGTATCAAATGTGAGGTGAAATTGTAGATCATTCTTGTGTTTGTGTTGTATGTTATAACCCAACCTGGTTAGTAGAATTTATCAACTTTGGGCACGTGGGAGATACAGAACGATGCGTTATTAAGCTTTTTATTACCTCTATGAAGAAAAACATAAATTCTAACAGCATTATTTTTGACGTATTCTTTAAAATTATTATGTGCATGTGTTACTGTGATGACGCGGTGGTTTTATATGATAATGTTTTAAATGATCATAGTTTTGTATGATAATGTTTTAAAAATGGTTTAAACTTTATGTTCACAGTAATAATCTCCTAACAATATTACTGTACTTATTCCTGTGTGTCTGTGTGCTAGTTTTGCTGTTATATGATAAAGTTTTAAAAATAGTTTGAACTCTATGTCGATATTATTGTACTTATTCCTATGTGTCCATGTGCAAACCTACAATATCCAAAGTAAATTTACTATATATTTATGTATTTTATTTACCGAATACTATTTATTATACAATATTATTAGTTATACAATATTTCACAACGTAAAAATCTATATAGATCAACTATATATTAAAATATCTGTCAATTTAAACGTCTCTTTTTTAAACCTTTTTCTCCTTTTTAAACAAAAAACGTTTATTATACAAAGTAAATAAATATAACGTGTTAACGTAAAACAAATATTGAATTCTGTCCGTTTCGCTTGACAACATACCTACAAGTGAAAATATATAATATATTTTTGTACTTTCTAAAGCTTACACAAATTATTAATTATTCTCATTCAAGTTTTTCTGGTATTTAGGCTTTATTGTACGAGTATATCATTTGTCTATATAATTTCAAATCGGTTTTTTTTTTCTTTAGTTTTTCGACCGATGTGTACACGCATCAATATTCTTTTGAACCATTATTAAGTTATCCAATGGATATGTTATGTTGTTGTTAATCTCCATTAAAACTACTAATACTAACGAACTGTACATTTTTTATTTTCAGGTAAGTGAACCCGATATGCCTCCGTAACAAGTAGGCTGCCTTAACTGCACGCCGCAGCCATTCGGTGAGTCCGTATCGTATCGGCTGTATGCAAATCATCTAAGACCGCTACATAATTAATATTTATTGTTTGTACGCAAAAATGTGTATTTAGTACCACTACTTTCACCGTCAAATTTATTATACAACTGTAATTGCGCGCTTTTTTTTCCATGTTTTAACTGTGTTATATATGTGATTCATCATAATCATTGTCGTTTTGTACAAGGATTTTAGTTATCTTCTGCATTATCATCATTATTAATCTGTCTCTCTCCTGCTTTCTCTAAGGATTGCAATTTTCCCTGTCTTCAGCACTTCTAATCCATGTGTTGCCCTACACTCTTCTGATATTGCTCCATCTATCTTGGGGGTGGCCAGTACTTCTTCTACCAATGCGAGGCCTCTACTCTAGCTCCTTGTTTCCCCACCGTCCATCAGATCTTCTACTCCTACGGTTATCTTGAATAATCTGTTCCACATGTGTTATATTGGTTCCCCTGGTACGTTAGCTATTCGATCTCTTAGAGATACTCTATCTTAAATTTTTCTTTACGTAACTTTTAATTTGTGCATGGCATTGAAGGTATCTTATAAAAAAATAGAAAATATATGGTGTTCGTCATCTACATGACGTGTATCTAAATAGTACTATACAATCACATAGCATAAAAAATACTTCTAGTGTTTTCTTATATAAGTCTTCTCTGATAAATTGCAATAATTTATTGCAATTCCACATTGCTGTGAGAAAATCTGATTGTTTTTAATGTCATCGTCTTTATTTTCATCTTCCCCGTCTTGCGCGTTTCGATGATTGATGATCGCAGAATCTAAAAGATGGAAGGGAAGGCCAACGACAGATAGGATTGGCGATACTTGATGAGGCCTATATCCATCAGCCTTAAAATTATCCAACGATACTCATAAAATTATCTACGTTTTTGTATTATAGTTAGCATAAATGTAATGTTAAAGTTAATTGATTGAATATATTATTATTATAGATGAATCAAGTAGAAAGATGTACAGAAAAAATCAACGTATCGTGAAAATATTACCCGGAACTGCGATAAACCAATGAAGACATATTTAACCATTTAAGATTACAAAAAAGGAGTCTTATTTACGTAGTTTTTCGTAAATGAATTAACTTGAATTATTAAATTTTCAAATAGCTATCATCATTATATTTAAAATAATTCCAAATATAATCCTTTATGCAATACACGCTAGATGATGCTTGATTAAATCTATCTATATTTATTAAATCTGATTAATTTATCTCATTTTCACAAAGTCCATACAATTTTCTCGTGTATTGTTTCAAAATAATCACGTAGAGAGATGATAAAATATCCCTTTAATTCTCAGACGCCATACCGTCCGCTTAAACCTTACCACCCGCCACGCGCCGAGCCTACTTCAAATTAAAACATCAAATTGCGTTACTTAGAAGGAACCATTTTATTCGAGAAACAGACAAATAAAAAGTGAAGAAAGAGGCGAGAAATTCGTCGCTATATTTTCGGAGATGAATTTTCTAGAAAAAAATAAAAATATTTTGACTGTGAATTTATATTTGATTGCGATAATGATTACCAACCTCACTTTTTAATCGTGTTGGACTAATTATATTAATTATTATATGTTTTTAACTACCACACTGTTCCAAGTTATTTATTATATGTACCTCAATATTTTATTACATGCGTACCTAGTTTGCGTATATTACAGGCAGGAAACGTGAGCCAAAGAGGCTCTCAGTTTAAGATCAGATTAAATGCAGAATAACAATATTAAAATATTAATATGCACTTCCTGCTAAAAGTTAATGTATAAAAATGTAAAGTATGCTGAAGAAGTATAAGCATACACTATTTTATTATTTAAAATATTATTAACAATAATTAATTCACAGATAAAATGATCGCGTAAAAAATCATTTAGCTAATTCTAATATATTAAAACTTTTATTTTATTTTTTCAATTGATTCAGCAACATTGTTGATCGCCGTTTTTAAATATTGATTGTATTATTTGTATGTATCTACGTATATTTTATTAATTACACTTTACCTTTTTTTAATTTCTTTTGTTTATGAAATTCATATTTCTATAAGTTTTATTACTTGCAGAGTGATATTACAAATCAATATTTTACAAAGAAGTGCTGCCTCTCTATTGAGATAAAATCTCGTTCTTAGATAAGGAGATCATTTACATTTTGAAACAATACTGATATGGTTAAATATAATCATATATCTTTTTGGTGTTTGCGATTGTTGTATTCACTAAATGGATATTGTAAAATATAACGTTTTATAAATTAAAACACATAATAATACTTAATAAACATGCACAAAACTTATAAAATACCGAATAGAAAGTAATTGCATGAAATAAAAACTGAAATAAAGGAAAAAAATATTAATATTATATTATTATAAATTTATTATATTTGATTATTCATTTGATATTTTTTTAAATTATTAGCCCAATTTTTAGTTTTCGCAATTTGTTACATTTTAGAAACACGCACAGAAAAAATCCACATTAAAAATATAGGTATATGTTATATAAATATTTTTGGATATTTCGATTTTTCTATATGTCTTTCTAATTAATTTGTTTAATTTGTCGTAAAAATAAATACCCGATTTTCGATGTTCCAATATGGCTACTTTTCAACACAAATGTCGATTAATATGTATACTTATTTTCGTTGGTTCAGTTTTTTCTTGCATTGGAATTACCGTCGGGCTCTACCGGGACCGGGAGGTGTGGTAGCAAGTAGTTCAAAAATGGGATAGAATGTAAAAATGGGATAGGATTTAAGAATCGGATGGGAGAAAAAAAATGACGGTGATTACGCGGGCGGGCGCATGTTCCGCTCATCAATTACTTTGTAGCCGTGTCGATCGGGAGACTTGCCACCCACGCGGTTTCTATTAGATGGCTCTTCGTTCATTCCTGAAGGTCTACGGAGTCCAGATTCCGGGGTCGGTTCAGGGTTCTCATCGCGACTCCGCTACTCAAATTTTATGTTTCGCTGTTTTGCAACTGCTGCGTCCAAAGCGTCTATTTTGAATACTTGGCCAAAGTTTAAATAAACTAAAAAATTTTTTTTGCTTTGTATATATTTTATAGATATGCACTTAAACAATATTTATTATTTCAT
Source organism: Agrypnia vestita (assembly GCA_016648135.1). Classification (NCBI taxonomy): domain Eukaryota; kingdom Metazoa; phylum Arthropoda; class Insecta; order Trichoptera; family Phryganeidae; genus Agrypnia; species Agrypnia vestita. The sequence continues at coordinate 305,901 of JADDOH010000050.1, forward strand.
ATAAAATGTTGTTTAAAAATATATGCTGGTGCATGATAGGAGTTGAAAATTGAAAATATTGATTTTCAGGCGTATTCTAGTAGATACGTCAAATAATTCGAAAGAATGTCATATACATACGTTAAAAATAATATTGTTAAAAAACTCTATTTTAAAAAATAAAATATAGAGGTATGTGTCATTACCAGTTACGAAAGCTATGTATACTAACTTGTTAATGAGGAAAAAACAGCAATCTAGCAGAGACCATAGACATATATTAATGATTCCTGATTTCGAACATATATAAGCATAGAACTTTAAAAAAATTGATAATTTGTGGATGTTCTTACGATGGAATTGGTGAACGTTACATTGTGTAGAGTGATCACTTAAGCCAGCTCAGGTTGTAAGTCCTGAACTATCGTATTAGAGACTTCCAACCACTTTTCTCATATATAAATCAGTTTCGTCTCTGTGAGACCTCTTTAATTTATCCTTAATTAATATTTATTATATTTTATGTATTCTTTAAGTAGGTAATACGAGAATTTATATTTCGTAACATAAACAGAATTACACGTAATTACTATAAATTTCAATCATATTTTTATTTTCCTCTTAAAAGTTGTTATTTTTTCTTCATCCCTAATGTCCCCCGGTAGTTAAATATACAATTTCATTCCATCGTGCTTGATTGAATTTTGCGATCTTGTTTTCTTTCTATAAGGTAATCAATCTTATTTCATATTTTCTTCTTGTGCCGTTGTCATGTTCGTGTTGGTTTTTTTTTTAAATTATTTATCTTAAGAATTCAATAGTGTTGTTGCCATTAATAATTTTATATATATTAAATTTAATGTATTTATATTAAATTTAATTATTTGTCTGAGTGTCATTATTTGTTTTTAACATCAATTGAATTCTTATATATCGATTTTTATTTAAGTTTTAATGTTTAGCGTATTATTTTGGAGTATTCATAATTTTTAAATTCTTCTTCATTATCCAGAAATAGATACTGTTGCAGACATTGACATGAGGGACTATTACTGCGTTATATTAAACGTAGAAATAAACATTGTCAATCGTTGACCCTTAAATATTTCAAGACAATTAGGGGATTGTCATGTTTCGGAATATATTTCTTTATAGTTTTTAAATTAGAAAGACTGTACAAGATTGTACATATTAAACAAATAAACAAGATATTAAAACCACCGCACAAGTGCAGAAGCTCATCGGTACCAAGGTCAGCGATGTCGAATTTCATAATGCGCCCTCGGCGAATAAGTATGCTAATTTCGATTATGATAAGTGTTACACTTACAGAATCATCAATGTATAATTTAGAAGTAGCATCATGAAGAATGTACCCGGTTATTGTATGAAATCTTGTTGTAGTAAGTAAGCATTCTACGCAAGGAAAGGAAATAGTCTATATGGGTATTGCAAAACTTGGTGTGAAATAAGATTGGACCTCTTTAATCGGGCATAGATTTTTGGATGAATGTATCATATTTTTTCCGTTTTCCGGGCTACTGTGCCGAGTGTCACCGGCATATTTTAGACGTGAATTTGACGTAATCGAATTAATATAGTTCTGAAGATAATAAAAGGATTTTTATTCCTACCAATAACTTGTATCTTCGCCTGCTTTCGGTCCTGGTTTTGAATGTGAACCAATATCCCGCTGTCGATAGCTGGTAGATATATCTTCCGTATTCTTGCCTGTGAAGGGATGTTACAAATATTTAAATTTATTCGTTTACAATAGGGAAAACACAAATTTTTCTATCCAGTCACGCAGATGGTACCGACAATACCGAAAGCTTCTCATTTTTATTCCTTTATCAAAGCAAACAATAATTATATCGCTCATAATTCATTGCATACATTAGGTTTATGCGTGTTGTGCTTATTTATGAAAGTTCATCAGCGAAGAATTTTCTTTCTGTATAATGCAAAATGAGGAAATTCTCAACTTTTTGTCTTTTAGTTTGGACATATTTTCCCGGAGACCTCGTATCAAAAGTTTGTTAAAGAAAATACTAAATATTTTATGGGATAAATAAAATAAATGCACAAAAATCATGTATTATATACTATCCGTGTTATTATCACTATCCATTAAACAAAATAACACAATCTTAACTTGAAATAAAGTTCAGACGACATTTGAAGAAATCAAAACAAAATACAACGATCAGTGTATTAAGTGGGACGAGGGCCGTCGTAAAAGGTCGCTTAAACATCGGAAACACATTTTTTTTCATATCAGTACTATTAATGTTTTGAGAAAACATTGCATAAATATCTTGCGCTATACCGTTTGTCACAATTTTTTGGTTTAAGTTCCTTAATAACAATCACTGATATACAGGTTATTTGGAAAATATTAATAACCTCGCAGAGCTATATTCCTGCCTTGATTATGAGTCGAAAATGTTCAAGCTATCATGACCTAACATCAATATTTATGGAGATATTCGACATCAAAGATTGCATTTTTTTTTCAATATTTAGGTAATATAAGTACAAAAAATGAGTAAGTAAAACGTTAAAAAACACCAGATTTTTTCATATGTTTGACTCATATTAATCATTGCTAGACTCTTTTCACGGGTCATTTCTTCCGCTAGACGCTTTGAAGCTCTCTAAATAATCATGTCATTTATGTTATAGTAACAAATCTGAATTTTATATATTTTATTCAGGTCACTATTTAAAAATATACCTATAAATAATATATAAAAATAAAAATATACGATACGTTATTTTTTACTTACATTTCCTGTTATCTGCCAAAATCCCCCTCACTCTAATTCCATAATATCCAAACTTTCTTACCTACTATAGTGTACATCTACAGAAAATATTTCGGTTTTGATACCGTAAGTCTGGTAGTCGCTGTCTCCTACTCTATTAGAAATAATGCAGAAAATAAAATTGAGAGTTGAGATATAAAATCATTGTGCAAGTGTAGAGTGAATATGTTCCATGGTTTATCATGCGCCTTATAACGGTCCTCGGCGAGGAATATTATTACTAAGATTTTTAAGGCTCGTGTAGCCTTAAAACATTTTCTCATTACGGATATCTTAGTTATTTTGAATAATCTATTGTGTCGTTTGGTCACATTCGAGATCCTTGAGGTACCCCTGTTTTCACCGCGTCATGCACTGTTCCACACCCCTGTTACAAAGTATGGTAATCCTTGTGATTCAGCTCGGTTCTCGGTGCAGACTCCGCGCCGTGGACCCGCCGGGATGTAGGTACCATTAATCTGTATTGAGTTATTTCTGATGTGATGAGCTGCACAGCCCAATAAGCCCGCTTCACAATTGACTGGAAACGCCAATAATTGTTATTGTAATAAACAAGGACTCGTGCGTTCTGACCACTTCTGATCGGGCTGACAGTTGATGGAAATTTAACCTACCAGGTAGAATAAATATTTCTTTGTTTTGGAATATCAACAGTATAATCTTTCGCATTGACAAAAAATAATCAATAATATGAATACCAATTATAGAGATCTACTTACTAAGTAAGTGGGTAAGTGGATTTCTATAATTTTTAAACATATTATTGATTATTTCTTGTCAATGTGAAAGAACGACATAATGAAGATATAACGAAGCAAAAACAAAACAAGGCAAAATAAAGTAAATGAAAGAAAATGGGGTTAGGGAAGAAGTTTTGAGGGAGAGAAAGCCGTAATGTGTTTATATAGTGTGTATGTATAGATGATTAACTAGAATAGATTTGGTGATGACACTGACATAAATGTATTAGGTATATTAAAATAAATAACAACAAACACAAAAGTAAAACAAATTTGTAAATATTATATTTTGTTGGAAAGAAAAGTTTCTGCCCTATAAGTTAATGTGTTTGCTTTTACATTACGTTTATTACACTTTTTAATTAGAGACCTTCAAAATGGAATGTCAAATAAGCAAAAGTGAGCACTTTCGATACCTCCTTCTTTCATTCATTTCCTCCTCCTTTCATTCACGTTCAATCAATTGAATAGATGGTTTTTATCGCAGAGGTATCAAAAAACTTGTGGAACTTTGGAAAAAAGTTAGAAATAATAGAGAAAGAGCGTACATTATTGATTAATTTATTGTATTTTTTTGTTGTTGTATCCCCTTCATAACGGACACAGCTTGTAAATACCAAATAATACAGTTTATAGACGATAGTAAATTTGTATTATCTTTTTGAATTGAAAGATCTTTGGGCACGTTAGGGTAAATTTTTAACTGTCAAAGGTCACCATCACTCGAATTTCATATTAAGTGCGTTTGTTTATTTTTAAAGGACTTAGTTAGCCCTCCTGTCTTCTATTGTGAATGAGGCATCATGATGATTTGGGCAGCATCCCTCTCAGTATGTTAAACGTAATCCGCTGTCATTTTTATGAGTTACAATTATGATATAGTGTGTAAAGGCAATAGTAAATATTTAAATTCTTCTGGACAACACCATGGTTCTGAAAATGGTCCTAGAAGAAATATTTAACACAGTAATAATATCGGTTAAGGAAAATAATAACAGGATTAGATCGGGATTGCTTAGTTGCTTTGTCATGTGGAATGAACGTGGACGAGGCGAGAGTTATGTCAGAACAGAAAAGATTAGCGCTCTACCATTTAGGGAAATTGCGTGACGTAAGTCAATCAGCTAGCTAAAAACCATATAATATGTAGAAAGTAATACTGATGTATAATATTCTCAATGTCACAATCAGTAAATAAAATCGATTATTTTACTTATTTATTTGGTCTGCTCTTGAACACGTTGTATAGTGGAATAAAATGATTGTGTCAGTAAAATCAAATACCTCCAACCAAATCATATTTGATTATTATTGCATAATATATAACCTTCCGTCAATTGTGACTCGGATTTAATCGGTATTGGAATACACTGCCATAGAGTAAAACATTGATATTTAATATGCGATTCATTATTTCCACATATTTAAGTATAAACATTTACACGTATGAAAAAGTCTTCAGGATGTTTTTGAGTGTTTGAATGGCTTTCTCCTTTATAGGGGTTTATTAACTTCTTCAAACTCTATTAATATTGTTGACAATTTTTAAAAACCTGTACCTACCTAGTTTGTAACATTAATTTATCCAATAATCCTCGTACTTACGACACCGATTGTGAAATAAAGATGTTTCGGAGAACTATGTTAATTTTCCATGTTTATTTTTGCTTTAAAGATGCGTAATTTATCGTCCCAGCGGCTAATTTATACGGTTATTCGACGCCATATCGATTTCCATCAACACCATATCGAATAATAATTTATTTTTTCTATCTATGAATATTATTTTAGTGGTATTACTAATAATATTTTTGCTGTGGTTTTTTCGAAGAACGATTCCCTTATTGATCAATTTCCCGAATGAAATCCAATCGCCAACATAATTAAAGACATTATTACAGCGGCGGAGAATAAATGTAATAAATTTTTATTTATTAATTTATATTTTTAATCATGTAATTCTTAGTCCCATTCGTATATCAATTTATGTTCATTTGATTGGAATGATTAAATTAATTTCAATTATATAATTTGTTTCGATTTATTTACTAATACGATTCGATTTCGGTGAATTTACCGCTAAATTTAACACGTTTAGATTTCCGACTTAAAGATCCATTATCTTGTATTAATTGCTTCAGGATCGTGTCGTATTATGGTTTTAGCGATGTTTAAAATAATAATGATAACGATAACTACTAATGATGTGCCATAGACTCATCACGTACACATTCAGGCAATTCTTGGTAACATCACAGCGTGGATTTTTTGTACCATCCACTTTTATTTTATTATTCACTTCTGATAAATTATAATATCATGAATTGATTGAAATTTTGTAATTTATTCACGACGTTTCGACACGCTTTCATCTCTCATCTTGGTTTCAGTCGGCTGAGCGATATCGACTTTCTCAATTTTTTTTTGAACAATTAAATTGTAAATAAAATATTGCCTTTACTTAAAAATAAGGGTGAACTTTATATAAAATAGGACACGGGCATTGGATTCCGTAATACAAATTTGTTATTTGATATATACATTATAGTGAAAGTATATTTCTAGTGAAATCATATCCTCCAACATAATTAGCCTATATAGAAGAGTTAGGTTAGTTCGATAGTAGCTAGGTTAATAGATAGGTTAGTCAGGATAAATAATATATTTTCACTTTATAAAAAATACACTTTCACTGAAACATACAGATATATTACTACAAAAGTATTATTGTGTAGCACATATCTGGATTTTTAGATAATTATTTATGGAGTTATTCAAGTTATTTCATAACAAAGTCGTTTATATCAGTAGTGGTCTATTCTACAAAATCTTTTATTTTAGTTTTATATTTTTTTCAGTTACGTATTATCATTTTTTACTGTGAAATATTAAGAAAAGTAGTAAAAGAAAGTAGCCAGCACGAAATTTTATCACACCATTGATTGATAGCGACTCAATTGACGTTGCGGAGAATTTAATAATTATTTTAACGATACAAATACGAGTATAGTAATAGTATTGAAAATATACAATCAAGGTACAAAAGTAAACACACTGTGTATACTTATATGTACATGTCATCTGTAAATGAGTTGTACCGGATTGAGAGATTCGCATTCTCTTGTAGGTTTTCGTGTCGATTAATTCAATTCCTCAGAGTAAAGTTAATTAAAAGATCGGCATTATCATTCATCTTCCGCAGGTCCTTCGCAGTAACGAGAATGGTCGGGAGATCCGGATTAATTATTCTCGAAGGATTCGTCCGCGATTCTTCAAATACACCAACTAGCGGCCTGGCACGCATGATAAAACTCTATTCAAACGCATATAACAAACCACACTACACAAAATATTTTAATTTCTCTTTTCACTCGGTGCCTTGGTTTTGAAGGCAATTTAAAAAATATATTTGAAAGCCGGGATCGGTTGGATTCCGTGTGCAAACACCGGTCACCTGGTGTTGGACACAAAACGAAACGAGTCAATCAATCTCTATATTTAAATGCCACCCTGTAAAAATGACGTTTTAATCGAATGCAATTTTTTCGATCGCCTTTTATCAATTTACATATTTTAATTTGGCGTCCGCAGCTTTATTCGCATTTCGAAATTATGTCGTCCATTCGGTACTGGGAAAATTTTACATCAAACCACGCGGGCAAACAAAAGGAAGGAATTAAATGTATCGAGATTTATTATAATTGTATTTTTTTCTCGACCTTTTTAGCATTTGCCTTCGATTTGTATGCAGTTTTGAACGGAATTGATCGGTTGGACACGTCGGATACAGTTTTTTATTGATCCCTGATTGAGTGCAGCGCCGGTGGTCCTCTGTTGGGATTTTCTTTGTCTCGTTACTACTGAACACTTAAGGGCAGGGATGTTCAACCCTTTGGACAGAAAAAAAACGATTCGCTTTTTAAATTTTTAACTAACAAATTTTGAGTTACAAAAAGTAACAAATTAGGGTTAGGCCTTAATGAAGGACTACGAAATGTTTTACTTACAACTTAACTTAATCAATCGACGTAGTAATGTACTCTTATGGTTAAATACGTAATGTACCCTTCGGGCACTAACACAAAATGCACCAAGTTTCATTGCTACTACGTACTGCGATTCAATAATCGGAATTTTGTGGTTGTTGTCGATCATAGTCGGACAGCGGCAATCTAAATTTAAAATAAATATCGAAAGTTTTATTATTTATTGTCAATCGGTTTCAGTTCACGTCTTCAGAGAATTGCAATTTTTTTATTAACATTGCAATCTGATTGAAAATATTTGAAGGAACGTTTTTATAAAGAAAAGATGCCAAAAACGTTTTCAAAAAATACACAGTTTAATGATAAGAACTAACTTATCTTAAATGTAATTTTTAATAATCTTCCATGTCCTGAATTCAAAACGAACATCTGCTTAGTTGTCGATACTTACTTTGTAAATAGGTTTGTAGGTGCTTAGCGGCAAATGACTGCTTTTTATAAGCGCCCATTTTAAATTGTTTAAAATGCACCAGTTTACGAATCCCGGTTGAAGATCTTTATACTCTTCGCTGTAGACCATAATATTAAGACGTCAGCAATCAGTGCGGGATTACCAAGTATCAAGATACATACATACCTACCACGCCGATCACACTGAGGTTGTCATTTAGCACTTTCTTGTTCTTCGTTCTTATTTGCTATAACTCATGCACCAGCTTTGTGGTGACTGATGGTTATCAATTATACCGTGATTCAATAAAAAATTATAAAAAAAATATTTTTATTCAATTATTTTAAAATAATTATTTTCCAGAATTTCACCAAATAATTTTTATATATCAACTCACTAAAATGTTCTATGTTTATCAGTTGATAATGTCATAATCTGCCGAAACGATCGTCCTGGTTTGGATAATAAAAATATTCAGGTCTTAAAATTGTGAGTTGATTTTTAAATTTAAAAAAAATGAATTATCGTATTACCCAATAAATAGAATATTATTCGTATTCTTCTATATTGTTCCAATGAATCCAACCTTGAATATCATCATTACTTCCTTTCTTTTAACTCGTGGCGTCTGCTTGTCTGACGAAAAAACTTTGGATCGACTTTTAACCCTTTTCCCGTGATCCAATCGAGCTGAAACTTTGCAAGTAAACTCGTGGCGACGATCAAGAAGATCTATCAAATTTTCGTTAAAAAAAATAATTATAGTATAATTTTGGATTTTTCAAATTTTTAATGGTTTTTTTATACAACTCAGTAAGTTGTGTGGAGATTCCGACGCATATGGTAGACACGAAACCGGAAAATGGTAAAGGGAGTATTGTAAAAACTTGGTTTTTAAGGGGTTACTTTTTTTTTTTACTGTTGTAGCACAATAATTATATTTACGATACTTCATTTTTGTGGCCTTCTATTGAACATGTGCGTGTCACAAATATTGTACAAATTATCTATTTTATATCATTTATTGATTGCGTACATTCTCAATATTTTTTATTTTAAGCTGATGTACTGTAAAGTAATGTAACTCTAAACTTTTTTTTCTTAGAGTTGCCTTCGTTACAATATTAATGATGCAATCTGTATTCAATGTACGCACCAAGTGCTTTATTCAAACCGCAATATTTTGCGTCGTATGATTCTTGGGATCATGGAATAGATAATGATTTTCTATGTTTCGTGTCCATTAATACAAGTATTCTCAAATTCCGGATGAGAACTATGCACACAGTGACGAAAGGTAAGCACAAATGGCGGTCACATTTAACGATTAAATATTTTTATTGCGTATATCGACATTTATAAATTGTTACGGCAAATACTAGTGCCATATTTTGTATATTCCGGATTTCTTGTGTATTCCGGATTCCGGGATCCCACACGGCCTGTTGAACTCGAACAAGAGCGAATGAAATCAAATTGGTGAAAATTACCCTAAATTGGTCATTTAAACTCCAGGAATTTTTAAAATGTCAGTCTTCTTACTATTCTAAATTACGTTAAATATTCAATGATATAATAAACTGTAATACGTTACAAGCGTGAAATCTTGGCAACTCAAAAGTAAGGTAATTGCCTTACTTGCATTCGTTATCGAACGGACCTTCGTTGTTCAGGCGCGACGCTACGCGGAAAAAGGAACATAGTATCGTACACTATTGTAAGAATGAGTATGTTATTTATGTCACCGTGACTTCAAATTACCTGATTTGAACGTTACCTGAAATTACCCGTCTACACGCAGAGCGTTTGTGTACCGTGATTTGTTGTCTCTTTCAATGCGATATTTGCTACGTATGAAAGCCGGCTAGTATGGGAATAACGTGTCTATATTATAATACGTCAATGGGGAATACCATAAATATTACAATATGTAAAACAGTCCCTTGAGATACGAAAAAATATTTTTTCTTCTTCTTTTTTCCGTGCCCTATTCGTTCAACGGACGTTGGCTATGAGACTTACTGCATCCGGGAACATAGACTGGCCAAACCACTGTCTCAGGTTTTTCAGCCACGATGTTCTTCTCTTTCCCTGCATTATGGTATGCAAGATCTCGTACTTCTCCGGATGTCTCGTCACATGTCCGAGATATTAAAGTTTTTGGATTTTTCGGTCCAAATGTATAAAGGATATTCAAAGGCTGTACATGTGTGTATTATAGTCACTACTGCACACGGACCCTGCAACTTGCGAGCAACATGCTGTTTTTTCATCACCATCTTCCTCTTCAGCGTGCGCTATTTGCGTTCCTTAATCACGGTACTTGGTGTTAATTGCGTTTTATAGTATGGCTGGTTTTATTAGTACGTTCTATTCGATTCGCTATCAGCTTTGAATACGAGCAGAAATACCAGGCTGATTCTATCCGGAAATGCACCGTGTTTCCGATATGTTGATTTGATCTGCTTTTTTATAGATGTAATATGCAGATATTTGTACGAACTATTTATTACATTTCCTTTCTTCCTTGTGTTTTTTTAAGTTTCTGCCCGATGCGCGTTCTGTAACATTAATTACAAAGTAACAATAATCGTAGGTTAGGTTTCCAAGGCAGTTTAGAATCTTATTTTTGTAGTTTTCTGCGCAATTCTGCTTTATATTTGTATCTGATTTTGCCTTTACATATAGACATCGCAAAAGATGTTCATTAAAATTCGAAATTGCAAAGATAACGGAATTGTATGAATTCTGAAATGGAAATTTCTATTATCGCAAGGAATACCTACCATAGTATAAACTCTTGATTTTGTATTTAACAACTTTATTTTATTCTGCAGTTTGTAACCATGAAAAAATGTAGTTATTTTAGTAAAAAATGTTTTTTTAGTAATTGTTTGTCGTGAAAATATAAAGGAAATGAAGTAACCAGTATCAAAAATGAACTAAAAGATTTTGCAAACGATATTTCAAAAATTAAATAAGAACTGCCTTTATTAATATATTTTTGTTTTGTATTTTTTTTCACAAGCACACTCAATTATTTATATTTATAGCTCGTCCAAAATATCAATTTCGAATATGAATTTACCTATAGTATAACTGGGATTAACTTTGGTACGATCATCTCATTCTGTTATCATCTTTCTCCTTTTTTTATATGGAGCCAGTGGTAGTGCAAATAAGCGGGAAGTATGTTTTTTCGCATGAGCCATATAAACGGCGGTACTAATTGATAATAATTGAATAAACGCTGGAATTTAATAAATCCATTATTAAATTCCAGCGTTTTCACTCATTCCTCCTTCAGCCACGACACGTAACAATATTACAAAAATTTTATGTTTTAAATAGATTAAAAGTACGTTTTTAATATTTAAATTTAAAAAAAACTTTTCCTTGTTAAAACCTATTTTGAACCACAAATATATATTAATTATATTCATGATTTTATCTTTTACAGCAAGTTTCTTGCGCCGATATAATATTTGTCGACATTTTGGTTGCTTTTCTACACTGAGGCTGCATTATTTTCACTTTGCTTATTTTATTTGGGTTTAAATTTACATTTAAATTAATACAGAATCTGTAAACAAGAATTCTTTAAAAATTCCGAGAACCATCCGCAACAATGATGTTATTTCTTATGTGTTGACCCCACCCCGTCACGAAATGATGAATCCCACATTTTCGTGACATTATAAATCTGCTGACAAAAGTTTCCGAAATTTGTGTCGTGTGTCGTGTCGGGAATAATAATCGGGCTCGTCGTTGACATCATCATCAATTCACAAAACCTAGAAGTGACCAAAAATACCCAGCAAATTTTTGATATTAGACGTTTTATAAACGTCTAAATAAGTGCACAGGTGCACTTAGTATTCTAAAATGTTTTTTTTTCGATTTATGATGCATACTCTTGTACACGGTTCTAATTAAAACAATATGGAAATTTCTTTCTTCGATGATTTAACCCTTCCCCAGTCCAGCGATAACTTATAGCTGTAATATTAAAATTCATATTTAAGATAATCCTAAAAATACATTTGCGCTTGGAAATGACTATTGAAAACAGAATGATGTTAAACAATCCCACTAAAATAAACAAATAAAATTAATAAGACAAAGTGAGATGAAATATTAATTTCACATATTTTTGACGTTTGTAGCATTAACTTTGTGTTTGGACATAATTATTAATCTGAGAAAACTAAAAAACTCTGTATAAATCACTCTGATTTTTTAAAATTAATTCCGGTATCTATGCTGAATTACATCTCATCAGGGCGGACGCACAATAACTTCCATAAATTAAATTTGTAAGGGTCAAACCTTAGGTAGGGGTGTAGCCTCATTTGTGGTGGGGGACAAGGATGGAGGTATTATTTAATATAATATTATTCATAATTATATATTCCAATTATTTAAAAATTATTTAATATATAAGCGCCCTTGAGGTGAGTACTCGCTAAAACGGCGCTATATAAATTATCCAACTATTATTATTATCCCATTATTTTATCCCTTTATTTAATATATTCCCTTTTTCAATGCCTCACTTTCAAACTCCATTCGTCTCCCCCACCACAAATAAAGCCACACCCCAGCCTAAGACTAAACTCTTACAAATTTAATTTATGAAAGTTATTGTACGTCCGTTCTGACAAAGATACAGTTCAGTATCGAAACTGGTAGCCGTTTAAAAACAATCATCATCATCTACAAAGTTTGTTGGTTTTCTCAAATTAATTTTAATTTTACAATAAAGTGAATAACAAACATGCTTTATTAAACATATTCCAATTACAATAATTTCGTTGTCTGTCTGTCTGTCTATCCCCGTACCTTCGTGTAAGGCCCGTAACTTGTTTGCAGCAATTTTTTTTTAAAAAAAATTATGATTTGTTTTACGTTTTTTTCGAATTTTAAAAAAAAATTACGTATTTTTTTACAATTTTTTTTTTGGCATGTAAAAGCACCGTTATTCTTGACAGATAACAGCTAGTATATTTTAATTATGTATTTCTCTCACATGAATAAAATGAGGAGAAATAGGGATGGTCGTGTTGGATGGGACTTGATTATCATTTGTATCTTTTTCTTACTCAATATTTTTAGTGAATATACGATTTCAGCTGTCTAAAGCCATTTAAGCTAGTAAAGCAGTTTATTGTTATTTAAATGCTCAAAAACTTTAATTACATAACAACACGAGTTGACAGTGCGGGTATTTTCAATCGCGGTACGGTGAGGGTTAACGAAATCATATATCGAATCGGCTATCGTCCAAAAAAGGCAGAAAGCGGAATTAACGTTGGAAACAATTAAATAAGATTAATTAACCTCGCGTGGACGAATGTTGTTATGAGGAAGTATGTACAATGTACCTACACCATAAGAATTTTATTATCCGAACATTTTCTGCATTCTGCACAGTGGCGTATCCAGAACATTGATGTGTATATCGTTTCTTTACCCTTGGGCAATCAGAATGCACATAAATTAACTGAATAACACGTAAAAAGCAATTAATTATTTTGTGAGATTTTAAAGCGAGAAATTCTCTACAAGTAAAAGAGATTAGCTGTAACATTGGTTCACGTCTTTACTAAGCTCTAGTATATATTTATAGTATATTGTTGTCGGTCCACGGAGAGGCTGCGGTAGCAACATGCGTTGAGCGGCCGGTCCGGGTTTGCTGGCCCGGGGTTCAAGCCCCATCTCCGGCCGTTTAATTTGGTTGCTTTAGCTCTAAATTCGAACTAAATTACGGACGGACAGACAACGAAATTATTATGTTTGATTCTTTCCAACGTGCTTTGAGTTTACAATGCACCTACGTCATTTGATCAAGCCTGGATGTTTTTGTGATATGTTTCGCCATAAAAATTGGGCCGCACGACATGTTGTAGCGATAAAAAATATAACAGTTTAAAAAAGATGATTTTGGAACAATTCCCAATCTAAATTGCTGTAGATATGTTTCGAAACTTCCATCGTATTAATTAAAAATTGATTTACATTATTGGAACATTTCTCATACAATTTATTTTCAGCAATATTGCCAACAATCGTTGCTCGCTAGCGTAACCGACACTTCTATACTATGGGCTATATACACACACTTGTAATGCGATAAGTTGAAAAATAACAACAGAGTCGTACTAAATCCAAAAATCCGAATTTTCATTATATCATCTTCATCCCCTTGTTTCAATAGGGTCGGGGCCCAAAGACTCATCAAGGTGCTTCCTTATTCCCCTGTCTTGTGCTGAAATTGAATCACATGTTACATGCCTAAAGATATGTCGAAATCCGAATTATTTATTTAATGATTTATACATCACCAAGAATTATAAATAAATTATTCAGCACAAAACGATCAAAATCGACAACAGGTTTCTCTTAAATGTAGTCTACTCTTTATTGGTGATCAGGAGCTGCGCTCGCTCTAGTAACTAAAAGAGTAGACAACTGCCCGCGCTGCCTCTCGTAAGCCATAGCGACCATATTATGTCGACGATCGTTGTAGCATCTACAAGTAATATTCCTGTTCACAAGTTAACAACATCAAACAGTTAGTATTACTTAACACCCTGTGTTGACATAAACACTGAACACGGAAGAATTCTCCTGGTCACGTATAAATTCTCTCCCTTTACGTACTACTGCGTCGGGGATCTTCCGTTCGCGGATTCTGTGCATCAATCACAATCAACCCGCCAAACCCTCGTGAAATATGTCAACAAATTCATTGCACTGTCCATGGTGAGTGAACGCGATAGTTAGTTCTTACATTACGTGGGGACCCCGAGTGTGGTCCTTCTATTACATATAATAATTTTTTAATATTTTCGAGTCGAGGGTCTGGCCCCTCCCGCAGACGCCACTGACCACATAAATCCAGACGGTCGAGCGCGCTCAGGCTGGGAGCATTCAGAGCGTGGAGTTAAGAAATCGGAACTGCTCGAGGCTGACAACATCATCAGTCCATTATTCATCTTGATCTCTATCGCTGGTATAGGACTCGTTGAAGAACAAATAATCGCAGCCTCGTCCCGTTAGACGACCTTTTCCAATGAAAATGGAGAACGCTGTTGTAATTCTGCCCTATTTTACATTTTCTCAAATTTATCGAACGCTGTAAATTTCATTATTTTATACATAGTGATAAGCCACATTCATGGATATACTGCATTTTTTTAATTCGTCGTCAATTTGGCAGCATTTATTCTTCGTCATTTTCAATCCGGTTTTATCAACTTTGTAAATTTGCTTCGGCGTAAGATTTTTGGTTACTATAAATACTTTTTTTGAACCGTCAAATAATTTGAACCACATTTTTTAAAAGGTTTTAATAGTTTTATTTGGCTTGTATTAAAAGGATTTGATTTTTAATATTCAACGTAAATTACTTTCACGATGTTGTAAAATTTTACAAAAGATAAGTCTGATGTCGCCATTTTCTTTACTGTTGACATTCCACCCATGGTGTAAAAAATATTTTCTATTCTAAAAATGATAATAATTGTGATAAGAATATTACGAGAATTTCAAAGTACTGACTAAATAAATGTACGTAACATTTTGTTATTACAGTAAATCTATCTCCACCAGAAAACTCACATAAATCAGAGCTGAGGAAAAAATGTGTATTTATTTATTTTTTAATATGACAATCTAAATAAGTTATATTACGCTAACTTGATTGATGCCACACCTGGCTGTGTGACAAAATTCACAGTCTAGGAATAAAAACTAATGAACTAATTAAAAGTATGAATTATTTTTATTCTTAAACTTTTTTCGCGATCGTGACAACTACATAACACGACGGGTGTAAAAGCAGAGGCAGCAATATCCCAATGAGGTGTTTCTCAGATAAATAAAAAAACCTGTCGCTACTCAAGGAAACTTCTCCGGAATCTATGAAACTTACATCTTATTGGAAATATTTTTTAAAAAACAACAGTTTTACCTCTATATACTAAAAAATAAATTGCTGTGTTTGCTATCAAATAATAATAAATGAATTGATGTTTTTGCTATTTACATAATTGGATATTGCTGTCTTTGCTATGATGTTTCAGTCTAAAATCGGCATCAGTTCTCACTTTAGTATGAAGCAGCCATTTTGTCACGTGACACATCCTTGGGTGTTGATTGGTTGATGTGGATATTGTTGCCTTAGCTTCTGACACTACGAGGATATTTTGCTGTCTTTGTTTTTAATATCGATTTGGAAACATTACTTTGGAAGGGATTGAGCTATATTTCCTATAAAACCTCGAATTCAGTACGTTCTAAATTAGTTATCCTCGGTGATAGCATTCAAATTTTAAATATATTCAGAATATTTTGAGTATGTTAAAAATTTTCAAGAACACAATACCGGATTAGTTATATTTATACAATTTTTTAACTATGGATGAGTAAACAAGTGTCAGACTTATTCTGGTGTATTTGTTAATAATTCAGAAAAATGTCGTACACATATATAAAGAATATTATTTTAAAAACTCCAAAAATATAGATATCTCATTACCAACGGCAACATCTGTACTGGTTTATGAGAACGACAAAATTTTCAACCATAGGTGACAGTAATAAAAATACAACACACACATGGAACAAGGTGTGCATATAGACATATATACAACTTCCAAAACTTTCATAAATCTGGTAGTCTATTATGTATTGAATTGGTGAACGTTACGTTGTGTAAAGTGATCACTTAAGCCAGCCAGGCGATTAGTCATAAGCCCTATGGACACCCAAAAATTCTTCCATACCTACTTTCCCATCGTCTCTATGAGTAGACATCTATAATATATCTTGATTTTTTTAATATTGCTGCCTTTGTTTTTGTACTCATATTAAGTTGTAGTGATATCAATACACGCCACAACACTTCTGAACGTGCTGTTACGTCAATCACTTTCACTCTCGCCTGGTTCTTCGGATGCTGTCGGAAACCTCGACCTCTCCCATCACACCTGTGGAAACTGCGGCGTGCGATGCATCTGCAGATTTGCATATAATGCAACTGCTAGGTAGCGCTTGAGAACATTTTGATCGTACGTAATCTTCTTTGTATTGCATCTCTTGTAGCCTGGCTATGTTGTCAGCTCCCGCCTCCTACTAGAAAGTATATTTATTCGCAATTGTAACACGGTTTGATTTTATCCGGAAAAAAGTTGGTCGGCAGTCGATCGTTACGTCTTAATTGTTTTTGCTATTTGCCAGTGCAGTTAATCGTAGGATTTTTTATGTTTTCCTAACTTAAAGTGAGTGCTTAATTAATTCGGACAAGGGAGTGTCCGTTGAAGCAGAAAGTCTTACAGTAAGATTAGTTAAATTTTGACTTACTTGTTATTATTTATGGAGACACGTTTGTATCATTGAAATATAGTGGGTATATTATGTATGAAAGGTTTAATTTTACAGAAAAATTATATTGTATTGTACCGGATTCGGAGATGAAATGAATCACTGTAAAAATCAATTTAATTTATATTTACTGGTCGACTTACATACAAAGTCACTGGAGCACTATTTCGTAATTCACACTACTCGTCACTCGAGAGTATTCTGCAGCTTTTTATGTATTATTTATAATTACTCTGGTTTTTTTATCGCTGAATTGCCGCTAATTGCATAGGGAATGTTTTTTCTCGAATATTCTGGTATATCTTGTGTGTTTTATAGATTTCTAGTTGTTTCTTAATTATTACAAACCTGTGTGCAGCCGCGTAGTTACTCGATTATGTGTAGTTTTTCTTTATTAAGGTGACAATATTATTGCTTATGTATCCAACGTAGTTTGGCGATCTAGATCGTTACTCTAAAATGACTAGAGTATTATTTTCTGATACATCGTTCCTTAAAATTTGTTAAATATCCGTGAAACTATAATTAAAAATAATCTATAAATTTACCTAAACTTATCTCGAGTTAAGCCTTTTCAAATTAACAGGATGTCGATTTTCACATACGACATACAAACCGTTAAAATCGAGTTAAAAAAATCTATTAAGAGTATAGATGCATAGATGCGTATAGATGCAAAACCGCCACTATCCATATGAGCCCCATATGGATAGGGGCGATTTTGCATGTATACGCCACAGTTATTGCAGAGAGGATTGGCTATTTTATTCTGTGCATCCAAAACATAGCTTACAAGTGGCGTTCAATCAGTACATAGAAGTAAGTTGTACTTCACTCATAATTTTTGACGTAATAAAATATGTATCTCGTAGTATTCCAATCACAAGCTTGTGATATTCAGATTTTAATGTATCATTCTGTCAGGTAAATATTTAATTTCGCTTTTTTTCTAAATATATGTTTACGTACAACTAGTGCTTTAATTTCAGTATACTGACTGCGCGCGCATGCTGTCTGACAATAGTTTGATACCGCCTATTATCGGTTTTAATCAGAATTTATTTTCAGTGTTGTATAATACTCGTCTACAATTCCCTGGTCAGTCTTCGGGCCGAGGACCCTGCCTGTCATCCGTGCGATCGCAAGAAATATTGGAGTCTTTAATTAATCATCGCCGATTGGTTCAAACGATTCGCTGTGCGTAAATTCGCCGTGACATTCGAATCTGTCTCGCGACACCTCGCCGGCTTTTTTCCGACCGACCATTCCGCTGGCGTCGAACTGATCAGGCTTATTGTGAGAACCAACAGAATTAATGGGTGACTGGCAAAGAAATATTTCTGATTTGATTAAGCGAAGCGTTTGCCAAAATTTGGATGATTTCACAGCGCTCTTTGAGATCATGAATAAACATAGAATTATATATTATTATATCTTGTTATATAATATGTTACTCGTGAGAAAGTTCTCCTCTTTTTCTTCACAATCAATCTTTAGTAATTAGGAATGTTCATATCATAATTCTCGTCATTAGTTCAACAATTATTATTATTTAATGCGAAGCACGGAGCGAACTATTTCAAAAATAAAAACATGTTAAAAGCAATCGAACAATGCAATAATTGCGTTATAATTGAACTGTGAGCGTATAAAGGGAGAACATCAAAGGAAAATAATATATTGAAAATTATTTATGATTTCGTATGTCCGAGTTAGTTAAATATTTACTTTTATTATATGTATTAGTTATGCACGCGTAACAGAAAATTTAGACACCTACAGTATGCCCGAGACTTTCTGTGAAAAAAAGAACTTATGTCAACTGAAAATATCGAAAATATAACTATATAAAATATGTCAAATGAAAATATTTGGAAAACCCAAATCCTTAGAAAATTATTTTCTTTTATTTTTATACGGTATGTACACCACATACTGCGATAGTAACAAGAACTATAATAAGAACTTACATTAGTATTCGATGAATAAGTCCATCATCTGCGCTATTGAAAACTGGATTTCATCCATTTCAATAAAACATAAGTTGTCACCTCAACGGTCAGTACTGGTGCATTATGTTGTTTTTTTTTTGTAACGTAACTTGATTTGAAATCTCAACAGAAATATGTAGTATAGGATAAATTAATGGACTACTCAGAATGCCGCCGGATTATGCTAAAACTTTAGATAAATCAGGGCTGAAAGGTGGAGTGTAGGAGAAAATGTCGGATTGCGCAGTCCTTGGTTGGCCGGTGTATTAGCTACATACGTGTGAATGTCTGACTATGCAGTTAAACCAAAGCAATATCTGCATCTACATGTACGACGCAGAGGCATTTAGGGTTTTTACGGAGAGTAAGAATTGCACACTTAATTTGAAGTAAATAAGTGTCTAGCCCTCAGCATTCCGTCATAGAAAATACCCGTATGCGGTCAGTACCATACAGAATTTGTGTTTTTAAAGCATTTTAAAACAAGAAAAATGTCTTCACTAGGTTCAACGGCTTTAATAATTGTTGTCGTATTTTTCCTTTAAATATTATTTATTGTGAATATTTATAAATATGGTCGTATAAGCATTAATTTCTATCCAACTTGAACACCATTTTAATCAAACGGCTTTATTCGCTGTAAGACTTACTAAGCCATTCTGACATTTTTAAACTGAATTGTAATGGTTGTCCAGCTTTCTATATAGATAAAATCACGAGGAACATTAATATAAGAATCAAATAACACAATAGATGACTAACGAACATGTTTTATTCAGAATTAACTGAAAATTTAATTAAGTCCGACCATACTTTTTAACAGGAATTCAGGGGTACGAGTTAAACATTAAATGGCATAGGCTGCGCATTAATAATTTAGAAGCATCAGAGATAATTAAATAAATAAATAATAACAGTTAAATACTAAATAATCAAATTAACGTATTCCTCAAATTAATATTTTCACAGTACAATCCCTACCCTTCTTCCTCCGCCCCGTAGCTGATATTCTGTCCCCCTCTGACAGTGTTTACTTTCTTTAAAATACGTTATTTTAGTAGAATTCTGTGTATTCATTTATGATTACAAATGTATTTTTAGGATACGATAAAACATGAATTTTTTATTGCGCGCGTATGCGAAAATATCAATTTTGATAAGCTCCTTAGACCTGTGTTTCTTGCACTGTTACGGGAGGGTTAATTCCCGTCAAATCTCAAAGTTCTTTTTTACTTTTTGAAAAAATTCGCATCGCACTCGTCTAAAGTTTGATTTATCGTTACGATTATTGCACCTTTTCCATTTCGCAGACCGTAAAATTTTGCACATAAATGCACTCGAATGCTGATTGGCTTTCATAATCTGAACTGGATTGTTCCCCTTTGCGTAAAGATAGTGTTGCCCGTTTGCGCGCGAAGGCCGTGTCGACCATCGGCATTAGTACCGGCGTGGCTAATGTTTTTAAATATCGATTCGGATAGTGATGCCGATAAAATGTTGATTCAGCTCTGGGAGAATTTGTTTTGGATTGATACACCTCGCTAATGTCGATCGCCACCCGAGTCTTCGTGAGAAAATTGTATTGAGAAATAGCGAGATTGTTTCACCGAATCGAGTTTCTCTTTAAAGATTGGGCGATTTAAGATTTTATCACCGACGTAATGGCGGGATTTTTCTGCCGCCATATTGCTTATAATTATTAATTCAATCGTTACTTATTACGGTATATGAATAATACGCACTTTTATTTTACAGTTAGCTTATATTGCAGAGATAATTTATTAGTATCGCCCCGTAATTCGATCAATAAAATGCTTTAATGTAGGATGTTAAATGTTAAAAATTTAATGTTAAAAATTAAATCTCTAAAACGGTAATAGGTATTTTATCCTTTTTTTACGAATTGCCTTATCTATGATTACATATACTAGTATATATCACGTGTGTAGATATTCAAATATAATTATTTTAATATATTATTAATACGTAAAAATGAGAAATGTCTTGTGTCTGTTGCGATCAAACTTATAAATGCAAAAAAATACGTAAATGTCTGAATCATTTCATATAAATTTGTATTCATTTTTTCATATAATATAACCATTATTTCAATCAACTCTATCTATATGATTTTTTAAAACACGAATTACTTTAAGGTCATATTTAACATTTTAATTTAATTCGTATTTATGTCAAATAAATAACTATTTTTTATCACATCTGTACAAGGTCGAAAGTTTATCGATTTAACTCGCTAATAGTATTCAAAAGGTTAGTAGCTTAATTACGGGAAGTTTTTAATTACAAATAAATTCTTAGATATTTTTGTTTTTGTTGTATGTCTTTTTCTTTAATTGAAAATAATTTTCTTTTTATAATAGTCTAATAATACAAAAGTAAGTACCTACATAAATGGAAATAGTAACGATAAAATTTTCAGCTAAAATTATGAAATAAATGGCGGAAATGTCAGAGAATGCATCGCAGTGAGGTACACCGTAGCGGGGGCCGAAAGAATAATGTTCTTTGAAAAAATGAAAGAATGCCAAGCCTAGACCGGAGTCAGTAACCGTTGGATTCATTTGATATCCACTTGTTTACATTTAGTCTTCAATTGATTACATTCGGTGTTCACCCGGTCAGAGTATAAAGTGCAAATTTATAGTACAGGATGTAATAAACAAGGTATAAAGGAAAGTCCAAGGATATGAGAAGGAAAGGAAGAGACGCATTATGGGATATGGCCCTCGCCCAACTGTCCACCGCGCAGTGTTGGCGTTCATCGAATTCCGAGCCAAGCATTTTTCGAATTAAATATTTCTAAAATCGTCTTGCATTTTGTCACCTGATTGGATATGACAAAATATTGTTCTCTGGGCTTCCAATTATCCGATTATCCGTCGTTCAATGTGACAGCGGAATTCGACACGTACGCACAAACGTCATCTAAAACCTACAAATATATTTATTCAACAAGTTTTCTGTGTAAGTAATATGTCTTATTTAATCGTTTTTTATAATTTGCGGAGTTATTTTAAAATGTGTAATCCCTTTGTAATTGTTATTCTGTGAAATTAGCTTTTAAGACTCTTTAAGACTTTAAAAGAGTTTTAAGACATTCGTATTCTACTCTTAGCTTGTCTATTCTCACCCTTATAATAACTATTTCCATAATATCTAGCAACTATGTCTATGATTTACGCTTTATCCTTAGATAAAGCCTCTCAAATGTCAAAATGTATCTTAAAATATGGAAACTTTAAGTGTAATATCTTCTTTAATACTTATTTGCGCGATCAATTCTGTCTTATTTTGAAATAAAGACACGATTTTACCGTGAATACTCAAAAGATCGGTTACCGTATTCTTCAATTTAGTTGATAATAATAATAATTGTTCATCCATATAATCCATTCCAAACTAAATAAAATTTCATTTCTAAATTTTGCACAGTTACTCTTTAGGACCCCTTGCGCAGCATGTACGGCGCGATATAAATATTTGAGGAGCGGGCCTCCCCGCCACTGCTTGGCGCGGGTCTGGGACCCCTAGCAGCGCCGCGGCGCGCCGGTCTAAATGCGACCCGCCCGGCGTCTAGCGCCCGTCTGCCGTCTGTCTACCGTCCGCCGCATATCTCAGTATTTTTGCCATTGTCGCCAAATTAGACGGCGCTCGCGAACGTCTCTGATGGCCGCTCTATTAATACCCCGTGCATTCGATGTTGTACATTATACACTTCGCACTCGCGATTTTTCTCGGCTCTCTTTATGCGCGCATGCAGGAGAGCTTGACCATCGTATGTTCAACGCCGGCGTTACCTTTTTTATGAATATATTTTTATGCCCCCTCTCACCTTGGGGTAATTTTAAATTTGTATTTTTCTCGTGTAACATTATAAATTTTTCAATATTTTGACAATTAAAACAAGATTTTTTCAATTATGCTATCTGGAAGTGCCATATTATATCAAGACGCAATTTTATATAAAATAAAATAATATTAAAAGATAGAAAATAAGGAAAAGTGTGGTAATTCATTTATACGCATAGCTATATTCAACTGACTTCAGGTAAACATTTTATCTTTTAATTTTTTCAAAAGGAGATCTGTGGTTCGAATCCCGGTAGTAGCTAAATATTTTTTCGTGGATTAGATTTTTCTGTACGTCTTTCTAATTGATTAATTAATTTGGTTTTCATTTTATACTTTGTATATGTTGATGCTAGTTTATACTAAACGTAATGAAATTATTATCTTTAAAAAAAATCCTCTGCAATATTTTATAAAATATTTGAATATTGTAAATAGTCCATTTTTCTATATATTTTGTTAGAATGAATAATGACAGATATAGAATGCACCTAATATAATTATCTTAATTATTAAATAAGCCACTTCTTTTGTCGCGAGAGGAAAGATTACCAAAAGTTGGTACCTAAGAATTTATTCCCTTTTTTTCTCATTTCTTTGAGCCTCTTTGATCTCTTTGAAAATTCTTTACTTTTATTTTCTGTAGCCCTCGGTAAACATTTTCATAAACAAATCTCGTTCTTTTAGAATTTCCCAGGTTACTGACGCCATCTTTGCGGTCTCGTGTGGAGTGATCCCTTCCTGGACAATAATCACCTAGTCGACATAAGCTTCCTCATCCATCATCAGTCGGTAGTCTGATAAGAAATCTGTTAATTTTTTTCTAATTTGACAATATTAAGTTACTTGCTACAAAACTAAATAGTTTATACCAAAACGTGAATGTTGGCCTCAACTCGTAAATTTTGTGGTGTGTTTATGCAACGAATATTTTTATTTTTAATATTTACTGCAAAAACATTGTGGCTAGTAATTTTTTTTCAAATTTGTTATTAACTTGTACAAAATATTATATATTATATTGAGATTTTTAAGTAATCTAATAATTACCATTATTAATTTATCCAAGTCAAGACTTCGCTTAGTATTGTAATATACCAATAATTCTGATTCGGATCGTTACAAGATTTGACAGTCACTGTTGTCTGTGAATGTAATTTATCTAAATTATATCTGAAGTAATATTCGGGTGATTAACCACAAAATCGAATATAAATATACCATAATGAAGCAACATTCCCCGAGAAAATAAAAATCTTCAAGGTTTTGCTTCAATAAAGTTATTAAAGTCGTATTACAGAGGCACACGACAAAAAAGGGAAATAAAATATATCGCAAAAAATTGTCGGTAATCGATGCAAATTTTATGGACCCGTATTATGACAGTCCGCATGGTGCTTTGTCGCTGATTTATGCGTGCATTAATAAATTAAAAAATATTGATCGAAAAACAAATAATATTTTTTTATTAATTGTTTTTTATGTAAATGTTTTATTTTTAATATTTTTTATTTAAAACACTATTTCACTTTTTCCGATTCATGGCACACATCTACGTCAACTTGCTCACTTTCAAAATTTGTTATACTTTTTCATAACGTCTTCCTTACGTCATTCGTTAAATTCGTTTCACACATTCTATTAATTTAATACAATATAATAATTTCATTTTGTCGATTATACTCATCTTCAGTTGAAAGTTTTTCCTCTCATTCTCGTGTCCTGTGCGAATTCCCGTACATTCTCATAAATTATGTATTCACGCATTTCTAGTACGTACATATTACATTCCTCTCTGCCTCTTCAAATCCAAATCTTTATTTTTACTGGCTACATCATCTACATGTTGTATCTATCTACAATCCCTGGTTGATTTTGGCGTCCTCAAGAATTCGCGCAGTCTCTTGCCATTTTTGTACCTCAGAGAGGCAGATACTCTTTGTGGAAATTGTCTCTCTATCTTAATTCTTCCATGCTCTTGCATCCTTGAATCTTGAATCGCGTTTGACACGTGCGCTTAAGTATTGTTACTCAGTCTTACATATTTATGTACATAAATATATAATCGTGGTGAATTTTATATAGATTTATCCAAGGAATAAAACAATAATTCAACCAGTTTGTATACGTAGTCATCAAAACCTAAGACATTTCCAAGAAATGCATTCTAAGATAATTTTGTTTGAATTCTTTTGTTCTCGTAATAAATACTACTGCAAGCTTTAAAAGTGATCCTTTTGCAAATCAACATAAAAATGTATGATTATTGTTTTCATATTTCTTAGAACAAAACAATTACATAAAATGTATCTCCTTTCGTCATAAAACAATAATGGAAAGTCACACAAAGATGAGTAGATATATAGATGATATCTTTTGGTATGTAGTAGAACTAGCAATGTACCAAAATATGACATTCTTAACTCAAGAACTTTTTTTTTTAAAGTGTAATATATGACATGCATGTTAATCGTTTTTTCTGTACGTAAAATAGTCCGTGTTTATCCATAGCAACATTAAAAATATATATCTTAAAAACCTATCCTTTCAGTTTTGTGAACTATCCTTTAAAGCTGCCGTCTCTTTGTTCCTCTCTGGTGTCAATGCATCGCTTCATTTGGCTATCGTTCTAGAAGGAACAAGACGTTTAGCGTGTGTATTTGTCCAACCGGTTGAGATATGTTATAATAATAATTAATGCGTCTATCAATTAAAAAATTGTCCAAGTCGAGAGGGCCATTAAGGCTGTTTAGGAGATTCCGTGGCCGATCACACTGTAGGATGTTTATGGTGTTCCGCATGCGTGGGCAGGTCCCGCCATTGCGCAATAGACACCCGCGCACCGCTCCTTATTCGTACATCTCGTCTGTGTGTACATTTTTTCGTCTCATATTTCAAACGAACTTAATTTACTGCAACTCCATTTTTTGCGGCCATTTTTAATACGGTCTAGTGGGCGGCCATAATTTTTTTACCGGCTAAATTAGGTGTCAGTGACATTTTGATTTTTGTTTGATTTCACCTGCCTGCGTTGCCGACACAACATGGCGGACAATGGAGCGACATTCGTATGTTTTATGCATGCGTCTTTTGTTTTCTACAATAGATTGTCTCTTATTTCAGACAAATTCGATGAATCAATTATATATTTCACTTATTTGGTCACCACCGGGATACGTACCCGGAACTTTTCCAATCCGGGAAACTGCTATTATTTATTTATTTCGGAAATAAAACAGACACACGTTAATAATATGTATGATTAAGAGCATGAGTTATCAGAATCGAACATATTAACCTATCCCAACATATTTCACATAGAAACAAATTTGAAATATATAAACTATAAGAAGAATAGGTAAAGATTTGAAGACATAATAAGATACCCAAGTGAAACTTCATTTATATCTTGCGCCGCAAAGCATAATACACATGCATTTGGATTTTAATTCAATATTTCGTTCTATGTTAACCATTTAAGATTACAAGAGATATATTTGTGGTCTTTCGTACTCATACGTAAAACAATTCCAAACTGGATGGCGAAAATGTAGGGCCGATACGGGAGCTTTTGCTCGTAGAACGGCCCTGGGTCTGTGGTGGGTCCCACTTCACTGTAGTCTTTCGTACTATGTTCAGAAATGGTTACATCACAGTAAGTATTATTCTTATTACGTATCGCGGTAGTGGGAGGCGAAATGAAACACTATAATACAATTTTATTTCTATATAATACACAAAGTCTTAACTGGAACATTCCGTCATTCGCACTAATCGATAATATTTCACTTGTTTCTGGAATATAAGGCGGGTTTAGAAACAGTGCCACAACGCAATTGATGATATTTATTAAAATAAACGTATTTACAGCCAGAGTTCTAGGAACTAATGTGAAAACAAATTTAAAAGGTAACTATTTGCAAAAGATGTTTAAATAGCAATAATTACTGCGAATTGTTTAGTACATGTTGTATCCTGATGAAGAGACCATTGGGTTCGTAACATGTTGATTATTCAATAAATAGTGGTATTTATTAGTATTTTCTTATTAATTAAGTATAAAGTATTTTCTTTTTCATAAAGGATAAATTATATAAGTCTCCCGGCTAATTTATATATGAGGAAAGTGGATGCAAGTCTCTTATACAATCGCCAATGGCTCAGGGCTTGCAACCTGTATGAGCTGGCTTAAGTGATCACTATACACAATGCAACGTTCACCAATTCCATTGTAAGAACGGATGTTCTGAGTGTGTGGATACACATTATGAAATTTTGAAGTTATATATATATATATATATATATATATTGTTACCGCCAAGTTATTTTGCCACTATTGAAGAAGTTGTGTATAATATTTGAGGAATTAGTTGATCTCGAGTGTCACGGGCCACGGTCCGGCTTCCCTCCTCTGCAGCCCACAATGGCGTCCAACAATATTTCAGCCATCCTCCGGGGAGTGTTGCGCAAGTCACGCTGCCATTGTGCCCAGCTGCCGAGTGCCGCCACTTTTCCCACACAATGTACATTCAACTACTCGTTGCTGAATTCTATTTTTTAGTTTTTCTCTCGAAAATCTCGCTGCGCGTGTATACGTATGATACAGCATATATAAATATTCAGATACTAGCTACCACAATGTATCGGTACGTTTCTGTACAAACCATGCTTCAATTTACACATACTAACTACCGCATTGTAGAAAAATAGGTTATCCGCGTATGTTTTAATATTATAGCTTCTGTATCTGTACCATCATGCCGTTTCCCCACTTTTTTTAGTACGTCTTCTCGTGCATGATCTACGCTTATCAAGGCTTTCAATAGAGCCATCCTCCAATACTTGTAATATCCGACCAGGTCTTTCGCGGACGCCTTCTATTACGAAATACCAATAGATTAAATGAGTTTGATTTGATCAGCTAACTAACAAACCGTCATGCCGCTTTCCGAAGGGGTAGGCAGAGAGGATGGAACGCCATATACCTACTTCTATCTTGACACACCACTTATGCTTTGGCATTCATACACCTTCTCATACAGTTCTACGTTTGGAGCTTTTAACAGGGCCATCCTCCAATACTTGTAATTTCTGATCGCGCCATGTCTTTCGCGGACGCCTTCTATTCCCTTCGTTACCTTCAATACTCGCCCCATATATTTTCGTTACCATCCTTTGCTCACTCATACGTTCTACATGACCAAACCATCTCAGCACTCCCTTTATTGTATCTACCACACTACAGCCAGCATTACATTCAATTTTAATTTGTTCATTCCTCACTCTATCAAACAAAGATTTTCACACAGGCGTCTTAGTGAACGCATTTCTAAAGCATTCAGTCTACTTTCATTCCTTTTTTGCCAATTTCAGGTTTCACTTCCATACATCAGAGTTGGTAATAGAACGCCATTCCGTACCTACCGCTTGTCTTGCTTATTTTGACAGGTTCTTATTGGGCATACTTGCATTCAGAGCATCATTTACTTTGTTACCTGCAGTCACTCTCCTTTCGATATCGTTCTCGGCCTTACCGTTTTTAAAACACTTATACAGGATGTGTAAGTAATCTAACAGGAGCCCACAAAGCTTTGGACATCCTGTATGTACAGTACACTAAATACAAGACAATTTATAACGTCACAGAAATAAACTCTTACATCAAGTAATTTAAATGCGAAAAAGAATAATAATAAAATATAATAATTTGGATATAAGAACACATGCAAGCCATTTGGTGTCTAAGACAAAACAATTTATCCTAGATTATAACAATGACACATCATTTAGCATAATCCACTTTTTATTACCTCCTCCGAATTGGGAGTGAGCGTTCTATTTCATATGGAACCAGATAATTTATTTTTTAACTTGGGAATAACATGTTCCAATGTTCTCGATCTATATTTATTGGTGATTTTAGGAATTTTTCAGCTTAAATTAGCTACACCTATTGTTTTTATTCCGTTTGAAACTACTATTTTTAAAGCTTCGTTATTATTAACAAGAACAGTAACAATCCGTGCACTAGAAGTATAATACTTTAGATTATGCCTCAATTTAAAAGCTTACTTGGCTTCACTATAGCTGTTCGAAGCTGTTCGATTTGCTTTATATTTGAGTTACAGAAGTGACCCCATGATCGGATGTCATATCTCAGAAGTGACCCCATGATCGGATGTCATATCTCAGAAGTGACCCCATGATCGGATGTCATATCTCAATGAAGAAACAATATAATAACATGAATGAATTGAATCTGAATTGAATTGGGGTGCTTTCACACAAACGATTAAACGCAGAGAACATTAGTTTAAGCTTAAACTCGAAGTGCACAGTTACACCCGCGCTGTGCAAACGGGTTTCCGCATCGGACCTTCATGATTTTATTTTAAATGTACTAAAAAGTAAAAAATAAATTGCCGACCAAAAAATTTTTCCTCACTCTCCAAATAAAATGCACTCGCGATATTGATATAGATTACATAACTCTGGTTTTGATGGAGGGAAAGTGCCCACGCGTAGTACATTTAAATACATGTGATTTAAAAAAAAATCATATTACAAATTTTCATGTTTTTAGTCTTAATATTACCCAGCGTACTTCGGTATGAAACTAGCGACATCTTTTGGTGAGCTTATCAACTAATATAAAACTTTGATTAATTAATTATGATGGATTATTTGATTGATTAGTGAATTGATTTAAATATCGATTATAAGATTCCATCTAGACAAACAGTGAATGGTACCCACCGCTTACCCAGGACCGTTCTAAGATCAAAAGCTTCCTTATCGGTCCTACTCAATCGTCTCCAGGTTGGCATTTTTTTAATACTAATTTGCAAGACCGTGCCGCCCCGCAGCGGTCGTATAAATCGCCGCGGGACCCACCGTGAAACAGGTCTTTATTAAAAAAAAATTTACCTACATGAAATAAAACAATCAACATCTAGACAAACAGGCAAACGTGTGAACTTAATATAATCGTGGTAAAAATGATAATTTTCGGTAGCTAATATCGTTCTAGTTGTAGGCGGTGTCGTCCGCCCTATGAATCAAATCCTAGAGTTCAGTAAATGTAACTTTTTTCTCCATCGCAACAAGTTGCAGCAGTGCCAGCGAATACATTAAAATGTATCGCAATGATTTCTCTGCGACTGTCACGCCGTACGTGTTTTATGCGAAACAAGTTTGACGTATGAAGAGTCGGGTCTCCGCGCCAGGTCACGGCGCGCAGCTCGGCAGCGCCCGACGCTCCGAACGGTTCGGACACCCCCTCAACTATCCCACGCCGACATTGTTTATTTGGCCAGGTCGACGTTCCGTATGCCCAAACCATTAGGAAGACATAACGTTATTAGATTTGTATTCTCTTTACCAATCCAGCCTGCGAACGACGACCGCTAAATTGCGTCTCTGCGCGAGGATGCTGAGGTGCTGTTTTCGCGTGGCGAGTATATTTTGTTCTCGGCGATAAAAAAGCCGTATCATTTTATTGTGTAGCTATATAAATATTGAATGTGTTCATAATGTACAGCTGCAGAATAAGCACATTGAAACAATATCATACAATATCAATGCCAAAGATATTTTCGTTGGGACACTGGCATACAATACCGTATTTTACTGCAATATTTACGCCTTTATCTAACGAACTGACTAAAAAATTCTCAGTCCTCGACATTTAGTTATTGATTTTTATTTTATTTATTAAAGTCAAACATTTCACTGTCAAAATCATTTATACTGAGGACATAGGTCTTCGTCAAATGAGGAAGCCATCACCTTTGTAAACAATTATTTTGCAGAGAAAGACGCCGAGTTAAAGAGATGGGAGCATCGCTGGGAGAAGTGTGTAGACTTACAAGTAGATTATATAGAAAAATAAAAATAAATTTTAAGAAAAAACGTATTGTATCTTTGCTAGGTCAAAAACAAAAAAAAACAGACCTCCCTCGTATACCACCTGACATAAGTCCAGCATGCATTTTATTACCGTATTATTCGTACTCTCAAGATACCGCTGACTGTATACAATATACATGTGTCTTCATTAAATTTTCAATAGAAAATATTGTTTACTATAGAAATTATTTTTTGGGTGAAATGTCAACAGTTAGGGATATAAGCGCTATCTTACATATCTTTTGTAAAACGTGAAAAATTCATTCGCCTTTATACGAGCATTTTATTTGGCATGTATCAAAGCGAATCAATTTAATATTCTATATATGTCACTTTTATGATACTCCAACATTTTATAAATATAGTATATTTTTTGTACTATCTTTCACAGTTTTTCTGTGTCACTATTTCAGATTTGTCATTCCCGTAAACCAGTACAGATGTTGCCGTTGGTAATGAAATATCTGTATTTTTTATTGGAGTTTTTAGCTTTGTCTCTATGAGACATCTATATTATATGTCTTGATTAATGATGTTCTTGAAAAATTTGAACATATGTATTCAAAATAGTCTTAAAATTTATAAAAAAAAAACGCTGAAAGACGTAACATTAGTATGTAAGCAGAGTGATCTAAACAGGTAAAAATTAAATAAATAATATCTCAGATATAATCGTAAATGGCATATTAGTTTTTACGAAATCATCAATAAGTATAATGTTATTATATTATTTGTAATTATGAAACACGTAATGTTTTTATCGTCAATACAATACAGTCAAGCCACGTGTAGGTGCAGGCCAAAGCACGATCATTTTATTTATTTTTTTAGTCGCAAAATGTTAATGCCGCCCAACTTGTCATAACGGACCTAGATGTTTTGACATGGGCGTACTATTAATAATGTCGCTGTCCCTCGAGTGAAAAGTGCACATTTTAATCACACTAATTCTGACAAATGTGCTTGATTAACATACGCCCAGACTCACGATAACACCGACTCAAGTCCAGCTTGACAGTTTTTTGTTGTTCTCATCTTATATCAAATATCCATATTTTTGTTGCGGAGTATAGATTTTCCGTACGATTTCATATTCATTGAAATGATAATCTATGTTGGGTTGGGGGTGCGCTTATGTTGAAGCAATCATAACTATAACAAAAATGTAATAACGTCAAAGCATACATCGATTAAATAACTTTTGGAACACCGAAAAATGCCGGTTCATATACTATCTAGGTTTACCTTATATCCAAAACGTATAAAAATATTAAGAAACCAATTAATTCCGAGATGTAATAAAATTTAGGTATTGAAACAACGGATATTTTATACGAAGACAGCGTCACCAGGAGAGTACCCTATCGTCATAGGAATCAAGGACGTTCTGATTATTTCTTGCGCTGTCACAAATGTCACTAACAACAGTGTCATAAACAACTGAGTGTAACTCTGGGAGTCAATGCTTGAAGTGCCTGTGTTAGATTATGGTCAAAATGAGCTAGGCATCAGAAAGAACTCATATATTACAATTTTTGTCGGAGTACCTTCTTTTAAGAGGCTTGTTAATAAATATGTTCTGTAACCAGATGATCGCGGTGTGTTTTTTTTTAAAGTTATTTTCATCTGGGAAACAAGCGATCCTCTCTCAACAGCAATTTATTTTTTTGACATAGGCACTTCTAGCATTAAGCATCAGAACTATAATAAATGCACTTATCCAGTGAAAGTATATTTCATTTTATTTGACTTGTTGCTATACAGTTCAGAGTTGTCCGTCTCGCGTAAGTACTTGGCTTCCGATACTATCCCGCTCAATAAACACTTGTATGATAATATATTATCTGAAAACTTGGAGAGGTACCTACTCGGTCGTCCTTGGCACTCGGCGTTGCTCGCCCACGCTCTTCCACTTTGGCCAATGAACCAGTCACTGTCTATTGACATACGAGCGTCTACCTCGCCACCTCGGCGTCTCCGTGTTCCTCCGTCAGATGGCGCCCGTGGCTGATGTCCCATCTCTGCTTTCACAGTGCTTTCGGTGCTTTCAGGTGAAAAAATTTAGAGATTTGATCACTTTTGACCGAACATGTCAGGATATGACGTTCTTCCGGATATCTTCCAGTTAACTGCGTAAAAATGATATTTTCTCTATTTTTTTTTTTTTTTAAATTTTATAATATTTAGTCCCACAAAACGACTAAAAAGACGTTTGTCTGTAGGTTCATTTTTACAATTGTAAATTACACTATTACAAAATATTATTCACTTTATAAACTATATAAGAGATAAAAAACGAAAACAATTAAGTACAAAAAACACATAAAAGAAATTTTCAGTACAAAGTTAAAAATTTTAAGAAAAGAGCAATAAATAAATAAAGAAAACAGCAAATTAAAAATATAAATAGCAAAAATTAAGGAAAAAGAAAGATACATAAATATTAACATCACTAATTGTTTAAAGTCATTATCATAATAAAACACTTAATATAGTTCATAAATAACTAATGTCGTTTTCTATTAACCACTTTTTAAGTTCTTTAAGTTTTTAATTGTTTTAAAGAATTACTTAATTCTGGTCTGCTCGTCTTCATCTTCTTCGAGTGCTATTCGTTGTAGAAATTCGGATGTCTGACTGAACAGGACAGTACAGTAATTCGACTATCCGGGACATTAAACAAAAATTAATTTCACAACCGCACCCAAACTAGTTCGGTCAATTTATGTTCCCATCTATACCTATCCATCGTTCCCTTATCCTAATATGTGCGTCCTACTCTACCCCTTATATTGTCACACTTTGCTCATATCATAAACAATCAGCAGTGGAAAGTTCACAAATGACATAGTTCACTATTATTTTAATCGTACGTATTTTACTTTTTAGATTTGCTGCCAACTTTTCCAAAGATAAATAAGTCTCTGGATGTCGTATGACACATTCAAATTACATTAGTTTCCTTATCTTTATGGTACGAGCTTATAGCGATTCTTATTTTACGAATATTTATTTCGTATTTATAAAAAACACATTTTATGGGTAGTAAACACATCCTCAAATAAATTACTAAAAAAATTAAATTAAAATTAAACGTCTTCAATATTTGCCTACTTGATACTTGGTGTGGTGAAATAACTGCTCATGGGTCGTAGCGTGCTTAAAGCAGTTTAGCGAACTTTTGCGTAAACTTTCGCTCGCCGCCGCCAGATCGCAACCTCCACCAGGATCCAGGCAGCTGTCCAAATATTTTTGCTAAATAACATAGAAGTATAAAGCACATTTATTTCTTTAAATGCATTTTTCTTATTTCATATATCATTGTCATCATTTCCTGTTTATTTTGCTAGCCACGAGAAATTCTTGCGCAGAAGAAAATCTTCAGGATATATCAGTACTTCAGTACAGGATATATGAACTTAACTTGTATGATATGCATGTCAGAACAGAGTGAAAATGATAATTTGATATAAACTTTTTATAACTAATCTCTAGAAATGCACAGATTTTTTTTAATGAGATACTAACAAATACTCGCTACACATATACATTACTTATTTCATGTAATCCTGTAATCATGCAATCCAATAATTGAATCACAAGTAATAAAGTAATTTGTGTCTTATTTTAATAATAATGTCACCACAAAGTTCAAGCCTTCATACAGAAGAAGAAAAAATATTCTTCGAACAGTGAATCACAAGTGTTTTCGGCCTGCTGTAACAACATGCATATGTACAAAATATGAATGCATTGCGAATCACATAGGAAATGTGAACATTACATGCACAGCGATTAGTCGTGTGCAGTGCAAGTAGCGAACAAGCAAACACGAACAAGCAACATGATCGTCGCAAATATAAGAACGAGTGGTACATTGTTATGCATAAAGTAATGATCATTAATAAATAATTGATGTTGATATTTTTTGTTATAGGAATTCAGATTATTGTCAAGAGAATAGATGTCGTGAAGGAGAGACTTTTTAAATAATGAGTTTATCTGCAAGAATATCGACACGACACGACACATTTTTATGAAGGGAGAAAACCGAACTTTGATTTGAGAATAGCTAAGCCAAACAAATCATACTAGATAATTGATATATCTATGGTTTTTCTCTAAATATAGATTGCAATCAAACAATACAAATGTTCATTAATCGGTTGGAACGGAACACTATTATGTTAAAATGCTGATCAAAAGCATATCGCAAATTGAAAAATATGCATTGGAAATGAAGCACATATTGATAAGCAATCGCCAAATAAATCCCGGACATAATCGGTTCACATCCCGCCCGATGTGCTCCACGAAGGATATTTGACGAAAACCGCACATTGTTCTCGAGAGCGTTACGAATTCGCAAAGTCAATTTGCATCGTGCATTATTTAAAAGTTTTTTATGTTCCTTCTTAATTATCGCCCTGGGAATTCACCTGTGGGAACCGCCTCGCAGTGAGCGCTGTTGCAGCTGCAAACTGCAGCGTTTTATCGCTCTTTTCGGCGCCTTATCAAACTTCACTTTTACACTCGCAATCTGTTACGTCACGCCGTTACGGTGCTACTACTCCCCGGTATAAATAATCGTTGCGTGCTCTCGGCGAATCTACGCTGTATCTGCGGATCTATTCCTAAATTAGATAAGACGTTTTAATGAGAAAGCTGTGTAGGAAGTGCGGGAAACTCGCGTGGTTTCTGTTTTTCACAAAAAATCTATTTATTTTAGATGGAACTGAGGGGCAGGACCTCCGGGTTTTCTTGACCACTTCCGCCTCGCCTTTGTGGTCGCGACGTTTTGGCAATTTCTTTAGTTTCGGTTTTATTATTTTATAGCTTTAATATTTTATACCGCGCTCGAGACAATTTCGGAAACATCGGGACACGTTTTAATGTGGGGTCTTTAAAAGTCGTACCATTCATTGTAAATATCTCTTGATTCGAATAATAATTAATGATTATTTTTTTTATTGCATTATTTGACTATCGGGAATACAGTTAGGTGAAAACATAAAAGGCTCAGGTCGTGATATCTAAGTATACGTATCTGACAATTTACTAAATTTATTCGCTCAAAAGTCATTCATTTCAAAAAATTATTTTTTTGATTAGTGTTAAATAAATAAATAAAGTACTGATCATCATTCTTTAAATATTACTTACCATACATAATATCGATGATTGTAAGTAAGACTTTTCATTTGGCAAAGTTAGCACTAGCTAACTAATCGTATAAAGCTATTTCTCCGCAGCGGTAGGCAGATAGAATGCTATAATCTTATATCCTGCATACCACTTTTTCTTCAACCACATTCATGCACGCTCACCAATTGTTCAAGCTCTTAACAGGGCTATCTAGTATTTGGTTTATCTGATCGTATCATTTTTTCGCGGACGTCCTTTGTTCCTACTTCCTTCAAGTATCTTTTTAATATTTGGAGGATCAGCAAACAAATATAACTATTATTCTTAAGATTTCAGTACTTTTTCTCTCCCCTTTCGGATTTTTTTAACGTCTCTCAAAATAGCACATAAACTTTCATTCAAAACTAAAGCATGTTTTGAAAAACTAGAAAAATCTTTATTAATTTATTTCTCTCTTTCGTTTAAATGGATCCAATTGCAATATAGATTGTGTGCCTAATGCCAAAAATTATTTATCTTTTTTATCATTTATTTTCCGAGAATAATATCTAATGAATGACATACTCAATACTCAATCACAAAATCCGGTGAAGAAATGAGCTTCACATATTTGAAATAATTTATTAAAAAGTAAAAGATTTTAACCCATTTTCTTCCGACATTTTTCATTTCTGTTACGAAGATCGTTAATATTTCACGGTGGCTCGACTTCGGTCTTGCACCATGACATTAATCAATGGTGATGTCAGCAATCTAACATAATCAAGTCCTTGATATTGTCCTTGATATTTCAAAGCCAAAGATTATTCCTACAGGAAGTATCCCATCCGCTGTGGTCCAGGAATGCAACCGCTTACCATACTGGCGCCACCGAACGCCGAGTTTCTCGGCATTTCTCTAAAGGTTCGACCCATGATTATGACCCTTTGAACAGACAGAAGCTCAATGCTTACAACTTTTCCTCTAATTGTTTAATTTTACAAGTCCTCCCTACACTCGTTGAAAACAGTTCAAGCTCATTCATCTAGACTGAGCTTTTTTGTTCCTCGACTGGCTACCGGAGCTGTCCAGTCGACGGAAAACCGCAAACAAATTGTAAAAGTATGTCGAAAGCGCTAAAGCATTTGAACGGTGTCAATAAATGTTGGGAGTGATTAATGTACATTGTAGTGGGAGTGCTATGTTCCTTTGCAGTCCTCGGTGGATGTGATCATTTGCTCCCTTATTTTGGCGCTAAAAATACACTGCATTTCGCGATCGTGTTCTACCAATGGCGTCGTTTTATTTCACGACTTGGAGTCAATTTTTATTTGAATATTTATTACTGTCAACTAAATGTTTCACCACTTATAGGATAATATTACTTCATTGTTCATTATATCATTACAGTTGTACCGCATTGCTCATTATATGATTACAATTTCGGAATCTAGAGTTGTTTAAATCTCGTCAGTATTCGTATACTCTTTTATAATTGCAAGAAGTAACAAACCATGAGTATACCAATGGAGATTCATAACGCAAAAAAACGAATGAAGCAAATCTGAGTAGGAATGGGATTAGAATTGAAGTAGGGAGTGTACGTAATATAGTGTGCGTGTGTAGAAGTTGTTTCACTTCTGAAAGTGTAAAAAGGCTAGCTCTATTTGACTGGGATAGTCAATTTATCATTGTTATGACTTAAAAAAGAAAATTAAGTAGAAAAAGTAGAATTCTAAAATGTTCATTTTGTCACGAGATCGCAGCGATGGGAGACAAATTAAACAACTTTGTAATCACGAAAGTCACCGAACGCGAACATAACTGGAGCGGTAATTATGTAATGCAGACTAATTTCACAATCTTCGCCTTAGAATTTTCCACTTGTCTGGAACTTTATACCCTCGTCTTACTTACCTTCCCTGAGCGCCTCTCTAATAGTGCTATTTTTCCATCGCAAAGCTCATGAGAGACGCGACAAGAGATACAACAACAGCAAACTAAATAAAATTAAGTAAAATCTTTCTTATGATCCCAAATCATTCAAGACTCACGTGTAACCGTGAAATTACTTAACTACATGTGGTTATTTTCGATTTAGGATCTCTTTACAATGTCATAAAAGCCTGCTGCTTCTAGATAAAGAGTCGGAAGACATACCGAACGCGCCATTGTTTTTCGATAGGAAAAAAATGCCAATTTATTGCGAGTTTTCCCTTCCTCTCGAATCTGACGGTGTGCGCGGTTCCGAATGCGTATCGAAGGTCGTCATCGCAAACCGGATATGCAGGCGACAAAGTATGCGCGTAAAGTGCAACATGGGGACTGGTGACCTCGTCCGCGCGCACCGGAGACGGCCGCATCCTGAATTAGCCGCGAAGCAGTCGCGTCATGATGCGTCCAGTATACCCCGGGAATCTGGAATTCATCATTTCAATCAAACTTTACTCTCCAGCCTTCCGCTCATTTTTTGGCATTCGACGTCTGCGGTCGCACTTCCTCCGAATGACAGCTTTGTTACGGCATCCATCGCGCGTTTTAAGTCGTTTCGGCGCCATCATCCAAAATTCGAAAATTCACAATTCTTCACAAATTACTGAACAATCTCATTGACTTCCGTGAAATTATAAACTTCATACGTATTAATGTCCCACAAAGAACACCACACCTTTTTCACTTATATCATTGGAGAAAAAAATTACGGCTAGAACTCCAGAATTAACCGTGTTCTTGACACCTTTAACATGACCTTTGCAGATCTCGACGTTTAGTTGAATTAAATCGTTGTATTCATGAGAAAAATAAAAAACAATATAAATATGACCACTGCACAAAAAGTAAACATAAAATAAAACTACATTTTAGAAAAAAACACATTCGCGCAATTCAATTATGCACAGTGTAATGAAATTGTATGGTAAACTACATTTAGGAAATAAGGGATAAAACAAAAATTTTAAGAGGAAGCTAAATAAATATTTGAAACTTAAATAAAGTGAAATTTATATTAATTATGTGTAATTACTGTTCATATTAGGAAATACAAAGTATTTATATTACCTACTTTAAGAATATAACAAAGAAAAAAACTCTCAAACGTTATCTAACTTGTCTCTGTATGTAGGTATTGTACGCACATAGGAGCTTAAAATCTATCATTTAACGTTTCGTCCATATCAGACTTACTGTTCACAAGTCACCGTATCCCGAATTTAACTGAGCGCGCCAATTCCTGTCGTATGCCTAATCTTCTTGCGCAGGAAGCGGAGAGGAGCGAAGAAGAGCCGCTGATTTAATCTAAATAAATCGTTTGTCTGAGGCGTATACTTTCTCAGATCTGTGTTTAATGATAAGTGAGTAATTTAACTGTAAAAACAATTTGTTACAACTAAAAATATTGTAGGATATCATTTTATTTATCACTATATAGCATATCCTGTTTAAGCGCGCCAGTAAAAATGTATGAAATTATATTTTTATATGTATGCATGTAGAATGTAAATTTATTTTGAAAATGTACAGTTCTAGGAAACATTTTCTTGTGCAGCACTAAAGCTGCGGTTCCGAGAAGTGTGTGGCTAACTTATGCTTCCTGCTCAGTGTCACATATACAGGAAGTGCGATTTTTTTTGTAATTCGACCTGACGGACCGACATATAAATATAGTGCGCATATTTATAATATATTTGAGCTAGAAAGAATTCACTTTTTTCGACGCAATAGCCGCACATTTTCACGCATTAGAATTGACAGCAGATTATATATTTTTCTTATAACAGTACGATACATACAGACAGCTACATAATTATTACCGTACGATAAGTAAAATATATATGTAAAAAAGTGGTATAGTTCCATCTTCTATTGGTGGCTTTATGTATTATACAGGGTTATTTTTAAAACATTAATAACCTCGCAGGACTACTCCTGCCTTGATTATGAGTGGAAAATGTTCAAGCTATCAAACTATCAATAGTTAAGGAGATAAAATAAAAAGATAAAATGTTCAAGCTATCAAACTATCAATAGTTAAGGAGATATGCGACATCAAAGTTTGCATTTTTTTGTCAATATTTCTGACTTATTTTTTGTAAAACATTGGACTATCATTACAGTAACTTCTATCGAGTATGAAAAATACATTCCCTTTAATACAAGCCAAATAAAAAAATAAAAACCTTCGATTTCCAATTGGAAAACAATCCACTTGGAATTTTTTCAGGGTTTTAATTATTTTATTTAACTTGTATTGAAACGAATGAATTTTGAGTAATTGACATTAGACACTTTAATGACAGTCCAACGTTTTTTTCAACAAAAAATAAGTCAGAAATATAAAAAAAAAATGCAAACTTTGACGTCGCATATCTCCATAACTATTGACATTAGGTCATGATAGCGTGAACATTTTCGACTCATAATCAAGCAGGAGTATAGTCCTGCGAGGTTATTAATGTTTTACAAATAACCCTGTATACAATGAGCTACCAGAATTAAATAGTTTATTTAACACAAACGATAGTCCAGCAAAGTAGTTGAATAAATTCCTATTGCATCCCGTGTAAAAAATAATTTGTAAATGAAAATTTATTACATCTTAATTAGATAGTTATTTTGGTGTATTTAGTTCTCTCTAAAAAATTGTTACATTTTTTTCTAGGTCTCCAATATTTTTGCTTACTTTATCGATGAACCTGGAATACGGATTGCCTCAAAACGTATCGTTTATTTTTTCAGTGTTTTGAATTTTGACCCGTTTTCGCGTTACGAGAGTGTTTTTTACATTTGCTCAGAATACATATTATTACCAACTCGCGTTTTCTGGTCGCTCAACATTTACGCAGTAGACGAAAAACGTTGGGACGCGCTTTTGGCAAAAAATAAATACTTGCTTTCTCATCTTAAATTGAATATTACTGACTGACATTTAATAAGAGAATATTTATTGTCCTCTTACAATGCGAACGGAACTCATGGGCTGTAGAAAATTTTTCACAGATAAATTTGATATTATTGTCTATTGTTTGGTGTATTTATCTTGAGCTAATAAATATTTTACCAGATGCCTGAGCGACGTGCGAATAGATTTTGGCATTGCTCCGTGCTCATTTTTTTCACCACATCTAATTTTACAATGTACCTACTCACACATACTTTACAATACTAACAAATAAAAAACAATATTTCCAAAATAAAAATATTTGGCGAAAGAGGCTGTTGTTTTAATTCAACATAAAAATTTACATCAATATTAATTTATTTTACAAATTTATGATAACTGAATGTCTTATTCTTGTTCCAAATTACAAAGACGATAAATGATCAACACTCATTATTCAAGAACTAAAAGTGATGCAAACCTCTTTAACTGAAGACTGAATTCGATGGACTCCCTCGTCATGTTGTACTTACCTGAAGAATATGCAATAAATTAATTTATCCTTTTTTAAACTTATTTTGTCTGATTGCATTTTATTTTAACAAATTTAAGTTACAATGTATAACTGAACTATTTTATTATGAAACCCCTTGGGCGTAAATAAATAAATAAATAAATGATATCAGTGTTAGTTAAATTAGTATAAAGCACTACCAGATTTTAGCTCTACCGGTTACAAGATGTACCCGTGTCTTCGTCAGGACCAACACTACACTACTATGTTCACAACACTACACCACAACCATAGTATTGTTAACTTTTCACAAACATTCATCACATGCGTGTTAATCTGTAGGCTAGTTAGTGCATGCTTATCCTTGCAAAGTTTAATACGCATGTGATACATATAGGTGAAAAGTTAACAATACTAGGGTTGTGGTATATAGTGTTGTGAACGTAGTAGTGTAGTGTTGGTCCTGACGAAGAGACGGGTACGTCTCGAAACCGGTAGACCTAAAATCTGGTAGTGGTTTATACTAATTTAACTAACACTCCGTTATAATTTCTAACCACAAAGTTATTGCTTTAAACTGATTCTCCTGAAATCACCAGCTTGCTAGCTTTCCACGTCCCATTCCGACCTACCAGACAGAAGTACCTCTTTTCCCTTCCAATTTATCAAACCAACAATAGGAAATCCTCTCCCATTCCACGCATATGCTCAGATTACAATTACCTCTTAAATTCAATAGATATTTTTAACACCAAATATGAAGATACTAGAAACTCGTCCCCCTCCCTGATCATGTATATTATATACATCACGAGCCCCTTTATGTCTATGTTAAAGTAAAATTTGGAACAATCGGTTAAATGATGTTTTATCTATCATTATCAAATTGACTTAACTATGGTTATGTCCTATTTGTGTTATCCTTTAATTGTGGGAGACATTCAACTATTTTTTTTTGTATTTCATCTTACCATGTGATTGTGTCTCCCTGTTGGATGACCGAATTAAATAAAATAATAATAAAAAAAAAAACAAATGTATATGTAAAATATAATTAATTGCAAAAATACATGTTATACTAGAGCGTGCCGAAGACACTTGTAATTGGGATAATGGGCATAGTCTGCAATATAATGTTTATTATCTGAGTGTCATGTACCTATTAACCTGTTAGTGTCTCTAATAAATAAATAAAATATATATTAATAATAATAATAATAAATTAAAAATATTAATAATTAATAAATGATAATTATATGAATAGTGAAAAGCTTATAGATGCGTTTATAAATGAAATAAAAATTATATAAAATAATAAATACTTAGATAGCATTAGGCGTTCCGCGCTCGACCGCCGGCGCCGCCTGCCGTCGCGGCGCTACCGCGTTCTGGCCGCCGGGCGTCGAGTGAAAGTCCTCTGGGCCGTGAATCAGGCCGCTATTTCGGTGATACCCCCAGCGGACCGGCTCGGCTCTCCGCCGGCAGTACCGGCAGCAGCGGCAGTACCGGCAGTCCCGCGCCGCCGGCCCGCCGCACGCCGCCGCAATACCGGGAAAACAAGTAAAACTCTTATATTGTCATACGCCTTTCCTGCTCTTTTATTCTTTACCACTTCGGGCGCGCCGCCGCCCGGAAATAGACCGGCGGCCGAAGCGGGCGCTGGGATTTTTCGCTCGCTCGCATACTTGCCATTTGTCTGGAGTCGCGCGTGATAACACGCAGCTACGCGTGTCGCCAAGTCGAGGAGGCGGTCCGTCAAACAGATGTGCAAAATGTGACTTGTGTGACCTCGATATGTATCCATGAAATTTATCTATTGATAACAATGTAATAAGCGTCTGTCTCACAAAGTATAAAATTTTACAGAGATGAACTAAACCACTTTTTTAGACGA
Source organism: Agrypnia vestita (assembly GCA_016648135.1). Lineage (NCBI taxonomy): Eukaryota > Metazoa > Arthropoda > Insecta > Trichoptera > Phryganeidae > Agrypnia > Agrypnia vestita. The sequence continues at coordinate 349,452 of JADDOH010000050.1, forward strand.
GGGCATTGAGATACAGCGGAAGTATGTCCCTCCTCGCATATATTTAAAACGCCTTTTTATACTGCAGTTAATTTTTTTTTGCATAATTAAATCCCTTAGTAAAGAAAACGCACTTTTTACAATAGACGTAGTTTTTAATTAGTAAAAACGTTTTTTTGTAATATAGCGCGACTTATTTACTAAGACATACTTTTTAGAAGTATTCCGTTTTACTTTTTTATTATAGTTTTAAAATTTACAACCTCGCACTACTTTTTATAAATAAGTGGCGCGTATTGGAACCACCGGTAAAACCAGAGATTACCAAGAAATTTACATTAGTTCATGTCTATATATTTTAGTGATCTGGGTTGTGTGTTTATTTTTTAATATTTTTCTGCTCAAATCATTTTAATCAGCAGATTTGTTGCACATGATAATTTTTGGTCTTGCTTAGTCAAAATTAATGATAGTCATGGTTCACAACATTACGAATTTTTAATATTTATATATCTCATCCTATTAACAAAACTATATATACCTATATGATCCAGCGAAACAATTCGGTTCAGTGCCTATAAAATTGAGTTTATTGCGTATGTACATTACAATTTAAAAACTGTTTTTACAATACAGATATATATCAGACAAATATATAAATCAAACTCATTAATTTAAGCAAACCTATCGGCCATTACCTGCCTCGTAACGTATATATTTTGCATTGAGGTAGGTATGAATTATTAATTCCTTACCTCATATTAAATATGTAGATATTTACTAACGAAAATTTATTGGTACCAGGGGCTAGTTCCCATACGTTTGACCTGTTTAAAAAAATTACTAAAGAAAATTTTTTTAATCTATTCTGAAAACCTCAACATACTTAAAAAGTATAATATCTTAGTAAATAAGATATTTTATTACAAGAAAAGCGATATTTTAAAAAACAACTACTATTGAGAAAAATACGCCTTGTTTACTAGAGGGTTAAATTATGCAAGAATAAATACTTTAACTGCAGTATTACTGTGTTTCAAAGGGTATACGAGATGAGACATTTTTCCCCTGTGAACGGATTTTGTTCATCTCTGTGTTTTTTATACTCAATTTACCAGGGGCGTGCACCGAGTGCAAGAAGCATGACTTTTATTTAAACATATATTTGGAAAAAATAATTTAAATTAAATATTGATCTGGCAGAATATTATGAAATATTATTGTTATAAGAATATTGCGAGATTATATCTCTTTTCGGTTTCTTTTCAAAATGTTTGCTTAGGAAAAAGTCATTAGTATAAATCACTACCAGATTTTATGTCTACCGGTTTCGAGACGTACCCGTCTCTTCGCCAGGACCAACACTACCTTACTATGTTCACAACACTATACACCACAACCATAGTATTGTTAACTTTTCACCAATATTTATCACATGCGTTTTAATCTTGTCAAGAACAAGCATGCACTAACTAGCCTTCAGAACTATCAGGAATCTACGAGGGAGAGAGAGTGAGAGGAGGCGGGGTCTAAAGTGGCTGTATGGAAAATACAGCCCTTTGTTCAAATTAACTCACCCTGTTGTAATGTCTAACCACAAAGTTAATGTTTTAAATATTAAAAATATTAATAATATTAAACCGCTTTCAATTGATTTTGGAAGAGGTTTACGTGTTTCATTGACAATAATGAATGTCGGATAAAAGCGCCGCGCTGAAGAATGATGCTGCCGAGGTGGTGATGAGTGTGTGCGTGTGGTATTTGGCCAGAATCTCTCATCGTGTTATGTCTAGCCAGAGCTGCGGCTCGCGGATATCAGTTTAATGTACTCGCCCGTATTTCCCGAATATCGTTGTTCCGTAAACATTCTCCGAAACGTAAACAAGGAGATTCAGCGCTTGTATTAACGTGCAATCAGTAGTAAGCTTTGATTTAGAGCTTTATTAACTTCTCAACGCCTCCAACAGCAGAAACACCAAAAAAAAAATCTTTACCAAAGTACTGTGCTTTTTTTTTACATTTTCCCATTTACGATTTACAATTTGTTTTTCGATTTAATTGAAGTACGTACAGTACAGTGTGCCAGTATATAAATAAATAAAATGGACATCGTCAAAGAGCAAACTTTAGCATCATTTAAACCTATGTCATTTATTTATAGCATTGTGGCAAAAAATACCTCAAAATAATACGTAAAATAAATAAATGATTTAGGTCGGTACATAGCAATAATAAATAATTTAAATACGTCAGGCATATGTGGCGATTCTAAGCGCTCATACCTATAAGCTAATTTATGTCTTGAGTGCTCTTTTTCTTTCAGATATTTTAGTATAACTCTCACAACAACTGTTGAGAAGATGGTAAGCGGACGCGCATTGAGCTTTTCCTTGATTTTTACAATAATTCAATACCGTTGCTTAATCGTTATTATGAAAAGTACAAAAACAAACACGACGGCAAGAAATCAGAGCAACGTGAATATAATCGTCTTTGAATCCACATACAATTTAAGGTACAGTATCTAATCTGGCGTAACTTTCGCTCTGTGTATAAATATTGTATATTCTAGGACTTAACCCATTAATTAATTCTTATTTCATGAAAAGGACTGCAGATGTCTCCCTCGTAGATCCTTCAAATATCGGGAAGGTTTCAATTTGGAACATACAGCCTTCAAAAATTTGATAATGTGTGGATGTTCTTACAATGAAATTGGTGAACGTTGCATCGTATAGAGTGATCACTTAAGCCAGCTCATACACGTTGTAAGCCTTGGGGCTTCGTATAAAAGACTTCCATACAAGTAGGTTATATATCTAATTTAAGTTTTATTTATTTATTTAATTTATCTATTTAATAAAGGAATCTTAACAGTTTCAATTTATAAAAGTTAGAGTACAGTGTACATTGCATTACCCAATTACAAAGAAATTAGAAAGAAACAATATTAAAAATTAATGAGTTTTGATAATGATACGGGAATAGTGATGGGAGGGAAAGGGTGAGGAGGCAGGAGTCAGAGTGGAGATAGAGGATGAGAAGATTAGATATAGTGAGTGATTGGCCAAAATCGATTTAGTACATAGAATCTCTTTTAAATGCGGTAAGATCAATATTGAAGAGGTCAATATCGATGCAATTATTATTAAAAGCCTCCCATGAGCGAAATAAAAATTTATTTTGGGTATGGGATGTTTTATTAATCGTTTTTTATCATAAAGATACAACATAATCACAGTTTATCGTATCAATATTTTATATATCAGCAAGATTAACATAAAAAAAACAAGTTTTCAATATGCATACCATTTTTATTTCAATTTAGGTATTCCGTCAAAACCTAAGCTATTTACAATGAACTGGCTTGAACCTTTAACTTGACCATGCTCGCAGCTTGACGCGTTGCCAGCGAGCTTTTGAATGACCGCCGACGTTTGGGACTTTCTTGTGACGGTGGTTGATATTAGTGTCAAGGAGCCGGGAGCTCTTGCGGTGCCCAACTTCAAAGGCATCGGTGGCTGCAGGTTCAGCAGCGGTCTGCATTGCTGCTCGTTACTATGTCGATTGAGATTTTCACTTTTTTACTCCCTTTATATTAACTCGTGGCGACTGCTTGCTTGCCGTCAACAAAAACTTTGGATCGATTTTTGACCCTTTTCCCGTGATCCAATCGAGCTGAAACTTGGCAAGCAGACTCGTGGCGACGATCAAGAAGATCTATCAAATTTTCGTTAAAAAAAATAAATAATTATAGTATTGGATTTTTCAAATTGGAATCATTAGAAAAGTTTGATTAGCAACGGCGCTGCGGCCCGATAACGTCGCGGAATATTTTCTAAATTTGAATTATTCCGTCGGTATAATAGGTACATCACTACGAATTTCGAAAATTTACAAAACAATTGGTTCACAGATGACAGCAAAATTGGGTTTTTTGGGAAAAAATCAAATAATAAATTATTTCTTTTAGATTTCTGCTTAGTTTTGAAGAATTCTACATTACGAGATCACTTTACACAGTGTAATGTTCACAATTCTACGTTGTTTTCAATTTTTATAACCATTAGAAAATTTATCATACCCATGAATCAGTATCTAGAGATCACCGCTGGTAATGAGACTTCCATTTTTTCTTTTTTGATCAGACTATGAAACAATATGCTTTTTATGTGTACATATCATTCACCAGAATTTTTAACATATTCACTTAAATACGCTTGAAAATTATTTCTAATATTTACTCATTTTTTTACTAGTTTATATTCACAATATTTTTTGAGCATGTTCAAATTTTTAGCTCAATTTTAAGCCCTATTAACACCCAAAGGCTTCCATACCTACTTTCCCATATAAATTGCTTAGTTACTGATCTTAATTTATGATGCTCTCTCTGGGGACAAAATCCAGTAATTGTATTCCTAAAAGTTTGAATATTTCCAAGAAATATTATGACATATCTGTATCATCATTTTAATCACAATGTTTCTCAAAAATCCTGTTGTGTGGTGCCAGTCCATATGACTAACAGAATACACTAACGTATCCAAGTATATTAATGTTAATGAAATCATGTATTATTTGTGAAGTTATAATAGGTATTTCAGTAAATTTTAGTTAATTATCCCTTTTTTTTACTCGTTTCTATTTGCTACTAAAATCGTTACATAAATCTTTATTCTTATTTTTTGCGAAATATGTTTTTTTTTGTTAATAATGTTATGTATGCATTTTATAATATCTATAGTTTTGCTTCAAGACACGTGTGCGTGTAGTCACGTATTTATTGAACAAAAGTCCATGAGGGCATTGATATATATATATATTAACATACATATTAATAAATAAATTACTGACTTGACCCCGAAATATTCTACTGCTAGTAGAATTTATTACCGGTGATATATTTTCATGTATTTGATAATATATTTGACCATATTGTTTCGATATGTATTGTGTACCGTTCTGTTATTTTTAAAAATGATAAATAAAATACAATCCAGAACTATATTCTAAAATATCATAACATCACAAAATGTGATTTCGTTAAAATTAATATAAATAATGATATAAATTTAAACTCTTGCGGTTAAAAAGAATGTGATATCCTTACAAGATGGAAATATCGCAACTGAATATTTGAGTTTGTGAAATTTCAATATTCCATTGGCATAAATTCTGGAATAAAGTTATATTTATATTTATTTATTTATAAAAATGTGCATCAAGCGATTGATTAATTGGTAAATATTTTCAGCAGTTTTCTTACGCTTTGTGAAAGTATAGGTGTATTCTTAATCCGCACAGTATTCCGACACAGATTTAGATTTTCAAGTGGTGACGGAGCTGCCAACTGATGTCATCCCTTTCTTTTTGTGCGTCTCGAATAGTCCGACGGTGCGTCTTGTCTCATTCCTGCAAAGTCTTGAGATGATACTCAATATTGTACATATTTTATTTTATTTGAGCCTGCTTTTATGTGCATACTTTACAAATGGGAATTCTATTTTATTTCTCATAGAAATATTAAATTCAAAGAAATAAATAAATAATAAGAATTGTAAAGCAATAATATATTAATAATTAATTGATTAATTAATTGTAAGACAAAATCATCAAAAGAAATTTTTTAATTTTTTGTGTTTTTAATATTTCTACTTGCGATCATATCTAGATACCTGTATAACGTTTGTTTCTGTTATAAATTACTCAGTCTACACCTATCAGATCAAAGAGAAAGCATGCATGAAGATAATTCAATCGAAATGTACATACATATGCACGTAGGTAGGTAGGTATAGGTGGATTAATTTTAATCTTCTTTCTCGATCCGCTTCGCGTAAATGCGTCCGTCCTTCCTAATATAATATGCACGCGACGTACTTGAGGTGTTAATTTATTTTATTGGTCTGAGTTATTTTTGCGATGAAATTATCGCGAAAATCATTCTGCGACGCGAGGTCCGCGAGTCCCACATTTCCGAACGAGAAAATGATTTGTGATAATCGACTTTTCCATCGCAGTAAATTAAAGGAATCAACTTCGTCCCTTGTCCTAGTAGTGTCGGGGGCCCAAAGACCCGACAAGGTCAAGTCAACCAGTCTATACCCATTCTGTTTTCATACACATTTTTCTGTCGCTTCTCCCAGCTTAATCTGGGGGGACCCACCGGCCGTCTTCCTTCCGGGGAGACTTTTCCGGGGAGAAGGAGGATTCTTCTTAGTATTCGTTCCTCTGGCATTCTTTGCACATGTCCAAGCCATCTAATTTGTGATTTTTCAATGTATTAGAGTAGGGGCTCCATGCCGAGTGTGTGCCTTATGTCAGCACTTCTAACTCTGCCTATCAGTGTGACTCCCGCTACCCCCCTTAGAAATCTCATATCGGCAGCCTAGATCCTTGCTCTCACTCTCTTCGTCAGGATCCAAAGTTGATGGCCATATAATAGGGTGGGCCTGTACACAGATTTGAAAACAGTAATTTTTGTCTTGACACTAAACTCGGATTTTCTTATCACCGGACTATATAGAGAACGTAGAACGCCGGTTGCAATTCCGATTCTTCTAACTATTTCACTTACCTGCCTCTCGTTGCTAGAAAATTCCACTCCAAGGTATTTGAATTTTTCGACTTGCTTCAGCTGGGTCTCCTGTATGCTGTAGCTATGTTTTATCATCGCAAAATCGCAATGAATTACAAAGAAATCATCCTTTGTAATTCATTGCGATGTCTTCTAGCAACCTTATTGTAGTCAAATTTTAGGGTTGCAAGACGGCGGGACGATCACTCATACTTCTTCTTCTTCAGCCTTCATCTCTCCACTGTTGGATATAGGCCTCTTCCATACCCTTCCATCCTTCCTTATTATTTTTCCCCCCACAGCGGCTATACCATCGGCCCATATCTATTGAGGTCTTCCGATTCTTTTATTCTTCCAAGGTCTCCATTTCAGAACTCTGGGAGGACATCTTGTAGCATTCTGCCTTGCAACATGCCCTGCCCATTGCAGTTTTAGCTTCGCTACACGATCCATGATACCCACTAAGTTCCGCGCCTAATTTCATCATTCCTAATTCCTAATCTCTTAGGCTTGCTCCAAGCATAGATCTCTCCATGGATCGTTGCGTGCATTTGAGCTTTTCTACACTTTTCTTTGTAAGGGCCATAGTCTCCACTCCATACGTCATCACTGGCAGTATGCATAACGATTAACTCCAATCGCGTGCATACCCGTGGTGAGACACAATTCCTTCGTTTTCTGTGTCTGAAATTGAGTCGCTGGGTTTGTGGATTTCACAATCCGCCAAAGATCTTTTCCATTATCATTGGCACCTCACTACAAATGCGGTGCGAGAATATATAACAAATTAATTACCGATTATTTTGGCTAAGTAGTATCTGCTTAAAGGATAATAATGGTGGCCACCGCACGGCCATGGTCAGTGTTTTCGTAAAATCTGTTTACGTTTTCATGTTTTTGAAATTTTTTTATGTAATATGATTGTTCCATCCAATTCGTACAGATTGATATCTGTAATTGCTCGCCCTTCTCAGCTGGTTTGGGCTCATTTGAATTCGCGCCGAAGCGCGGTCGCGGTCGCTTCCTCCTTGCCCATGTACGCACCGCGTACGCCGTTTGCAATTTCAATTTTGCGGCCGATTGATACTAACAGCGTATGAATAATTGCCGGATGCAAAACTATAACCGGCGATCAGGTAACACTATTCGTTTACTATGTCTTCATATTTTATTAACTTATTAATGGGCGGACGTATTTTGCATAGACGGTGAGCACTGTGTCTGAATATTGGTCTAACAGTTTGATTAAGTTCAATTGACAGGACTTGAACTTAAAAAAACAAGTTAATCGCATGCCTTTTATACAGGTGTCTCGTAGCTTGTAAGTAGCAAATACTTAGGAGGAATCTTCTACATTCAATTTTAAATAGATAACACTCTTTACACTTTGGGTGAAATTTCGATAGTTAAGGAGATATGCTACATAAAAATTTGCGTATATTTTTCAATATTTCTGACACCCAAAGTGTAAAGAATATTTTCTATTCAAAATTGAATGAAGACTCCACAAAGTTTTTTTACTACTACCTACGAGACACTCTGTGAAACTTCAAATAATATTTCTGAATAGAATTAGAATATAAGTTGTAAATATTGTTTCCTTCCCATCTAGAAAAAAATATATACTCAAGTATTTATTTTTGTGTTAATACTGAACAGTAGGAGTATATAAATAATGTACAAATAATTTATATCGTGGGTACTAATTTAAAAAAAAACAATTTATCCAATCTTTTTCACTTTTTGTTGTTATTTTGCGTTTTGATGGCTTTTCATTTTATTGTTCAGATATCTTCGTAAAATTAAGTACAATTTGTAACCTAATAACCTAATCCAATAACCTAGTTATAATATATACAAATGTATATAGGTATTTGAACACATGCTTATAAATAAAACGATTAGTTTCAGTATTTCAATTACCTATTCATGTGCCTCGGTCCACCCTGAATTTTGCAGCCAAAATATTTTTTCGTTGATTTGATTTTGCTGTATGTCTTTCTAATTGATTACTAAATTTGGTTTTAAATTTCACAGAACTTTGTTCTGAAAAATTGCAACATCACAATAATAATGTGTTCTTGAATATAATATATGTGTGTCGTATCAAATGTGTCCAAAAAATAAAATAGCATACCTGCCCGGAAAGCTAGGCGATCTGGGTTCGAATCCCAGTAGCAGCCATAATATATTTTCGTTGATTTGATCTTTCTGTTTGTCTTTCTATCTAATTGATTAATAATTTTGTTTTTTTATATTTGTCGATCTTTATGGCTACTGCGAATTAAACTGTGACTTTATGTCCAACTAATGAACTACACCTTTGCCAGGTTTCCGATGCGACAAACGAGTTAGGAGGTTTTGAATATGCCTATCTGGGCGACATTTCTAGTGAATTCCATTTGTCGCTATAATGGAATTGGTCGTGTTTATCGATTTCGCATTTCCACGGCGGCCGGCACGCGATACGATAACTTTTTATATTGTAACGGGTTCCGCGTAAAGTAGGCTTTAAATTATTCGTTACATCGCCCAGTCGTTAATTCTGAAATTTTCCATCAAAACAACATTTAATTATTGTGTTAGAACCTAACTTGATTTTCTGACATTCCAACAGGATCCAACCCACAAGGTTGCAAAAAATAAGTTATTATTAAGCAACAGAACTTGCTCACAATAATAAATAGGAAAATTTCTACCTAAATGATGAGTCGAAAACGTTCCAGCCACAATGTCTTAATGTTATGGAGATAAGCGTCTTCAAAGTTTGCATTTTTTTTTCAATATTTCTGGTCTATCTTCTATTGCACTGTCGTAGTAAAGTAACTTATATCAAATATTAAAAATTCAACTTTTATCCAGTAAAGTTAATTTTACTGATAGCTCATAATTCCTTCATTTTAGTAAAATTATTAAACGATACTTTAATACAACACATATTTTATTATGTTAAATATGAATTGAATTGAAAAACACTGTTTTTTACACTATATATTTCATTTAAATGCTAGAACGATTTCGAAATAACCCTCATTATCAATAACATATTTTCAACTAAATTAAAAACAATTACAGACAGAATCTATGGGGATTGTGTGTGTGATGGTAGTAGGGGTAAGGGGAGGGATTATAATGAATACATACACCTAATCCCCATAAATACAGTCCGTAATTGTTTTTAATTTAATTGAAAATATGTTATTGATAATGAGAGCTATCTCGACATTTAACATTCTATCTAACATTTAAATAAATTATATAGTGGAAAATAACAGTGTTTTTCAATTCGACTTATATTTAACATACTTAAAATAAATTTCCACAATGTTTCACAAAAAACTTTGAACATATTTTATAAAATAAACTTATGAAGTGACTCTAAAAACTAAATCCCTGAATGGTCATGTGGGTTGGATCTTGTTTGCAGAAATACTTCTATTTTTTCTCGTACGACTAAAATATTCGAAATGTTCACGAATGACACGTTTGTTTATTTCTTGATTACTTAATTAGTTTGGCGCGGAAATAAATCTGACTAAATAGCGTTTAATTCGTATATTAACCAGCTTTACTGCGAACTACGGAATGCGAGGAATTTTTTATTTGAATTCAATTACCCCGCGATGCATGTTACATTAATTTTAATTGTGCTGTATCGATTAAAACACATTCCGTAGACACGTACACACCAAATCGAAAGACCGTTTTGCTGAAGAATGTTTTAATATACTGTTCATCGACTGCTTAGTGTGAGTAACTGAATGTAACCGCAAAAATAAATTTAAAAAATGACACTAAAAAGTGTAACTTATTTAGTGTCAAAACAAGTTCTGTATAATGTTATATACACCTTACTGTGTATAACTTCCTGTTTATTCCATTAAATTGCTGTTTAATCTATCATGTTTAATGAGTTAATTTCACCTGAATTTTATTGAAATAATTTCAGGTTAAGTACGCTCAATTTTAGACTAATTTCTAAAATATCTAGCAAGTATAAAGGAAGTTGGAAGGATATTGGTTATTCCTCCCATATTAATCACTAAGTTAAGTTTTTAAAGGTTTAAAATTGCGGTATACATTAATAATCAGTTATTTATATACACCCAACTCCTTTTTTACCTGATTTTGAAATAACGCGATCCACAAAACGAATACTATATTGTTGCACGGATTATTGGTTCTAACACGATCCCAAGATTAATTCGAACGTCACATAATCCTTTTTCCATCTTTCACGGTTTTGGGGAATACGTCTTTACGTTCTTTATACATAGTTATATATTTTTTACTCAGTTTCTATAAAAAAATCTACAATTTATAAAAAGAGTTGGGTATACTTTAATTGAAAACATTATTTATATGTTTATAATGTAGTAATTTTTAATGTTATTTATTTGATGTAAATGTTAAATATGTTAAGAACTTTAAAAAAATTATGAAACGAGTATTTTTATTTTGAAAATATCATGTACAGTGTTGCTTAGAAAACATTAATAACCTCGCAAGACTATATTCTCGCTTTAATTATGAGTCGAAAATGTTCAAACAAGCATGACGTAATTAATCTATAGTTATGGAGGGAGGTATGCGACATCTAAGTTCATTATTTTCTCAATATTTCTGACTTAATTTTTTGTAAAACGTTGGACTATAATTACAATAACTTAAAATAATAAATAATAATAATAATCTAATATGAAAAATTCATTCCCTTTAATACAATTCGAATAAAATAATAAAAACTTTCCAATTTCAATTGGAAAAACATTCCAAATTGGAAAAAATGGCTTTTGGGGGAAATAGTTCAAGTAAGTCAGAAATATTGAATAAAATGCAAATATTGATATTGCATAACTCCATAACTATTGATATTAGGTCATGACTGCGTGTACATTTTCGACTTATAATAGGGGGAGGAATATAGTCCTGAGAGGTTACGAATGTTTTCCAAATAACCCTGTATATATTATTTCTCCAGATAAAATAAATATTTCAGATGTTTGTTTACACAATTTTTTTTAAATAGATATTCAATTCTCAAATTTTACTTGTGTTACACCGAATTGATATTGAGCACTTAAATGTATTTCTAGTAGAAATTCAAAAATTTATTTTTTTAATTATAATGTAATTACATTTTGTTTTAGGAATCTTACTTGTGTTTCTCAACAAGATGGAACGTTCGGGAAATATGTATAACGAACCGGATCCAATCTGACAAATGCTTCGATTGTTTTACGCGTTTTTATTTTCTTTTAATTAGTCTTCCGAAGAGTTCCCGCGTCTCGTTCTTGTTAGATCGCCCAATAAAATGGCCGAGAAATTAGACTAGTCTCTCAAGTTTTTGAGAAATGGCTTTTGTTGAAATCGCCTCGGAATAAATTTACTTAAAATGTTAATTATTGATTAGCATTTAAGAGATAAAGAGGATCCCATGTACTGATAGTATCCTCATCATCTTATATACGATATACTGCAAATAACTACTAGGTTAGTAATACATAAGCTTTCTATAATAATATATAAGCTTTCTACGATTCTTTGCATCATTCTAAAAGAGAAAATAATTAGTTTAGCTTGTCCCAAAATGAATTTCAATGAGGACTTAGCTTGTCCATCCAATATGCTTTTGACATTACATACCTATGACAATATGATAGAGCAAGTCATCGGTTTACCCAGAAGAAAAATAAATATACAGTTAGAAAAATCAAAACATTAAATTTAATTATGATTTACTACATGAAATTCTGACAATAATGATGGAAAAAACTTTCTTTTCAAATTTTTTATTTTTATAATTTTCAAATTTATACACAACGGTTAACGGATTCTTAAGTAGGTACCTTCTAGTATCGAATTAAATTATCATAGCACACATGGGAAGTAGGTACCTTCTTAGTTTAGATACGCAAAGCCAAGTTTATTGTTTTTTTTATATACTCATTCAAATGCCAGACAATCATAGAATTGTGTAATTTGAAATGCGAAATACGTGGATAAAACTTACACGTTACATTACGAAAATATCGTTTTTTTTCAAATCGTTTGAGTTAAATCATATTTTATTTAAATACTTGGAATTTACAATCAAACTTTGCAGAAACTAGCTGAACTTCCAATCAAATAAATTTCTACAGAATCGACGTATATGTATTATGACTAACTGACTTATACATACATTAAGATTCTGCAGAATCATGTTGAACGTACAATCAGATTTTGCAGAATCATGTTGAACTCACAATCAGATTCAGTCTTTCTTCTCGCCCCGTAGGAGCTAACGTTTTGGCGATTGTTGTGTCGGAGCCGTGAGAGAGTTGTGCATAGAAGTTGGGCATTGTTCCCAGCTGACTTATTTGACGTGCGCTCTAATTGGTTACACTTTTCATAAATTACACGAGCGTCTTCTTCATTAATCCGGCAGGTCGGTGTGTGAAGCGCTGGCTGCGGGCTGCCCGCTGGGAGATTCACCTTTAAAAATAATTGTGTAATCTTTTACCGCATTTTAATGGTTTTCGTATTGAGTAAGCGGATTTTTGATGCGGATGCCTCTTCGGTAATTAACACGAAATCACGTTTTATTTAATTATTTTAAGGGGGCAAAAGTAACACAAGGAATTATGAATAATGAGAGAACGAAATTCTTTCATTAAACTTCTGAGTGCGCAATTAAAAAAAAGGTTTCAATATTTTTTGAGGCAATTCTTAAATCTTTTCTTTTGAATTTCCCCTTTGAGTTGACATTAGGCACTGGAGTATGTTATAGCAGAATAGCAATAATTTAAAAAAAGTATATTTTATTACGTTTTTGGAATCCCACTTATGATTATCAATAAGATGGAACGTTCGGATTGATTGGAATATAGACCGAGACTAAAAATATGTTATTACTTTTCATTACTTTTTATATTTTTACTCACTTACTATTATATATATGTATCTATTACTTACTTATTATTACTTGATTGTCTATTATTACCTGATGAATATGTTTACATTTCTATCAAATCCTTAACAACAATGCTACTGATATTCATATTATGTAATCTTACTAATCAATTATTATTATTTAATATATTGCTTAGATACTTTAATATGTTGCATATTGCTAAAAAAATTGACCTTAAGGGCAATAATATTGTAGACAAATATTTGTGTCCTAGAAATGAGATATGATCTGACATTTTCGTCAAAATTATCTTATTCTTTCAAAATTCCGCTATTTTTAAAACTATAATTTACTAACATGTCAGATTTACTAACAGTTTAGAAGATTATATGAAAACAGAGTTACCGATGTACAAATATTTTAGTAGCACTTCTAATATTTTTTAGATCAAAAACTGTTAATTTTAAAATACATTAAAAAAATATGTGATTTATGTTATACTCGTATATATATCGTGCCTGAAATTAGGAATCTGCTTACTTTATGATTCTAAATTGTAATCTAAACATTTCACCTCTGCACTGAATAAATTTAAAAAAATAATATTTAAATCTTGAAAGCAGTTTGAAGTAGATATCAGATGATGCTTGTTAGATTACTAGATCATTAGATACGTTTCCTTTTTCTTTTTCTTGTCGTAGATCTGTTGATCTGTGACACGAAAAACTAAGCCTCCTGGGATGAAGAGGTTCAGTTATCCCTCCAACTTTTCGGTGGTCTCCCAATGGGCGTCGTCCTGGGGGATTTCTTTCGCTGCTGTATGCGCGAGTCTGTCACTGTCCATTCTATGACTATGTAATCTCTCCAGAATCTTTTTCTGGATCTACTCCATCATGCCATATCCTCTATTTTGCAGGTTTTCTTTTGTCTGCATTTCGGACACGACCACGTAGAGTTTTTCCAGTAATGGATCTCACTACTTTCATTTCAGATGTTCCGAGGAGTCCTTTAGTGCGGACAGTGTCAGCCCGCGTCTCTACAGCGTATGTCATAGGTCGCACACATGTCTTTTATATCTTGACTTTGCTTTCAATATGCATATTTTTGTTCTTCCAGATTAAATTCTTGAGACGCCTGACACGGTGGATGCTTTATAAACTTGTTCTCTGACTTCAGTATACAAATCGCTATGACTACAGATTTCTACACCTAACTATCTGAATCAATGACTTGTTCCACATGCTCATTATCAATACTCAGCTTACACCTTGTTAGTTGTTTTGCTATTTATTTATTTATTTATTTCTATATCAAAAATTGTACAGATTTTGGTTAGACTATGCCTGTCTCGCTTGAGTAATCTGTGTCGAGACAGGCAATTTTTTGCTAAGCTTTTAGTTTTACTTATTGCTATTGACATATTTAGCCCTTGCGATTAGATACGTACAGATGATTATTCGGAGAGTACGTTTGTATACTAAATAAATACAGCTTATTGTAAAGTTCTTTGAAAATGAAAAATAATACAAGTCTAGAGGTTATTGCGGTGCATTAATGAAATCAGTAATCCTCGCATGCCTCTTAATCCAAAGTAAAACACAGCTTTCGCCTGCATACTTCATTAAGATTAAAAATATAAAACGCGAGTGTAATAAAAAGGTTCGCATTTAATCGTTTCGTTGTTCTGACGGCCTGCACGTGACCATCGACGGTAAAGTAATTTTAGAATAAAAGTGTAAAGTAAATAAAACAGTAAATCGCGGTATTATGGAAGCTCGGCACAGCGCCTGTGCGCAGGTGACGGGCACAGCACGCTCGGGCCGCTCCTTATCGGACTGCTCGGGCGCATTCAGTAATTCAGTCTCACCACTTTCTATACTTAAAATTACCATATGTTCTGGGGTGAGGGGTGAGCGGGAGGGGTCTCGGAGAGGGGATACTCGCGTGAGCCTATTAAGATTAGATATTTGATCAGTGAGCCCCCTGATAAATTTAAAAAAATAGTATATTTTTCATATACTATTTTTTTTTTTATCAGGGGGCACACTGATCAAGTCAAAATCATTTCATTTGTTGGTTTTTCAAAAGTATCACAGAATGTCATACTTTTTCGCTTTTCGAGAATAACATCACGAACCAATAGATTTTATAATAGTAAATCAAAGCTAAATAATTTTTTTATGATACTCGTGTACTTTTATTTAATATTGTGTAGTGTTAACAATTTAATGACTTATTAAATATATTATGTACTATTATCATATTTCATGCACTTGCTTACAAGTGTAGGATGCCTAAAGTTTCAACAAGGCGCTTTTCAATCTTCCCTATGCCTTACGCTATTTCAGCACTTGATAACCAATAAATGTCTTCTGAAAGTTTTTTGTTACTTTATCCAGCTTTATAGTGGTCTGTCAGATTTGACAAGTAGTCACGTCTTGGTATTCAATCCTCTAGCATTCGCAAGACGTGCCCAAGCCACCGCAATTGAGGTCTTTCACATATTTGGTCTAACATCTACAGGGTGTCTTGTAGCTAATAGCAAAAACTTCTGGGGAGTCTTCTTTATTCAATTTTGAATAGATAATATTTTTTACACTTTTGGTGGAATGTCAACATTTAAGGACATCAAAGTTTGAGTTATTTTCAATCTATCATGAAAGTAACATATCGAATACCAATAATTCATTCGCTTTGAGACAAGTCGAATAAAATAATTAAAACCCCTGCAAAATTTTGAACCATTTTTTATTTAAATGATCAAAAATCACACCGTACGGTCTTTAACCTCAATCGATTTGATTTGTATTTCGTAGAATTTGGATTCCTTTGAAGATTTCATTGTATTAGCCGTTCCAATTGACTGAGTTTTCCTTCCTAGAAAACTAAACTCGTAGCGCGGAACTCTTCTATTGTTGAAACTAATCCCCTATATTAACATATCCCACGTGAAGTGACAACAATGGCGACTGTGGGCGGCTCGATTTCCCGCCCTTTCTGCGTAATGGCGGTAGGCTTTCCCGCCCAAACTAGGCAGGGACGTCGCCGGCTGGCAGGAGTCGAACCCTCCACTCGAAAACTACCTACAGATCGCCTACACCACAATCCGCCTTTGTACGCTGTGGGCGAGGATCATGGTGTAGAATAGAAGGTACTTATTTCCATTTACATTTGTACAAAAATACGTTACGTTTGTATTTTTTATCAATATCTCATAATAATTCAGAAGAAACCCATGTCTTTAGCACTTTATTACTGTTCAGACATTCAGTCATGTCACAATAGTAAGGTACACCACAGATCACATCATGACTGAAGAACCTGAGGCAATGGTTTGGCCATAATACTTTTTCTTCCATGATGGCTGTCATAGTCGAGCGTCTCCATCCTTTGACATTACCGTTGTCCGCCGTGATCCAAGTCTGCTGGGTATTCACCTAACCTTACCTAACTCTTGTAGGTCTTTCTTTATATTATTGAAAAGTTAAGGTCATTTATGTGTTAAATAAAACGGATATTTTATACGAACCGTATATTTTATTGAGAAGCAAATCTCGACGTTTTGCCTTATTCTCTCGAAGTCTTATTCAGCGTCATCAGGAGCGGCGGAGGTGTAGGCCGAACTGATTATTTCTTCCGAGGTCGTAAATTACATGCACTTTTTTGTGGAGTGTTCACTTCTTCTGTGATACAGGTCGCCAGTGTGCAATGTGTACTAATCACATCTTCGGGCTTTTATGCGACGTCTCTTAAATTGCCTTTCTTTATATTACAACAATGTCAGAATGGAATAATATTTCATAGTTTTTTTGTAAATTTTAACAATTTTTCTGAATGAACGCATTAGAAATAAATGTAATGCTGGCTATAACAGTAATGTTACGTAGCAGAATAAGCAAAATATTTAATTCGAGACGTTTACTCATGTAGAACGTGACGAAGACAAGTGTTGAAGGCAACAGTAATAGAAGTCTCAGAATCAGAGAAAGAGCGTGCACGAGAAGTATATGAAATGAGTGACGAAGATCAATGATCAAACTATAGATACTTATTGTTTCGAGCATTTATTCGTTTATTGATTCGTCGATCGCTATATGCCCATCCAAACATGTACTTGTATTGTTTTAAATCAATCTAAATATACTTTTCTGTCTGTCTGTTGGTCCGCAACGTCCGTAACTTGCTGAAATTACAACTTCGGATAGTTATGTGACACGCAATCAGCGCGCGGCTCAGGCGACATGCAGGGGTTGCCCCACCACATTACTTCAAATTTTTATATTATTGTTATTTTATATTATTATTTTATTATATATTTTAGTGAACAAAGTCAAAAAAAAAAAGTTCTGCAATTATTACGTCCCGTGATTTTTCACGGGTTTACGGCTAATATTTTTTACTATTTTTAACACGTTTGTTGAGTGATTTTCTGTGAAATATTAAATATGCTTATAATATTTTAGTACAATTATTACTTTCAAGATTCACCACAAAAATATCAAGAGAATAATATAGGTATTCTTCAAAAAGAGCAAAATGATTTTGTGGAAACATTATTAATATAATTTATAAAACAAAGTATATTTTTAGAATAAGGAAATAATACATTTTTCGTTTTATTCTATATGGGAAATTGGACTAGATTTAGTACATCGAAACATTGTTCTATGTTAAATGTTTCAATAACTTTCACCAAAACTTAAACGTGGGCTTTAAAGTTCCGTGAAGTAATAAAGTTTTCCTTTATATCTAAAAATCTTACATTTCCATCTACGTCCATTTTGTCAAATAAATTTTCTGTACAAAACAGGTAATACCACGGTAAAGGTAAAAATGGTACCTTATAAATTTTTCTGCCTTAATCAGTTCTGACAGGGCATGGATTTTATCCGTATTCGAGTCGGGTGTACTGCTGGCTATCTGGGTACATAAATTCCTATTATCAGTAGTTGCGAACTATTTCGGTACTAGTTTTCCAAAAATAGCGACACGCTTAATTATTTCTATTTAGGGATTTTAACACGATAAATTTTTAGATTCGCTGGGAAAACACTCAAAAAAGGTGTGTAACTATTTTATCTTTGCAATTTGCTATTTTTTTTATTCTTAGCTCATATTTTTTCATTCTAAATACTAACCATACAACATTATATTAAAATCCATGTAATGTTGACTTTTACGTAGTAAATTATATCAAAGCTACTTCTTAGTATGACTCGTTTTAAATAGTAATTTTCTGATCTAATTCGTCATCAAATAGGTATAAATATAAAACATTGACTTTTCTTTTACTTTACCTCAGAAAATACATATACATATAAATATTATGTTGCATTGTCATACGCGTATTTAACTAAAACATAATGTATTTTTTATTTATTATCCATTTTCGTTCACTTACTCGTAATAACCGTATTAAAAATATGTTATTATGTCGTTAAAAATGGCAGGAAGTAAATGGTGCACTATAACATAATCCATTTGGAAATTTCATGATGCAATCATCTAATAACAGCAATGAAATATCATAAATTTGAGTACACCAAATATGTTTTGTATTTGGATCGTTTCGGAATAAATCTCATCCCTTCGGCGGAACCCTCCACCCTCTTTATATCACATCGTTTACTCGTTCACAGAAAATGATGATCGGCACTTTTCTTCTGCAATGTGAGGGATTGGGTGTTTTGCCTCCATAAAATCGGGACATATGTGATTCGTCATGGTAGCCATTTCCTGTTTCCTCGGCGGTCTATACAAATGCACGTATTTATCTTCAAGATGGAAGCGATCGGTTTCGCGCAAGTCAGCAAAAACCTCCCCAACGTGAATTTATTGTATTTTCCGACGTGTTTAGCCGCATGATGTCCACACTACTTTATTTTGCTTACTTCATCATACACAAGTTTTTCTGTGGGTGGATGCTTATCTGTGCCATTTATCAGAAAAGTTCGATGTAGTTGTCGCCTCTATTTATCACAAATGGTAATCTCATTTATTAGAGTTGAAAAGTTAAAAAAATAACATTTTTCAATTCTTTGCACTTAGTAAAAAATATCGCCATTCTGATTGTTAAAGTAATATAAAATAAGTGTTAGGAAAGGCGATATAAAAATTAATATGCTTTATACATATATAGAATTTATCATGTATGCTAACGAACAAAGCTTTACTATACAATACCAGATTATGCAGCGCATGTAGCAAAATGATTGTTTATTTCTCATAGTGTAGGTATGTACCTACGAATTTTTTTAAGTAATATATATATTTAAAATATCCAAAAAAGCGACAAATATGACAAATCAAAATCTTCATAAGTTTTTTTTAAAGATATGCGCACATGCAATATTTTTTCTATCAATATCTCATTTAATTTTTTTATTTTATTTAATCTCCAGTAACCGTAACTAGAATCCAATAGCTTTCCATTTTCAAAATTAGTATGTAGCTAATCTTATTCCGTGACATTTCGGATCCCACTGACGTGACATAAGTCCTGATGATGTACCATGCAATGGGATCAGAAATATCAGCGAGAAAGTTCGTAGAAACATGGCAGAATACTCCATATACACATTTTTACTGTTGAGAAATTAGAAACATTGGAGAGAATTATATTTTGATTTGATTTTTTTTTGTTGTAGTTTTTAGTAGAGGGATTTCGATGCGGGATATCCTCACTCAGTGTGACGTCGGGACGTCTGAGATTGATTTATCTTAGCGTAGTATTATAAGGCTAATTCAAATGGGTATACAGGATGTAACAGAGCGAGTTCACAATACTTTAATTTATTGTGGAAATAAATTATCAATCGAAAATGTTCAAGCAGCAGAATCTTAATATCAATTGTTATGGAAATAAACGACTTCAAAGTTTGCATCCCTGATATATTTTCTATAAAACATACATTAATTACAGTATATAATCGAACATAGAAGTTTAATTCACTTTAATACAAATCAAACAAAATGATAAAAACCTTCAACGAAATATTTTTATTAAATTTTTGAAAGGTTTTCATTATTTTTTTATGATTCAAGCTACTGTAGTAATAGTCCAACGTTTTACAGAGAATAAGTTAAAAATATTTAAAAAATACATGCTTTGAGATCATTTATCTCCGTAATTATTGATATTAGGACATCATAATATAGGCAAGGAATTTTCCTGCAAAGTATTGTGGACTAGCTCCGGTATACAAGACGTTTGCCGGAAATTAATGCACAAAAAATTTGCAAATCATTCGCAGAATCCGCTATTTCTGGCTACTGTAAGGCAAATACCCTCTCCGCCGCTTCTTATATCAGATCGGTACAATAAAATCAAATGGCCGGCCGTTCCACCGGCCTTGCCGTCACGCCCGGTAAACATCTCAATTTTATTCAATTTCATGTCTCGTCGTGCCTCCTGGCGCCGAGCCCATCCCTGGACCCGCAGATTACACAGTACGCAGTAGCGAAGGGAAAAACTACATTTCAAAATGAAGACTACAACACACACACGTTCACCAGTTTGAAGACTACAAAGTGTACGCTACAGTTGTAGTAAAAACTGTACACTACAATTGTAGTAAAGTAATGAAATGAAGTAATTGTATAAGATAAATGACGATATTTTCTCCAAAGTAACATTTGGCGACCTAAAAAAAAAAAGGTCGCTAGCCAGATTCTTCATTCGATTCCAAAATTTTTCCTGGGCGGGGGGGGGTTGTTACACTTTCCAGAGATTTCTTCGTTTAGCTACATCAACTTCCTAAAAATTTCTTCATTGTTCCCAAAATTTTTCAAACCATGGGGGGGGGGGGTTGTTACAGTTTCCAGAGATTTCTTCATATATCTACATCAACTTCGATAACTTTGAAGTATATGTACTTTACTTTAGTGTTCGCTTTGAAATAAAGTGTACTATTTGAAGTTTATACTTTCAATAACTTTGGTGTTTGTAGTGTGCACTACACTTCAAAACGTGCGAAGTGTGCACTTCAATGTAATGTAGTGAGTACAGAGCGGACCCATCACTAGTACGCAGGCAGTGCGCGGCGGATTATCGATATCGTCGTTCTGGATGCTGGGCGCCTTTACGCTCATAGCCTGGGTCGACCCTGTGACCGCTCGGTTGAAGGGCGTTCCGTCTTCTCTGGAATTACGACCCTAATTTATTTCTTAAGTAAATACTTGTTTTAGATATTTATTACGGAATAGTTAACCGTTTTTACTGTACGCGCGCCGAGTGTACCTAAAATGAAACTATGTAACCGCTGTAAATCGTACATTAACTTTTTGAATGTAAACTGGTCTCTAAAAAGTTAGTATCTTGTTGGTCGAGTAGCTCGTGGTTAGGACACTCGCCTCGTGATCCAAAGGTCGCGGGTTTGAAAATAGTAAGAATATTGATGTGGCACGTATTCCGTGCTCGCATCTCTTTTAAAAAAAAGCAAAATAAAAAGAAATAATTTTCAAGCGTAAATGTTAGAAATTCGTATGAATATTTTATACGTGGTATAAAAGCAAAGACAGCAATAACCAAAAAATTTAAAAAATATTTTGAATACGGTCACCGATTATTACTAATTAGATTCTAAGTTTTATGCATCTATCCCTACCAAAATTATGTTTCCAATAAATTTATAGGTCTTGTTCTTTTATTGTTAAATCTATAGGCTATGATGAATAGCAGAGCTATTTAGTTTGCGTTACAAAAAGTAAAACCTTAGAATGTGGAGTTTTGTAGCTGTGGCACTCAGAAATGATGTCGATTTTCACGAAACTCATAAAGGTGCTCGTATCTCGAAATCTAACAATTTTTACTAAGGTCACTTTTGGTATTCTGGTTACTCATGAGTTTGGAAGTTCGGCCTTCAAGGGATGATGTTTACTTTTGATGGATGGATATCCTGTATATGTACATGAATGAAATATAACGGCTTTTGTGGACACGATTACTCTCGTAGATCTTATCAGATTTCAATGAAACTTTTCTGAAAAACTACTCTCGTTAATCATCTTCTAAATCTGACCTATTGCTACTAATTTTATACACTTATTTATCACAATACTGTCTGTATGACATGTATAATATTAAGTTTAGGTCAATTGTACCGATAAAAGTGCAATAAGACGTGATTATATTATATTTTATTTATATATTAATGGTACAAGACAACATATCCTAATATAGCTTCACATAATTTCCTTCTATTAAATATTCTCCATCATAAAATAATTATTGTTTGAACATGCAGAACAGAATTTAGTTCAGTTAATGAGCAACGGTAAAGTGGTATTAAATATTTAAAAACCTATTAAAATTGTTAGTGTTAATGAAAATTTTAAGTGTTAAAATGGCAACCATTTTACTGTGCTACCAACATTATTAGTTTGTATCATAATTATATTATTATATTATTACATTGACGTGCCTCAAGTGACCCCGCCTACCTTACTCATAAATCGTCTCACTAAAAAAGACACGAAGAAAATAGTTATGACTTCCGATTATAGTAATTAACTTGGCGTGTAATTTGACCATATTCATCCTGTATTCAATAACCATGAAATGCTATGAAATTACAGTAAAACCTCGCAATGCGAGTAACTAGGTCCCCGAGTGTTTTTCAAATCAGACAAAAATTTAATTTGACAAACAGAAAAAATAGGTCATGGTTTACATGGAATGAGAATTGTTGGTGAAATTGTATCCTTGGGGAAGACCTGCGACAGAAGGTGATTGAGGGCGTCGTTCATGAACTGGTGATGGAACATGGCCAGGAGTTGGCCACCGACGAAATGATGTATCTGCATCGCAATCATTAGCATTGAGTTATGCAGGAGACATCGACTGAGAAACATTTCAAATGATATTAGGAAGCTGAGTAAAATGTGGAAAATTTTTAAAAAATTTATAGAAAAGCACCACCAAAATAGTAACCGATGAATATGCTGAACGATAATGCAATGCCGCGCTTTTACGCAATCTTCAAAAGGAATCAAAATCCTAAATGAATTGAATAATTTCCTTATTAATGTCTCACAAATATAAAAATATTGCAGCGAGCCAGCAGGTAGCAGGGTTTCCGTTTGAGATGGTAAAATGAGTCTTAAACGGTTTAAAAAATTAAAATCAAAAAATTTATAACTAGAATATAAAAGGGTGATCGTTAAAATTGATTGAATAAAAGACTATGTTTACTCCACTTGAGTTTAATTATCGTCGAGTTTTAATATCACCTCTCATCAACAGTGTAAGTATTAAGCTTATTAAGTTTAATACTTAAATATAATTTTATTCCGTTCATTTTAATGATCATCATGAATAATCTCTAAAAAGATTCCGTCAATAATATGTACAGAGCTGGCCCACAATACTTTACGGGTGGATTCCTGCCTTGATTACGAGTCGAAAATGTTCAAACAACCATGACCTAATTAAGACCTAATAGTTAAGGAGATATGCGACATCAAAGTTTCAATATTTCTGAATTTTTTTGCAAAACGTTGTACTATCATTACAGTAACATATACACCATGAAAAATTCATTCCTACTATATACAAGTCAAATAAAATGATAAAAACCTTCTAATTCCAATTGGAAAACATTCCAATTGGAATTAGAAGGTTTTTAACTTTTATTGAAACGAATGAATTTGTCGTAATCGATATAAGTTACTGTAATGATACTTCAACGTTTTGTAAAAAATAAGTCAGAAATATTGAAAAAAATGTTAACTTTGATAATGCATAACTCCATAACAATTGATGTTAGGTCATGGTTGCTTGAACGTTTTCGACTCACAATCAAGGCAGGAATCCACCTGTAAAGTATTGTGGACTATCTCTGTTATACCCTGTATTATAAAATGGTATTTTGAATTAGTTATTTTTACATGAATATTTTTGTCTTGTGGAACGAATTATATAAATTTCGGTTTATTTCTTATGCGAATATTCGCTTTGATGTACGTTTTGGATTACATACCTTTTATATACCTTTCCGGAACGTATTATGCTCGCAATCCAATATTTTGCTGCCCTAGAGTCTAAAGCCTACCGGTGCTTTCTACCTGTTGTTAAGAATAAAGTAATAAGATCACTAGATTTATTTCACTGTCACGGTAGTGGTTTATCGTGGATTATTGTTATCTTCGGTCTCCCTCGGCTATCTGCCGTCTCATCTTTATAATCAGCACGAGCGAGTGGACCCGGTGGCCGTGTGGGAAGGCCAACGTCGCGTGCGACGCTCCGGGGTTCGGTACCCGGCCGCTCCGTATAATAACTTGTCAACTGACAGAGGGCGGTTCAAGTAAATTTATTTAGAAATTTGAATGCATTTTTTTTAAGGTTTCCTAAAACACACAACTAGGTGAGTCATTTATTTTTTGTTGTTGTTTCATTTAGCATTAATTTAAAAAATATTTAATATAAAGCCTATTCATAAATAATCCATATTTCCAATTAGGTTTTGAAGTGAAATAACGAACAATAATAGTGACACCTAACCTTTTAAGAAGCTTAATTAACATCGGCAATTGCTTTATTTCTTTTTATAAATTTTTATGTTGTTTATTGCTCTGACCTTGTTTTTACTCTCAATGGTCGCACTAGCTGTCGCCAAACATTTTTACATTTAGAATATTTTGAATATGTTAAAAAATTTCATGAACACAATACTGGATTTTATCCCATCATTAATCAAGGTATATTATAGGTGTCTCAGAGAAACAAAGCTATTTTTTATATGGGAAAGTAGGCACGGAAGTCTTTTTGGTGTATTCATAGGGCTTACAACCTATCGTACGGCTAGCTTAAGTGGTCACTTTACAGAACGTAAAGTTTATCAATTCCACCAACATCAATAAAAAAATTTGCACAACTCGTTTCGTATGTGAGTTGTATTTTTACTACTGCCATCTGCAAGTAAAAACTTTGTCATTCCCGTAATCCAACACAGATGTCGCTATTGATAATGAGATATCTCTATTCTGATTGAAGTTTTTAAAACAGTATTCTTTATATGTGTATACAAACTTTGTAGATTGTTCGCTTTTACAGAACATAAAAATTGATCACTAGTCCGCGAAGAAAATATGAAACTAAAATAATTTATTTCGCCCAAAGCCCGCCACAAATATCAGCGACTCACACCATACATTAAACCCAGTTGTCTATAATAATATTATAAAGAGGAAAGATTTGATTGTGTTTTTGAATTGAATAGGCTCCGAAACTACTGGACCGATTTGAAAAATTCTTTCACATTCAGAATCCTACATTATCCCTGATGAACATAGGCTATAGAATATTTTAAAAAATGTTAGGGATCCGTATGAAAACTTCGATAATGTAACCCAACGAACGAAAAAAAACCTTATATTGCGTACGCTGCGGAAATTATTGCCAATAGAGCAGAAGTAATGTACTACAATTTTATAGAGGACATTAATATCTAGAAAAAAGTCTGCGAAACCATATATCTAAAGTATTACAGTTATGTTACAATAACTTATATTAACATTAGATGGAAACATTGTTTTTTAGAGAACAGCGGACCCTTTGTTTTCCCTCACAAACTTATTTTTTACTTAATCCTTAACCCGTGCAACGCCGGGTACGGCCAGCTAGTTCTGAATATTTCCATCCCGAACCTCCCATTGCATCAGTGCCCCAACTGTTCCGTTACTCCTGGTAAACAATCATCAGAGCTTTAATTGCCCTCGTAATTATTGGCGGGTTGTTACTGTGCAGCTAACATACTGGAATTAAGTTGTAACAATATTGCGGAATGTGGTCCTGCCGCACGCCACTGGTGATGAAATATCATCCCATACCTCCCACAGATTGAGAAGCGGTAGATATGTAGATCATCTTTATTACCAGAACTAGCTGGTCGTACCCGGCGTTGCACGGGTTAAGGATTAAGTAAAAAATAAGTTTGTGAGGGAAAGCAAAGGGTCCGCTGTTCTCTAAAAAACAATGTTTCCATCTAATGTTAACATAAGTTATTGTAACATAACTGTAATACTTTAGATATATGGTATCGCAGACTTTTTTGTAGATATTAATGTCCTCTATAAAATTGTAGTACATTACTTCTGCTCTATTGGCAATAATTTCCGCAGCGTACGCAATATAAGGTTTTTTTTTCGTACGTTGGGTTACATTATCGAAGTTTTCATACGGATCCCTAACATTTTTAAAAATATTCTATAGCCTATGTTCATCAGGGATAATGTAGGATTCTGAATGTGAAAGAATTTTTCAAATCGGTCCAGTAGTTTCGGAGCCTATTCAATTCAAACACACAATCAAATCTTTCCTATTTATAATATTAGTATAGATCAACGATCCTCATATCGATTAACATGTCGTCCATATAGCTTATTTATACAGGGTGTACCAGAGCTAGCAGCAGAAACTTGGCAGGCAGATACCTGACTATGTAAAATCATAAAAGCCTTGCAGAAATTGAAAAAAGTCATTTTTTACAAGGTTTTTATCAATTTATTTAAGTTGTATTAAATCAAATGAATTTTTCATAATCGATACAAGTTACTGTAATGATAGTTCAACTTTTTGCAAAAAATAAGTCAGAAATATTGAAAAAAAATGAAAAAACTTTGATATTGCATATCTCCATAACTGTTGATATTAGGTCATAGGCTTGAACATTTTATATTCATAACATAGTCAGCAATCTACCTGCCAAGTTTCTGCTGCTAGCTCTGGTACACTCTATATATTTATTTACATATTTATTTACTTTTTTTATTTTACTATCATCATCATCAACTGTTGGCTATACAAACCCTGGTGGGTCTTAACCTCTTCAAGGGTCTTGGGACACATTGTAAAAATATCAAAGTTTCGTTGAAAATTGACAATTGAGAATGATGAACAAGATATTAAAACTACCGCACGAGGTCAAAAGCGCCTTGAATATAATAACATACAAAAGTAATTGAATAATGTACAAAATATTCAAATTTCACCATTTCAAAATTAAACCAGTTCATCTGAATGTAGTGCGGTAATGTCTAAATACGAGTATAATGACATCTGTCTAACGGACGGCACTTTTATAATAGCCAATCATGAGTCAAAATTCACCGTATTTTGAAGGAAAATACAAGCAAATTGTTCTACGATTAATAAAGTAATTTAAAAGTTTATGAACATTTGTGCTTATAAAATGTGTTTTTTATATTTTATCTAGAGCACGCAAAATTATTAGACATTGTCGAAATATTCAGGGCTTTCGTTTGGTTCAAATTATACATGATCTGATAAGAAAAATGTCCAATTATATTATATTAAGAATTAAGACTCACGACTTCTAGATATACATTTACTTTTATAAAGAAAATATCTGTTCGGCTTTAACCTACTTCACAAATTTATTATTTTTTTGTAATATAAATAAATATATCGTACTGACATAATTTGCATAAGTGCCTATACATATACATAGGTACAGATACCAACATAAACCTATGCGAAAGTCAAAATTTTTGTAATTGAAAGCGTCCCTTGTCTATAAGCAAAAACTAAATTTTACAGGGGAGAAAAAATAAAAATTTCAGTTTTTTTTCTAATATTCACTTGCCAATTATGGACATTAATTTTACGATTTCTTCGTGTTGTTAAGTAACATCGTCGAACTATCGGCATCCGTTATAGTTACTACCAGGTAATTAATAATGGATGAATATTTAGATACTATTATTCCACGTTAGCCAACTTTTGAGGTCGAATTTCGGCAAGATTGAGTTGAAATCATAAAAAATAAAATACTGCACACGGTGCGCATACAGTTACATAGAGCATTTAAAACAATAAAATTACTTCGTGGCCTGATTTACTATATAGACCGTTTTTTATAGGGACGCTTTCAATTGTGTTCTTAAAACATAAATATTAAAAAATATTGTTATAAAACACTATAAATTAACTTTAAAATAATAGCCACTTATCCAACTTTGCGCTTTATTTGTGTGAATCTTTGTAATTGGTTTATACAATATTTATGTGCAACATTATAATTTCGGCAATATTCGATTCCTTAATAAATAAATACATAATATCATTAGAAATGCGTTCATAAATTGCAGCATCACTGTAAAAAGATGTTTTTGTTCAATAAATTGAAGTATTTCTGTCGATTCGTACTATTTGTCCTCGCTTAATGTACGTCTATTTTTTCTGTCTTATTTCTGTTATTATAATATAAAAATGTTTTCAGCGTTGAAATATGATAACAATGGCGCAACTGTCCCACGGCTCGGCGCGCGACGGGTTATTACGGCGCGGCCACGGCGATTTTGTAACGAAACGAAATGCAATTAAAACGTCCACGGTTCGACTCCCGCGAGAGTCTCCGTCTCTCGCCCCATCCCGGCTTCTTCTGCGACCCGCGCCTAGCCAATCCTTCCACGCCAAGAGGCAAACACACAAACCTGCTTCTGGAGTCGAACCTATTTGTAGTGATGGTGAGCCGTTCTAACCGATTCCATTTGCCATTGTTCGGGAATGTGTTGATTTCCCAAGCAGAATCACCGATCATAATTTTGCGTATCTGCACTGCCCCACTAAGCTTAAAAGTAGTATCTTCATTAAACAAATTACTGAGTAAATCAAGAAAATGTGAATGGAGCAATTTCTATCATTCAAATGAATATTCTTTAATTTTTTTCGCTCAGTTAATATTGAATTTATACAGATAAAAAAATGTTATTTTATGTTACATACTCCAGATATGTTACATGCTCCATGTTACATACTCCAGATAGATATACTGCAAATTGAAAATGCTTATATTTTTATATTTTGATGGAAATACAGCAAACTTATTGAAAAGGTAAAATATAACCTCAAGTATCCAAATCCAATAGGATTTACTGCCTTTCAGCATAGTGGAGCAGTACGGTGTAATCAAATAAACTTATTTTGATTACAGGATGTCTCGTATCTAGTAGCAAAAACTTCGGGGGAGTCTTTTCCATTCAATTTTGAATAGAAAATATTGTTTACACTTGGGTGAAATGTCAACAATTACGGAGATAAGCGATATCAAAGATTGCATTTTTTTTAATACTTCTAACCTTTTTTCTGTAAAACGTTAGACACCACTACAGTAATGTATATGGAATATTAATAATTCATTCGCTTTGATACAAGTGAAATAAAATGATTAAATCTTTGCAAAAATTTGAAAAATCTTTTTTGTAGGTTTTTGTCATTTTATTTGACTTGTATTAAAGCGAATGTATTTTAAATATCATAAAACTTTCGTTTTCGACCTGAAAATTAATGTTTTTTTTCTAAGTAAAAAATCGCTGAGCAATACTAAAGCACGACGAATACCTTGACAGCTATCATTAAAGTAAGCATCCAATGAATATGGCTACTAATGTCAAGATAAAATATTGTAACTGTTGAACTTAGTAGTACACAGCCTGCGAAATTCATAAGTTAGGCCTTTTTTTAATCAAACTTCACCTATTTAGTATTTTTCGAAACTTATTTTCTAAACTCGAAAATTAAGCAACAGACAGTACGGTGTCTTACTTTATAATGGTTAATTGAATATTTCAAAGATTCACGTCACGTGATAAAAATCACGTTACGAGCTGGAAGTAGTCGCGTTGACCTATAAATTTTAGACGAAATTTAAGTATGTAAATATCACGACGCCATAGCGCATCGTTCGAGAATTTATTGCTTTCTCAGAAAAAGAAATTTTCCACTTTTAATTAAGATTTACGACAGGGTCCTTGAAATAATAATTTTATTGCGCTCCCCGTTTTCGACGACATCCGATTCGGCTCGTCAGTATCGGCGATGCAACGCAAAAGGCAATTAATTGTATATCTGCCCGCAATAATAAATACCTGTGAGATATGTTTCGGATCTTCTCCATCGCTGCTTTTTACGTTCCACTATCGGACGCCATCTACGGTGCATTCCTTAATCTCATAACGTGACCCTTAGACAATCCGCGCTCGGTGGCGCGCAGCTTGCATGTCTCTCGTTTAATTACCGAGATGCGGTCAGCTGATACGCTATGTATCTCATATTTCTTTCCTCTTTCCGACTTCTTATCGGCACTACCTATCGACAGGCGCTCTCACACAAAGTGCGGCTTTCGTGTTTTTAACAATAAGTGTCGCTAATTGGATTAATTGGGGAACGCCTCGCCCGAGGTGCGCCACTGCTCTACAATTATTGTGCCACGGTGGAATCCGCTTATTGTGATCGCGCTAGTGTGAAACTTTTGATAACATTAAGCAAAAGATAAATAAATTATTACTGTGTTTATTATAAGGTACAAATATTATACAATTTTAATGAAAAATAACAGACCATAATCTGAAATAAGAAATTTTGCTATGCACAGTTATTGTATAACATTGGTTTTATGTTTGACGGGTTTGAAATTAATTAATTCACTCAATTAGAAAGCTCATTATTCATAATTGTAAATAACTTAATGTTTGTTTACGTTTTACAGTTTCTTATTGATTGCATTCGTTAATTTCAAACCTTTTAAACTTAAAACCTCGAAAATACAATGTACGGCCAAACATAAAATTTTACTTAATAATCTGTAAATTGTCTGTGTTTTATTTAAGTTTAATAACTCTGGAACAAAATCTTAATATTTATAATTTATTTTTATTTGTTGTTTTCACAACATCTTGTAATGATTATAATAGTCTTGGGCAGATTGCTTGTGATAACGATAACAGATTGATAACATTATCTGCGATTATTATATCCGGACGTCACTGATGATAAATATACCCGATTGATAACGTGTGTGAAAACCGTGATCTCAATATCCGGATACCACTGCATAAGCCGGCGATTGTTTGGGGTATTTGGAAATGGGCGCGAAAGTGTGAAATTGGAATGGCTCTTTTCAGCTGTTTTACGCAAGATTCATTGCGCAGCAATTAGCTTCAGTTGTTAAATGGTCACGGAAACGATAAAAAATGTAATCAAAAGCTGAATCAAGTCTGCCCGAACGTAGATTCAGAATGGATAACGTTTAGTGTGTGTGTGTGTGTGTGCGGCGGGGTTCAAGTCTCTTTGACATTATGAAAAATCATTTTAAATTTTGGGGGTCGCACGCGAAAGGGGCATCGGTCAATTTACTGCGATTTTGTAACGAAACACCCTTCGTCCTTCGCGACGTTTTACCCAATTTGCATTCTCACGACACATCAATGACTTTTTACCGCTAATCAGTTAAAAAAAAATCACAATTTAAGTATTTTGATGACTGGCACTAATTTTTAGTACAATAATGGTTAACAAAATGTGACTTTTAACTACATATAGGTACCTACTTGACAAATAGCTTATATCTATACATACTAATCTATACCAATATATAAAGAGGTAAAGTTTGTAAGTTTGGATGAGGAAGTAATCTCCGAAACTACTTATCTGATTTCAAATTCAAACTCTTTCACCAGTATTAGGCGGACATAATATTATGTATTATTCCGTTAAAATAAAAGGGATTTTCGTGGTGACCTATTTTACAATTAAAGTCGACGAAAAAATGGTCGAGCGATGCGTTTTTTACAAACGCTGCCTTAACGGTAAGAGATGTTTTAATACCTTTTATAGAGAAGTTTTAAAACTTAAAGTTCAATAAAAAAGTTCGCGGCGATGTATATCTATATGTTAAGATTATTATGACTAAAAATATGACTAAAAATTCAGGAGTTTTAAAAATTACTTATTTAAATTTGAATCTACAACCTGAACAGCACTCGCGACTCGAGACTCGCGCGAGAGATGCGAACGAGAACTCACTAAGATGAAAATGATGCCAACATCAGGGACGTGAGCCCTGAAGACGTACCCTACAATGAGATCCGAAACATTGGCCAGGGAGGTCTGAGACACACGGGAAGTAGCCCAGAAATGTGGGTACTTACATTTTCCATTTTATTTGATACAGCACTTTTAGTGGTACCGTATATAAAACGCCCAAAAATTACGACTAATCAAGTTTCTGCTCTTGAACGCAACAATCTGAATTCATTGAAAGGAATATTTATGAAATATTTTGATTTCGTATTTTCGTTAACATCTAGAATATTTTTGTATTTCTTTCTTTCTACTTAAATATAATTATTATTGTACATAAATACACATTTATATTATATTGCATTTCTGTTGAGAGGTTATTAGTTGAGTAATTATGTTAAAAGCGATACATTATATTTCAGGGATAAAGTTCGTGTTATTATACAGAAAAGTGTTTGCTTTTGCCCGGGTGAGTAGGTACCCAGTACCAAGGTATATAATTTTCACACCAATAAACTGACAAACACATTTCTGGCACGCAGGCGATAAACGTTCCCCAAATCGACCAAATCCGACCCAATAGCCGTTATTATGTACGGCCAGCCGTTAGGAAATTTCCCGCTGACCTCCATGGAAGGAGGAGGCGCTAATTTGTCGCCCCTTTTGTCCTTATCTCCGCATCTCGTGACGTCAGACCCAAGGTATGATAAGCTCCACACGAAGTACGCTCTTAAAAAAAAGTCCGGTAGGTGATTGTATT
The DNA here is from genome assembly GCA_016648135.1 of Agrypnia vestita. Lineage (NCBI taxonomy): Eukaryota > Metazoa > Arthropoda > Insecta > Trichoptera > Phryganeidae > Agrypnia > Agrypnia vestita. The sequence continues at coordinate 382,486 of JADDOH010000050.1, forward strand.
GTAGGCGCAGATGTTAACAAGCGTTGGAACATGTTTCTTTAATGTTAGCTAATTACTTCGCTGTTTGGTCAGCGTTAATTGTCACTTCAACAGGGGAAATATGGCAGCTTTTGGGGAAGGCAAATCGGAGGCGGATTATATAAATTTGATTTTAAACAAATTTTTACGTATAAAGCGAAAAATAATCTTGAAGGTGCGTTTCGATCCTCAAAAATATACTTAAATAATCCGACAAAAACAGTGTTGGGAATGCATGAAATTATGTTGTGCAAATTCGCAAAGGGTGGCAACATACCATTGAAATGGACCAGATCATCAGATACAAAACAATTTCAAAGGACAACGTGATTTAAATTTTAATATACATAGTTGTCAATGATGTTACCAAAATTATCGAGATCCGATGGTTGATAAATAATTTAAATATTTTTTCTCCTTTTTTTTATTTTCAGTATTAACGGTATTCTAAATAATATAACGTTATAATCATCTTCGATTAATATTAATTGTTAAGGTGAATTGTTAAAATTATAAAGTAGCTAGGAGTATGTGCATTGCCATAAAAGAAACATATACTACTAGTGTCAGGACTTTAGGAATGAAAATTTGAAAATATGAAAATTTTGCTACTGAAAGATTTTTCTTGTTCACCCGCTTCAGGATCCCTGAGGTCCTCATGATTTTCAGCTGAGCAGTGAGTATAATTTTTCGACGAGAAAAATCGAATGAATTTTTCTACCTGTTACGGCATTTTGATTCGATATTATAATTAAAAAAGCACATGGCAGTTTGGTCATTGTTGTGTAAAATAAGCAAGGAAATATTATGATTTCATTTTATGTTATCAAATAAATTTTCTATTTTGATGCCATAACCTGGGAGATTTTTATGAATTTCGTATGAATATTTATTTAGAATTTGGACGAAAGAGTTTTTTAAGACTTTTGCGTTGTGATATTCTTGTTAATTTCTGAATTAATAATTCATTTCCTATACCCTAGCAGGTATTCAAAACTGCGCACTTGAAATATTAACCTTTAAAATATCATACTTAATTACTTTTTACGATACATTATTAAAAAATATTCATTCGCTAAATATCTCACAAACTTCCTGTATCATCTTGTAAAAGCACTCCATTACACTTTATTACACAGAGGCGCTCGCAAGCTATCGTTTAAAACCTGTTTCATCCCGGTCGGAGTTCACGGATCACAAGCCACGACGTCCCGAAGTTGACTGAAGCGCCGATTCGTGCCGCTTACACGACTCTCGCGTGCAACTAATACAACCTAACAAATTATGTATCTACCCTATTAAAACAATTAACGTCATTATATAGTAAGATATAAGCGTTTAAACGTACACCCCATACCTCGAACCTATTTTAATAGTGAATTCTCGTAAAAACTGGCGTATCGTCAGATTCCAATTGGTTTGTCGTGGATATTAAACTGTGACGTGATGGGATAACTGTTAAGTCGGTGTTACGTAGAATTTGTGTTATTATTGTTGTTATTGTTATTGTTGAAATAATACAGCCTCGGCACAGAAGGTGAGAACAAAAAGCGGTGTTGGGTGACACTCTAGAACGGGTTTCCTCAGCTCTGGAGAGGAGCGCGATTGCGACCGTGACAGAAATTACAAATGAGAGGATTAATTACACTCGCAACAGGGAAGTGTTAAGAAAGCGGAAAATTCTCAATTTTCAGCTGAATTTGAAGCCAAACCGGTTGCTTCTTGGATTCTTCTATTTGAAGCGCCCATTTTAACATTGAAAATTTTTTATGAGAGGCTCACACAGAATGTTTGAATTTGACTTACAAATTTTTTTAGCATTTTGTAGGAGATTTACGGGTGGGTATCGGTAGGTACCTTTGCAGATATTAACGCGAAAAAATAATTGGCCGCATTATTAAATTCTACTTTTTGGTGTACTTTTACATGTTTGAACTAGTTACACTAGTTAGTGGTTTTTATTTCCGAACGATTTATTTATCAAAACACTTTATGTTGTACTGTAAGATTTATATATCTATATATTTGTATTTATTTAAGTATAGGTATCTTTATATAAAAAGTTATGGTATGTTTTTTTAGTTTTTACTACGCTAATATTTTAGGCATACAATTTACGAAAAATGGACCTTCATACATAGTATTTTTAGAAACAGAATTATACGTATTTCGGCGAGTCTAGCGTAGCGTATCATCTTGGTAGCGTTAGTGATGGACATTTTTATATAGGTAATTATGTATTTTAATATGAAATAAGAAAAAAAATTCAACGCTCGGCATTGCAACAAAATGAAAACTAGCATTCCTAAAACTATAATTCAATTCGATCATGCTGATTTTTTATGTAATATCATAAAAAATTAATTCATTTTTGACAAAATAAAAAATTGAGCGGCCTAGTGCGTCTAACCCTTTTAAAATAAATAATATAATCAAAGGAGAGGTCGAATTTTAATTTATTAAATGCACTTTTTTTTTAAAAAAAAATAATAAAAAATTTAAAAAATAGATGGGAAATGTAGTTCTCGCGTGTGCAGTTCTGCCATACGGCACACGGTCTTTTCCTCCTGTTCGTCTTTTTCCCGCGGAAGGCTGCGATGGCATGCGCATGCGCGGCCCGCGCGGTTTGTTCACCTCCAACCGATTATGAGGATATAATTGCGGCGGTGGAAACGCGACTGCATGTATTAGTGACACTCGGCTGCCCCGCCGCGCGTCTTTCTCCGGCCGCCAGGGGGCGCCGCGCCCGGTGAAAGTCTCCGCTCTCCGCTGCACCCGCTCTCTGACAATTACTTTTAATTCTTCTATCCGATTCACAATTTTAGACGACTTTACCGCGATCATTTACTATTATTATAAAGTAAGAAAACGAAGATCACCCTCCGCAAAACTATCATACGGTAGTAACACGCGGGTGCGAAGTGTGAACAATGATAGGAATATCTGCGCAGATGCTGGACATGTTCGAGAAAAGAGTGCTATGCAAAATCTTGGAACCCATGAAGGATGGCGAAACATGAAGAATAAGATACAACGTCAAGCTATATACTTATATTTAAGGCTCCCAAGATTCAATTGCATTAGTGTGTATAACAATATCTTCTAAAAATTTGTAATAACTTTTTTTTAAACATTTTACTAAATAGTAATTAATGGTGTCAGAAAATTATTATTGTATATATAATAGTATTGTTTTTTTACGATATACATTTTTTTATTTATCGACACGAGCGGGGAGGGAGGGTATATGTAATAAATCATCATCATTATCATTCTTGGCACTACAACCCTTGGTGGGTCTTGGCCTCCTCAATAATTTTCCTCCACTCATCTCGGTCTAGTGCCAGCTCTCTCCAGTTTCGAAGCTCTAAGGCAGAGATGTCTTTGAGGACGTTGTCACTCCATCTTAATTTTGGCCTTCCTAAGCTCCTTCGCCCTATTGTCCTTAAGTTCAGCAGGGACTTTGGTGCTTGATGCTCGGACTTCTCTCCACATGACCCAGCCACCGAAGAATAGATACGGAGTTAAATTTCCCTATGTACAGTGTAAGAAATTTAGAAACTGCAATCAATTTAGACAAATATTGGTAAGTATATAAAAAAAAAACTAAAAATAAAAAATATATAAAAAATTAAAAAATATAACTCAAATATAAACGTTAATAAAAAACTGGACACGTGTTTCTAACAAATTTCAAACGACCGCCCCGGCCAAGACGACCGAGTGACCAATTAAAACCCTGAGAGGCACCGATTCGCCGATAGATTGATACATTAGACGTATTACGCGCGGGAACACTCACATAATTGAATCCTTACGTGAAATGAGTCTAGTAAAACCTGACTTGCTGAGATTTGCACAAATTATAATTCGTTAGTCAACCAGCGAAGAATTCCCGTCTTCGCCTAATTAACTCCCTTAACGAGTATGCAACGCGAGCGTGTTTAAGATCAAACCATCGCCACACGCGTTTGACTTATTTAATTATTTTGTGATATGTTTATAATTATAACAAAATAATTAACGTTAAATAATTTCTTCTTCGACAATTTTTAGCTGGCGGCAATTTTATTTTATTTAAATTATAATTGCTACCTAACAGGTATGTACCTAAAACTAACTAATGCTAACATTAATAAGTTCGATATACGTGTGTAAATTCCCGATATATTTCTGTAATATTAAAAAATGTTGTAAGCTATTAAAATGTCATGTATCCAGACGAAGTACATTATCAGTATATTGAAACTTATATTAATCGAATAAAAAGTTAAATTATATATAGATTATGACATAGATATTTTTTTTTGATTTATTTCATAGCATTTCTACTAAATAACAGATCATTTGAAGGTACTGGCCGCACGCCGCTGCATGTAAATAATAATATCAATAAACGCCCATCCAGCCATATTTAATCAATAATTCATTTTATTTTAATTTTATTTTTTGTTGACTCTCTAAGAGCAATCGTAATATGTGTAGAAAAACATTCCCTTTGTAACATATTCATATGTTTTTAATTAACAATATTGTACAGGAAACATTGTGAGTTATTCACAGCTTCTAACTGTAATCCATACAAGGACATAGCTATATACACTATCTTGATAGTTGTGTGCTTTTCTGCGGAAAACAACGCATGAAATGACCGCGACGCCTGTACGTACGCCTTAATGAATTATCCATTTTTTGTTGTTTTTGTTTCTATTAGGGGTACTCGACCGTGGGAGCCTTCCCCTCTGTAACGGTAAAGATCAGCCACCCTAGAGGAACCTTTAACGGTCAGCCGCTATCATTACATTTATGAAATCACAACTCTGTTTGATTTACCAAGTCACGCTTCTTAAACACAACAAAACAATTATTAAAATAATCAACATGGCCATTGTGACGTAGGAAGCAAGCACCTACGCTAGATAAATTTATTAAAATGGTGCATACTTATACAGAGTATAACGGAGCTTGTCCACAATACATTACAGGTGCATTTCTGCCTTAATTATAAATCGAAAATGTTAAAGCAATCATGACCTAATATCAATAGTTATGAAGATACGCGACACCAAAGTTGTTCGCATTCTTTTTCAATATTTCTGATTTGGTTTCTGTAAAACGTTGGACTATCATTAAAGTAACTTATATTGAATATGAAAAATTCATTCGCATTGATACAAGTCAAATAACATGGTAAAAACCTTGCAAAAATTATTATTTAAATTTCTGAAAGGTTTTTAATGATGGTCCAAAATTTTACAAAAAATATGGCAGAAATATTGAAAAAAGTTAAACATTTTCGATTCATAACTATGTCAGGAATCACCTGTAAATAATTATGAACAAGCTCTGTTACACCCTGTATATACAAATGATCTGATGTAAACACAATATTCATCTGTCTTAAACTTAAACATTACATATTTTCGAAGCTCTATTTATAAAAATAATAGTTTTTGTTTCTTTCTTAATTAATTTTTTAAATTAAGCTAAATCTTCTTCTTCAAATGTAGCAAATTTATTTTGTGGTAACATAATTATAATTAATATAAATTAACTTTGTTTAAGCCACTTATTTATTGAAAAAATCAACATGTTTCGAAGCCAATGGCTTCTTCATCAGAAAAACAAAAATAATAATTATTTTTGTTTTCCTGATGAAGAAGCCATTGGCTTCGAAACATGTTGATTTTTTCAATAAATAAGTGGTTTAAACAAAGTTAATTTATATTAATTATAAGCTAAATCTATTTAATTATATATTTCGACTTCTTCCTGAATGGCTGACTCACTGTATTTCTTCCTCTTGTATCATGTTCGCGCTTGCTTTGATTTGTTTAATTTTTTCTTCAATCAATCAAATTCTTCCAAACTATTTCCTGTGATGATTTTATAAATAAATACCAAGACTATAATATTCAGTCTATTCAATATTGTACTGATCCGAGGATACATATTTCTTCACAATAGTGTTCACGTAGCTTTATTTTGCATTACTAGTGATTTGTATTTCGTCTTCACTAGCCAAAAATAAAATAGTATTTTATAAAGGACTATTTACATGTACAAACACATTGATGAAGGACGGCGTATAGTATATGTAACGTTTGGAAGATTTATTGCAATATTATTATGTGCAATATTTAGTATTGATTTTGATAAAAACGCTAACGAACCCATTATCTAAAAGTATCCATCACCAAACGCCATGTTTACAATCAACCATAAAACTTATGGGTTATTATTTACTGCACGTTTAAAAAACGTACCTAGTGTAATTCAATGAACCGCTTACAGCGAGATAATCTAAACCATTATTCCAAATTGTTTTGACCCGGAGCAGTTTTTACATCGTTCTTGTATTTTCTCATGGCCGTGAATAGATTGAAACCTAATTGAAATCCGACAACTACTTATTACAATCCGCCAAATTTTGCGAAAATATTTTCGCGTTTTTCCATTCTCATAGATTTTCTCCTGATAAAACGCGGACGTATTGAAAAACAAAACCTTTCTCCACCGCTCTGGGGTGTTTTCGATTTTACGATTTTTATATGTCACGATCTTTTATTCCGGCTATCATTCCAGAGCTTTTCGGGCGACCGTCGACGCCATTTCTTCTACGGCCTGGTTTTAACACTAGACAACCCGCGCATAAAATTTTACCTCAATGCTCGCGTGGCCTACTATCTTGGCCTATTATAATAAGCCAAAATAGTATAAGTTTTTCATTGTTTTGGGTATTTTTTTTTATAAAGAAGATCATAATCGTAAAACATACCTTTATTTAAAGTTGAATACACAATATAAAGTTGTGACATAGAGAAAAATTAAACATAACCTAGAAAAATAGTAAAAAAACAATCAACCCTAAAACTAAAATAACAGAAAAATTCTTAGAAATCATTTGTTTCATGACATTAAGTACATATTACAGTCTGATGATCTGGACATACCCATTTCCCACACGTTTTACACATTTTTTTGTAGACCGATTACTTTGAAAGAACTACTATGGTAGTGCCTTCGATTTGGCGCCAAATTGCACACGCGCGCACTCGCACCCGGCCTCTGCGCGGTACTCATTCCTAACATATATTTGTCCTACAGGCAAAAAAATATAGATAATTGTACCACCCTGGGTTACTATAGTACTCCGCGCGTGTGCTCTAGTGTTAAGGTGTGCGTTTTCAAATTTTATCAAACTCATTTTGTTATTATTGAAGTCGTGATAGCGCACCTCGCTTCATTGCCGTGAAATAAAAGCATTTGCAATATGAAAACGGTTATACAATTTGAACACGGCGGATATTCCATTTCATTATGGTACTTAATCATTCGGAGCTGGGCGCGGTCGGCGCGCGGCGGTTCACACGCCGAAAATTAACCATTATTTCGCTAAAACGGCGCACCCGTACCTTATTATTTTGAACTTGTATAATTCAGCTTGACGAATTTGTGAACAAAGACCAAAATATTGCCGCATTTCAAAAAATAAAACTAGAAATACCTCGCGCGGTATAAACGTAAAGTCCAGAAAAGCTGCAATGGCCGTATCGGTTGCGATGTCCCACAAAAGAAATCGTAATCCAGGAATTAATTGCGGCACTTTCATTAACACCTTCGATGATAAGTGTCTTTAGTAGCACGCCTTCATCAATTTACATTTCTCCGCGATACGGCTGATTTATTCTCCGCATTCCACCCAACATGGTGTGACTTTCTCGATTATTGTTCCTGCTGCATTGTTACGATATGTAGACCGGCGTACACTTCCCATGTTCTCAAATAGTCTGATCTAATGTTAACACAATGTATACTTTATGATTTGATTACTAGACAGTCGGCAGTAACCTCTCTTTGTGCAGTGTAGCAAATTATATACATAGTTTCCATATCACGCTCTGAACAAAAACTAGAAGAGTCCAAGCGGCGGAAATGAAGCATTTAAGAGGAGTCGCCAGTGTGACAAACGCTTCAATTTGACAGTCGCCGTTATCGTTATTCTACTTCCAAAATCCTTGTCTGGGCGTGTTATAAGAAGTTTTTCGCTGTCAATGACTACCTGAGTAAAACACCCATATATAGTCAAGTGAGCTGATATCAAAGATGAAAAATTATCGTGTCGCAAGTATCTATTAAAAAAATTATCACAATGTTAAGAAAATTTGATATTTAAATCATTTTATCTGAGGGCAAAACGCGGACCAGAGAGAAGACAGCAGCAAATTAACGGTAACTTCCGCCCTACCAAAAATTGCGCATATACCTACCACAGACCACTAGAATACATCGTCCCTTTAGAGATAAAACTAACAAAGTGACATTGGATTAGTTTTGAGATAATGAAGTTTAAACATTCAACGTGTGAAATTCAAATTATTGAAAATGTTCAAATTATGAGTTTTACCACTAAATAATTATAAATAAACACGAAATATTCACGAAAAAATATGAATGTTGGTATTCATAATTCATTTTGGCCAAGTATTTCGGTTGGTAAGTTTTACCTCTAAACGGACGATATACTTACACTACTAGTGTCATTCCTGACGCAAGTGCGATCGACTAGAAAATCAATTAAAAATATAAAAAAATATAACGGTTTTACTTGAAGAGAATCGGTTTGGAACGAAATTTTAAAATAATTAAAAAAACAATGTCTATTTTATGAAATTATACCTTCTATTTACTAGGGGATTTAATTATGCAAGAATAAATACTTTAACTGCAGTATAAATGTGTCATACTTCCGCAGTGACCCAACCTCCTTTCCTATTGAAGAGGTTTAGTTCGTCTCTGCACAATTTTATATGCTGTAACGTAAATATACCGTATTATCAACTCGACAAAACTAGTAGGTATAGAAAATCTTTGCGACCCTAGAAGTGTCTGAATTTAAATGACTCCTCGGTCTATAGTATGAAATTAGCATGTCAACGGATCCACACCGCGGTGTGACACCTGCTTCTAGCTTCCCGGGCGTCTCCGGTCAAGAGTCTCCCGCTGGTGCGGCCCGCGGTGGCGCCAGCGCGTTACCTACTTCCATTGTAGCGCGGGGGAAATGCGCCCGGTCTCTCCGTGTAGCCGCGCTCGCACACATGAATATTTCATATGTTTTATTGCCCTTTGAAGTGAGGCTCGGCTCGTGTGATGGTGTTCTTTAATATGATTAACGGAGAGATGTATTTATATTAATTCGTTTGTTTTAATGCGGTGCACACGCGCGCGGTGCAGCCCGCGTGGGGAACTGAACATGTTATTGTTTTCCTTCACGCATTGTCGAATGCTTTCGAAAATGCCTGCGTTTCCCTCCTCGAGAACTGTACATTGAAGAATGTGGGTTACTTGTAAAATACTCCTGGATGGAATTCAAAATAATTTCATCGACAAGATAATATATCTAGATATTAATAAAAATAAAACATTTTATATTAAACCACTGCTTATTGAATAATTAATATATTTTCATGTTTTGAGGCCAATGTTCTATACTAAAAATTAAAATTAGAGGTGTATACACTAATAATAGTACCTAACAAAACATATGTACAAATATGGGAGTTAATTAATTAATTAAGAACTGCGGTGAAAACAAATTTAAAAACTATTTCTTGGTTATCTACTGACATATATTTATTTTTTAATGTTTATACTTCCAATTTTAATGTTTAATGAATCCTGATGAAAGGACCTTTGGCTCCAAAACTTATTGATTTATTCAATAGTGGTTTTATACGAAGTTTATTTATTTATGTTAATACTAGCCGTTAACCCGTAAAAAATCACGGAACATAATAACAATTAATAACGACCCTTGCGTGTAAACCGAGCGACGCGCTGATTGACGTGTCACGCTCGGGCGCGCGCGCCTCATTATCATCATCAATGTTGTTAATCTAGCGAGTTACGGACGGACATTCTAAATTAGGATACTTGATAAATAATATTACCACAAAGTTATTTTGCTGTTATTAAAGAAGATAATATAAAATTTTCAGTTCATAAAGGATCCGAAACCCACTTTCACCTACTAATACACTCGTAGCTAGGACGGATTTGAGATTCGGACTTCTGTACGGCCTTCTTAGGCCCGAGTTCAGAGTCTATACTTACTTGATTTAAAGGTTAAGGCAGTCTTAAAAGTGTTACTTTATACTGAAAATTACACTTTTAATTACACCTTCAAATCGTCTTAAAAAGTATTGACTCTGAATTCGGGCCTCAGTCCTTCCCTTCCTCTTCTATTATGTTCGTCCTCACGCTATGTTGATGTTGTGAATCGATGATGCCATACAACTACGAACAAATTATTGTTTCTCTCAAGTTGCCGGTTTTATGACAAGGGAATTGCGACAGTTAAATGAATCGGAATTGACAGTTTCATGACAACCAAATAGGCTACTGCGAGGCAGGACCGTTGTAGCCTTTATTATACATATTTAACGACAAGCCCCTTCTGCATGGTCTGAATTAAAAATAAAACTCGTTTATCGCATGAACGTGTATAATAAATTTTCCCCCTTTTTTTAAGAAAATTCTTATTTTCGCTCAATAAAACGTTTCGATACTACAATACATCGAATATAGCGAAAAATCGATAGAGGCGTTTGTATTTACTTGCAAACGATCATAATATCAAATGTTATTGTTATTACGACCGTTCAGTAGCCTCTGCGTGCATAGATTTCTGGGTTATTATGCAGGTTGAATTGGGGGCTCAGAATCACCGGAGCTTATCAACAAAATAATTTTGAGATAAACGCAAATAAATATTTTCATACCTAAGAAACTCTGAATATATTTGTAAATTTGTCCAACCGTATCTTGTAAACGGTCGTATGTACGAGATGGAGATTTTCATTGTTTCGGAGGTAAGTTTATAGAACTCCATAATCACACATACAGAAATAAAAACACTTTTTTTTAAGTTGTACATTTTTAATTTTTTGAGATGCGTTTCGCTTTATGAGGGCATTATTAGTTTGATCATTATGGCATTATCAATCAAAAGATTTTTTTTTTTTTTTTTTTTTTTTTTTTTTTTTTTTTTTTTTTTTTTTTTAGTGAAATTTAAAATAAATTAAATTTTAATAAATATTATTATTAAGTTCTACGGGTTAAGTATTTTTATGTGTTACAGCTGTTTCGGCTTATAAGGCCATTATCAAACAGTGATAATTGACTGTAACACATAAAAATACTTAACCCGTAGAACTTAATAATAATATTTATTAAAATTTAATTTATTTTAAATTTCACTAAAAATAAATATGGAGTTCTACAAATTAAACACAAAAACCATAAATAAAAAAATCAAAAGATTGATATTGCCCTCATAAGGCGAAACGCGTCACAAAAAATTAAAAATGTAGAACTTAAAAACAAATGATTTTATTTCCGTACGGACATTTCCCCGTTACCAAAACCGGGCTTAACTCATACTTGTTTTTGTAATTAGGTCTCTTTGATCCTAAATTCCAAGCGTATTCTAGTTTTCTGAAGTTTTCCAGAGCATTATAAAATTAATATTTGACCTACCCAGTTTTTCATGCCTAAATGCACGTGTTGATGAAAAAAAGAACATTTTCATGAAATCACATTTCGTTTGTCTGATTTCATTTGACTTACATCGTATATTTCCATTATCTGATACTATATTTTCCCGAAGTTTCCATTTATCGTCGGGAAAGTACCGTTGGCCTCCTGCCAGTGCACTTCTGGCTGAAGAGGAAAATTGTGCACAGACCTTTGGTTGAACTTTCCACCTGCTGGATCTTATTTATTCCCGACGCCGGCGGTAAAACCTCCTCCAGACAGCCATATCGAGAAATCAAATAAAAGAATCGGATTTAGGAAGTATTTGTACGCTTAATAGATTTCCCAAGGCGAAGAGCAGCCAGCCGGGCGACATTACAGTGGCTTGCTGTTTTCGCTTTACCAGATATTTTTTATTTTCTTCGTAGACAGTCTTTTGATAAGAAAAACCGCGGCAAAAGATAATCTACAGAAATTTTGTTTTCTGCTTTCTACGAAAATAATTTATTTACTCAACCTTTTTTTAGGGTATAATTATTTACTTTTTTATTTTATTTGTACAAATTCCCAAATATTACGCTCTCCTAAACTATTCGTGAGTATCATCAGCGAATAACGGATAGCTATTACAATCTCTTTTTATTTTATGTTTTGCTATTACGGAAATGAGAATAGCTCGTCATCGTCCATTTTCCAGTTATTTTTTACTTTCGTGATTTATCGTTTTTTCACTTCAAATGAAAGCGAACATTAAGCGGCCCAGACCTTGGAACAATTTTTTAAAATACAAACAACAAGTCTTACGTATCAGTTATCATTATTATTATTTGTTTAATAGAAAGCGACCTAATTTCAGGAAAACCGTTTTTATTTAAAAAAAAACAAACTTTTTTTACTCTTATTTTACTGACTGATAACGCTCTATAGGGCTTTTACAAAAAATGAACGTAAGGTTATATATGTCACGCAATAACAGAAACTTTTATAAAGCATAATATAAAATAAATGACAAGTAAGATATAAGTAAGTATACAGAAAAAATAAGGAAGTATATAACGTTATCAATAATAATATATACCAACACATAGCAACTTGGTATAATACAAGTAATTCAGAAAATAAAAATGTAGTAGGTATTAGGAGTTTAATGGAGAGGTATAGACACCACATCAAAAAATTCACGCACAAACCTTGAAACCTTGCCCACAAAAAGAAACAAGATGTTATTAATTAACTTGAACGGATTAAAACAAATTAGATGTATGTTTATTTATTATATAAGTATATTTTAAGGAATAATTAATCTGCCCTTAAAAAATATATTTGCTTCCAGTTTAAATTATCAAACAAATGAATTATCACAACTTTTAATTTTTAAAAACGTATTTTTATTTAACACCGAATTTGTGAAAGTTTGCGTGGTCAAGGGGACTTACCCTATTTTCCACGATTCGCGAATTTCAGGCAGCGGCGAAGGAAAGTAACGATTTCCGCCAAATGATTATTCGTTTGAAAAAACTTTTTGGGTCATGATGGATAAGTCTGTTTCTTGGCTACTCCCAAGTATATGAAACTGCCCACTTTGCCGAATTCGGCAGAAGTTTTTGGGTGATTGTTCCCTTATCACGATTTTCGCTGCCCCGCTGATTTGTTTTCGCTTTTTTGTTTTCCTGTAAAATCGTTATGGCCAGTCATTGCGGTTGACAAGTTATAAATTTTTATAAATCGTAATTTTGAAGGCAGGCACATTTTTCCCACTCAGTACGACCTTTGTGGCTTAATAAAACGCGACGGTGCCTTCAATAAAGAATAACCTAACGAACTACAACAAACCTACTATTTTCTACAGTGAAAAAGTTGTAATGAACACATTTTTGAAATATAATTTTTTTGGGCACTTTAGGGTAAATTCGAACAGTACAAACATTAAATGACATGCTTTACAAATTCATTTTCTACGCCTTAAATCATTACTTTTATCTTTTGTAAATTTTTATTTTGCTATTTGTTCCTAATGTTATTTTTTTATATTCCAGATGAGCGGCAAGAGGTCCAGGAGCTTTAAATGCGCCGTCCACCACAGGGACAGGGAGGTGTGCTCCGAGAACGACTTCCATTTATTGCAGAGGGATCCCCCGCTCTTTGCAAGGTATTTTTTTTTAAATAGAGATGCGAACACGGACACCTCAATATTCTTACTATTTCAAACTAAGCTAAACGCTTATACTATGATAATAGGACTAACTTGCTATTCTGGAGTGAGGAGGAGAACCCAAAAAACTTTGGATCACGAGGCGAGAGCCCTAACCACAAGACCAACAAGCTACTATTAACTATTATCTTCATTTATTATTTATTTAAGAAAAATAAAATACTCGATGACAACGGGGAACAATTTTGTGCAAGTTGATCAAGTGCACTTTAATTGTAAAATTTTTGTATTCTATTCTTTAAAAAATCTATTGATTATTACAATGAGACCTCGTATTTCGTATCCGATATCGGGAGAAAGGTAACAGTACGGAAATAGGGTATTGTACGGTGATTTGAATGCAATAATTTATAGTAGAAATATATCTACCGAGGAAAGACTAGCGGTACACAATGAAATGGTAATGAAACCTTAAGCTGACAGAAGAGGAACGAAAGTAAACAAAATGCAATAGAACGAAAGTAAACAAACGAGATCGCATAGATTTAGAATATGTATGTGTGGCAAATCCATTTATTATATGATAAGTAAAGAATGAACAAATCAGGAAAATGTAAGGCCGATAGATGAATAGAATTTAAAAAGGATCGCTCAGGTGGTTTGGGCATGTTGAGCGAATGAATGAAAAAATAATGGTAAGAAAGATGTAGGACACGTGAATAGATAATGAGTGGACGGTGGCGGAAGACATAGCATGAGCAGGTTAGCCAGATACTGAAAGTTAGTCCTTTTAAGAACCTCAACAATCGTCGAATGTGGTTGAGGCGAGAGTTGTATGTCAGGACGTGAGAATGTATGGCGTTAAATTTGCTCTGCCTGCCCCTACGGCATGCTAGTAAGTACGTGTGTTAGTAAAAAAAAATTAGTAAAAAAAGCTTATGAGAATTAAGTTTTGACGAAAAATGCGTTTTATTCCAACAATACTTGAAAATTCACAAAACCATAAACATAATATTTTTTCATTTTTTCCCAATTCTCTTTTATATCTAAGAACATGTATTATATAGTAATATATCATATTATCGTTATCATCACTTGGCTACGATCATTGGGGATATTTTCTTTTTCAAACAGGAGTTGTAAAAACCTTTATTTTTTATTTATGTATTCTGTAATACAGAATGCCTTTAAAACATATTCAAGGTTAAAGACATGTCCAATTTGCTAACCATGAAGCCACATCATTTTTTCATAATAATTTGTTTGCTTTCTCCCACGACATTAATTTTGCAAATCTAAAATTTACAATCCTTCTAATGGCGTTCTTAAGTCCATAACTACGGCCATTAATGTCTACATTATTTGTTCTTTCTCCCAAATGCTCATCATTTCATCGTCTAGACTAGAGAAAAATACCGCCATCGTTCTTCGCATAAATGACTTATTTTTCTGTTTGTTAAAACGTGAAAACTATGTTATTTTCCAATTTTTCTCTTTTTTAGTTTTATTTTTTGTTAAAATAATTACTTTTGTTTTAATAAGCACATTGATGGTTTCGTTTCTTTTAGTTCTGCCTAAGAATAAATCTGTTTTATCTGAGAAATTACCGTCAAATGAGCTCCTAATTGAACCTGTTATTTTATATTTGAAACATAACTGTAAATCACATTACGGCGAGCGTTCCGTAGTAACATTGTCCCAGTCATTGTACCGAAACACGGATTTCAATACCGTGTGAAAATAAATTCTTCCAGCGGGTCATACTTCATTGTCAAAGCTCTCCTTTATTTCCGAGCGCTCGGCCGGCCTGGCGTTTCGTTTTCCGATTGCCATTACTGTGTTCACTTTGGCTGAATAAAAAAAGATTCGTAATAAATTTTTTTATGTTTTCATATAAAAATATATGTTTGCTATTAACATTCTCTGAAACCTTCCGCATTTCTACACTTTAACCTTTACCATACCATGATACCCGTACGAAGCCGTGCTGTCAACTCGCGTTACCGTAAGAAATTAAAAATTATTATCATTTTAAATGATAATGAGATGCTTAATGTCGTATATTCACCATAAATCTTCTTCTTCTTCCTGACAATGTCTCTCATTGCGTAGGTAGTAGGTAGGCTGTTGGGGTTTGCTCTTACCGTTTCAGGCTGTATGTATTCGGCTTTGGTTGTCGCTTTAGTCTCTTTATGATTTTGCAGCCTCTAGTCTACTATCCAGGACTTCTTTGTTCTTCCTCTGGATGACAGTCGATGAAGCTCCACAGGCATCGCCTGCTTTACCGTATAGTCTAGTGATCTTCGTCTAATGTGCCCATACCACGTCAGGTGTCGTTCTTCCAGCTTAATGTTTATGTCCGAGACACCCAGTCTACCACGAATGCACAAACTTTTAATTCCATATTGTATTGATACTCTCGCTGAGCATCTAAGCATTCGCATTTCTGCTGTTTCAAGTTGCTTAGAATAGAAGTTGTACATAGTCTAGCATTCGGAGTCGATGTAACAATAATCTGGCATACCTTTCCTTTTAGTTTTATAGGCATATTCACGTTTATTCAACATAAATATTTAACATTAAAAGTGAAAAGGGAAAAATATAATTATATCACTCATAATGCATTCGTCTACGACGGCTTTTCGTAACTCTCTTCTTTTAATTATATTCGTACCTTTTTGTTATCAGTATTGTGAAATTAATATTTGATCTATTTCTGCCTTACTTCGTATGGTAATTTTTATCGGGATTAATATACAACATATCACTTTATTTATTTATTTTTAGTGGAATCGCTTTACATAACTGATTTTACACTAGTAATTTCTAAGCGCAAATCTTTTTAGGATTACTGAAAATATGAATTTCATAAAGAATATATTTTTGGAAATATTACAGATTTGATTAGTTACAGGAAAGGTTAATAATGCCGAGTTCCGTGAATATTTTTTTCCCTATTGAATCAACTTGCGATCATACTTGTATTGAATATGAATATAAATGCGTGTTCCCTCTTATGGAATTTTATTATTAGTACTCCGAGTTGTGCCAAAAACTCAACCCACAGTTGCTTCGGTAGACGACCTCTAAAATAGTGTAGGCATCGTCTCTGGGCGCAAACTTTTAGCAGACACTTAGTCTAGTCACATATCGAGGAGAATACCGACGTTTCGTCCCCAAATCACATTTGCGAACAGCCTACGCTCAGTAAGTAGCTACTTATCTGTCTGTAGTACGACCGGCGCCAGTGCAGACGCTGCCGCCATTTTTCGGATGGCGAATTTTCGCGCCGTTTTCTTCCCGCCAATCGTCTAGACGGCCTCTTCCTTTCCGTCTCCCGTCTTCCTGGCGGGATGGACTGTCGCCGGGCGCGGAAATAGACATCCTAAAGCGGAAAGGGCACTGTATGCAGTTGTGCTTCCGACGATTCTGTGATTTTGCATTACTATGACCCATTTTGGTATGTTGCCTTTCTGGCATTTTAATATTATTGTCAAATCTATGTTTCATTTCAATTTTTTTTTTTTAATACTTCTTATTTCTAACACACTTAAAAGTATTAAATTAAGTGGCTAATGGTATAGCGTCCAAGATCAGCTACCCTGAGTACTCCTTATGTTTTACTTTTATTTTCTTTTACTCGGGTAATCAAACATTTTCAAAAAAATATGTTAATAAACAGTATAAAAACAAAATAAACATAATTCCACCAAATTACCATGGAATAATGAGAATGATAATGATTAACAATTTTGGAGATAAGTGAAAATAAATAAAAAGTTTAATAGTTTGATTAGCTTGTTGGTCTAGTGTAAGTCTAGTTAAGAATTCGAGACTCGTTCCAGAAAACTACCAAGTTACTAGTTTTATTGCGCAAACATGTAACTTAGTTGGAAAATTGTAGTACTATATAGATGAATTCATTGTACGCATCTAGGTTTTTCGATGTTTTTGAAATTTTAAAGAAATATACTACGGAAAGGGTAAGGGGTAAGAAAACGGGATGGCGATTAAAATCAGTGTGATAATAATTTAAAAAATGTTAGGGGTGGCACGGTCTATACGATAAAATTTGATCTAACTGCAATGATTGAGGTATTCAAAAAAATCAAGCTTCTCAATTAATTGAGTTTTGCAGTTAATTCGTTATGTTTGTCATTTGTGTATTTGAGTTACATTCGGTGTTTGATTATGCACCCATGATTAATCATGTGTTATTATTTGTATATTTATGTGTGTGTTTTATTTGGCAGGATGGTTCACATAATAGCAATGGAGGTTCTCCCGGAGGAGCGGGACAGGAAATACTACGCGGACAACTACACGTGCTGTCCGCCGCCATTATTCATCATCTTCATTACCTTAATAGAGGTGAGGCTTTCATTATTACTTCTTAAGTATATAATATTCATGCCACCATTAATGATGTTAATAAGGAAGTAATCTATATTCCGTCTATCTGAGGTTCCAACAACTGCTAGTTGTTGCTGTTGTTAGAACCGCTGAAAAATTTCTCTTGACTTGTTTGAAAAATTTCTCTTGATTGTTTAAGTTTAAAATTTTAGATTTATTTATGGTTTTGAGCATTTTTAACCAATTTGTTGAATTGAAAGATATCTTTTACTAGAAAAACAAGTCAAACTCAATTCCCAAAATATTCCGTAAAATGAAAGTTTATCTATCTGCTACATAAAAAATTTACCAAATCATGTACACAATTACGTTATACAAGTTAATCAGATAAAAGTTTTTCTACATCAAAGATATGTATACAATATTGATACTATGAATTTGTATCTGTCCAAAATATTCAATCTCAAATTGCCAACAAGCAAGATTTGTGACTTGGTCAATTTTCTCTGTATGGTCATGATATATGAAACCAAACATATAGAGAAATTATATCAATTAATAGATGACTATACCCTTTTGACAACATCGTCACCTATAAAAAAGTAGAAGAAAAATCACTAGACGAGGATGAAGATCTCAATTAATCTGGCAGTCAGGAGACCGCCCAAAACAAAGCATCCTTGCGCTTTCGTGCGAGGAGAACCGAACCCAAGCAAATAAGAAAATGACAAAAATGTTGATTTGTACCTTAATAATTGTATTTCTGTCTCGTATACTCGTAGTATAATTTCTTATTTGTTTATCTTTTTAACGCTAAATTATGTTGGTAATTGTGTATGGGATGGTAATTGGTCGGACCACCAAGCGCAGCGCAGCGCTTCGTTCTGTCAAGTGTCACACTGCAAGTTGTCAGTTTACACGATTCCGCTTATCTCGATTGGGTGCGAGCTGCTCTTGTCCACCTATCAATGCGCGCGCCACGTGCGGGAGCCAATCGGAGAGGACCTCACGCGCATGTCTTCCGCCGTGTCGCGGAAGACTACTAACAATAATTTAACCTGCTTTTTAAATGTTCAATGACTTGCTTTTTTTGCTTGATTCAACAATACTATGATATTAATCCAACTGTATTTTATTTATATATTTGTTTAGGAAATCTTTACATTACAATCTTTTTTTTTATAATGGAAAGAAATAATTAATAAAATAGCTAAGTATGCCGAATGTAAAGATGCATTATACAAAGTTTTAGAAAAAATAGTCGGGACGTACTTATTTATTCACATGCAAAGTTTCTGTGAGTAATCTCAAAACATCTTTCAAATGTCATTACGTTAAAATTGACGAAGCGTACAATGCTATATAATATGACGACATGATTGTTCGGATAAAGCGAGACAATAAGAATAGACAATGATATCAGAGTAGAAATAGTTGGAAAAAGGCAGCAAAAGTCGACATTAGGGTTGAGGGAGGCAAACCCATGTGATGTCGTATGTTGTGCCGATTATTGCCTAGAATAGGTATACTGATGACACTGAACTCTATAATATTGTCACAAGATTCTAAAAACAAACGAGGATTTCCGAACGAGTTGAAAATAAATAGGTGTTTCCAACACCTATAAACCGATAGAATACACGAAAATATACTAGAAGATTCGAGAGAAAACATTTCCTATAAATTGTAGCACCGGAAGCCAGCGTGTCAGTCATTGTTTGACAGAAGGTGAAGTTATACAAACATCGAACGGGCGCTATTTAAAAGAAAACTGCGACCCGAACGATATTAAAAATGAAACTAATATAGAGTACCTACCTGTTTTTGGAACTGGAGGAACGATTGGCTCGAATTACGAAATAGTGCTCCAATTAAGTTTGCATCCAGTGATTTGTGATTCAAATAAAGGCGCCACAAACCCGTAACAATACATTTTTTATTTTATTTTACTGTGGTTAATATTAAACAAATCGATGTCGTTCAAACTGATCCATTCACACTGCACCATTAATTATTTCGATTTCATGCATAATTCCGGCTCTTATTAAATGGCGTTTTTAACTCCTTGTATCTTATTTCTCATAGTATTCCTCCACTTTTTCGATTTTTTTGTTTACAACCACTTCACACAGTACCGCCTTTGTAAGTAGTGGGAGTGAGACAAAGATATATGCAACCGATCGAACCGTGTGTGATGTCCTTTGGCGGATATGTCTTGTCAAAATACTAGGCGATTAGAAGGAGCAGGAAGGATATTTTTAACAAGTTTTTTGTGCGCTTCCAATTGCTCTTCTTTAACGCGACAACATCGCTGTTTAGTTTACGATTTCCCCGATAGTTAAAAACAGAGGTAGTTTTGATCGTTCGTAACTTCTCCGCGTTCATAATCATCTGGCATAATAAACGGTGTTATTAAGGTAAGATAGTTTATCTTCTAGCTTTTATTATGCGGCAGAAAATCATACGGCGGACGGCAGCTCGGCAAATGATTTTACAGTAACTTTTTTTATGTTTAAAACTATAATATTTTATAGAGAGGTTGAGTACCACTATAAAAGTGGTACTCAACCTCAAACTATCTCTACTGAGCTTTGCAATTTTCCAAATCGTTGCTTCCTAAATTAATTGTTTCGCTTTCCCCAATTTCCTCCCGCGAAACAAAACATTCGTCTCTCTGTCTCGTCTGTGACTATCCGATTTTCCCTTATTTAAAAAATACTCTTGTCATCGTGAAGAGTTTATCAATTTTTCTAGCAAAGATTTTATTTAAAGATTGTAATGAATCATAATTTATTTATTACCAGCAACGCTCTTTTCAGCTTTTACACTCACAATAATAGTATTTATGAAATAAATGATAATAAGTAAAAACAAAAATTAACAAAAAGTATACTAATTCAGTACAAACAATACTAGTGCAGAAGAAAGGAATCATCAGTACATTTAATTATACTCTGAACTAAACATATTCCAGGTTTAAATATTTATCAATTCAGTTATGCTCCTACAACGAAAAATATCAACGAAATTCATCCTGTTACCAAGTCGGTACATCCGTGTTATTGGCTAATTTACTGCAAAGTTATTTCTATGGATAACTAGCTACCTATAAAAAATAGGTACTTCGTGTTGTCCAATATGTGTTGTTATTAGTATAATTTGTTTATTCTAGCGTAATCAGTTTTTATATGTGACAAGATTCTGCATCATTCGCTCGCTTGCAATGCAACCAGAGCTCGCAGGTATACGAGTGCATACATGCAAATATGTTTTAAAAGTGATGCTGTTCATCTTCTTACTGCGTCAGTAGAAACGGCGTGACAGAAAATTTGCACGAATCCATAATGTAGTCCAATTGCTTTCACCTTGAAATAATTTATATGAATAAAATTGTCATATGGCGCTGTTGAATTCTGCGAAGAGAAATATCCATCTACCCTTTGTATTTACTCAATAAATCCGCTTTCGGCGACTTCGTGACTAATGTACAACTGTCAGTGGCTTGTTTACTACGCATTACAAATGTTGGCATTGGTAAAATATTATTTTCGCGTTGGTTAGGTTAGGTTACTTAGGTTTGAATGAACTGTCAAAACAGTTTCTTTCTGCTGTCTGAACTTGGTTGTGCTGCTCACCCAGAGTGCCGTTCCACTGAAGTATATTTTTGAAAGGCCCATTTGGGATACTCTGGATTTAGTTGCTCTTTAGATTTATATCCGCTTTCACCCCCATTCCATTAGCTAGTTCACCCCATCGCGATCGGTCAGTTGACCCCTGCATGGGTTTCCTCTCGCGCACTTGACAGATCGTTTACTGCAGCGGTGCATTAAGCGTTGCAGTTGGTGAAAAATATCCAGCGTCAATTTTGGGAACTTGGTCGTATATTCCGTTAACCGATCGTATAAATTTCTAATGTACCATGAATGAAAATATTCGTTTAATTTAGGGGTGTTTGGGTTAATTCAAATTCTCTCATTTACTTAGGGCTTATTTTGATAATGTCATTTGTAAATATAGATGCACACAACTTCCGAACGTAATGCGAGTACTATGTCAAATTCTTTGTATTAGCGAATATAGATTTAATAGTATTTGAAACATCCCTAATACGCACACATACATATATACAGCATATTTGAAGACTAGATATTTCAATAACAAATACTGTCGTTAAATCGCAAATATTTTTGTTGTGAAATTCGATAGGTTACCATGTATTTCATCATCTGTTAATCCTCCATCACTCGATATCCTCAACTCCCCCTGTTTACACAATCGGACCCACCCCCTGGAGCCTCCGCCCGCAGACACGGGGTAGGAAGGTCACCCCGGGGGATGTAATAATGGCCGCCATGTGGTTTCTGTAATTCAAGGCAGCTCTCGGTCGCTGATTGCTTTGCTTATCTGTGATTTATTACTCCGTAATTTATTTATCGTCCAATTTCATCTATTTGTTCGTGGTTTTAATGCGACTCGCTGAGCTTTTCATTTTTAATTATGCGCTTTATTATATTTCAAATGGTTGGGTTTTGATGTTGAATTATTCACGTTTTCTCATTTCGTTTCAATTTTGTTATTGTGGGCCGTACAACCAACCGTATTATTTGATACCAACTCATTACTGAGCGTCATGGTCCTCTTTTTTGTTTCTATACTTTTGGGGCTTATTTAGAGCAACCGTACCGCGGCTACTGTATGTCGGACTTGATTTATCTTAATCTCTCGCCATCCGCCCTTGTATTCCTAGTGATAACCAGTTCTTCCAGGTTATAGCTCTCCCTTCTAGCAAAATGTCCCTATTGTAAATTAATTATTGCGTTGTGGAAAGCCTTTCTTTAGTTCTGAGGTCTTGACGAGCAACGCATTCGTTCGTCTCTCGGTACATGGCTTTCACATAGCAAGACGCCAACAATACATCTGGAACATCAGGGCTTTAACCAGCCCTTGATATAGCTTACGATAAAATGTACCTTTGTATGTAGTTTATTATTCACGTCGTTCCACCCCATAGCCTCAATACTAAACTTTATCCAAGCGCCATTGCCTTTATGGGCAATTTTCTTTCCCCGAATATGCATTCAATTTCCCAACTTTTCCTCGAGTTACGATCCTCGAGCGAATGTACTCATGCCAATTTCATACCAGTTTTACGTGTAGACTCGTCGTAAGGTAAATATATAATCTTATTACTTTTGAAATACAAGTACTGTAACTGATCGAAATTTCTTAAAAATCTTTAAATAAACGATGTACCTGTTTCTTATTCTTCAGTTTGTTTCCTTTAATTATGTGTACTTTTCTGTCGACCACACAGATTCCACTATGATACATTTCTCTTTGTTTTGTGTAGTTAGAGTTTATTTTTACACACATAGAGGTAATAAAAAGCATTTATTAGTTTTTGTTTCTATTCCAATATATTTACTCTGCCTTCACATCCTGTCCAGCATCTTTGTCCGTGGCTCAGCAATGTAGTGCATATAAATACCTGCTCCTCGGATACTCAGTAGGTTCTATGAGCCAGGTCTTTGTTCCTGACTGGTAGGTAATTTATCATTTCCCGTACAGTTTTCGTTGATTTTTGTATTTTAATAGAGAGGGAAATACAAACAGAATGAACACAATGAAAAAATATTTTTCAGTTGCAGAAGGTAAAGTATAGGGAAAATAAAGCCAGATTAAACGGGAAAAAACGCTATATGCTATGGGTATCTATTATTATCGAAAATTAGTAACTCATATATTAGTCTTACATATATGTCGCCACTGTTAATGATACCTCCATATTTAAATAATGGAAAAAAATGTCCCTACGTATACTGTCGAATCTGCAAAAATTGTTTTTTCGTTTTACTATCTTAAATCATCCAATTTACTCTAAATAAAGAAATTTTCGTTTCAAACAAAGCATATATTAAAGGAAAACTATTTTTTTTAACATTATCCGAAAATATAGAGTAAATCGAATGGTTTAAGATACTAAATAGAAAATCGAATTTTTACAGATTCGACAGTACACGTAGGGACCGTTGATATATACAATTTTCAAAAATTTTGTAATGTGTGGATGCTCTTACAGTGGAATTGGTGAACGTTGCATTATGTAAAGTGATCATTTAAGTCAGCTAACACAAGTCATAAGCTCTGTGGCCACCCTCTAAAGACTTCCATACAAAAGATGTTTTGCCATATAAATAACTTCGTCTTTGTGAGACTTATTTGATTTATCTTAATTAATGATTATCCCTCTCTGGCAAAAAAAAGGCCGATGTGGGTGGCGAAAGTGTAAGGCTAGTATAAAACGGGCCTGGATTTGTGATCCAGTAACTGCGTTATAAAAATATTGTCACTAATTTGATTTCATCAAAATCAAACTGCGCACATTTTTTAGATTCTCGCCATTGTCCGCGTCGCTTCTTTCATTCGTTACGCATTTTACGAACGGTCATAAGCGTTCTCGATGGGCAGCCAGCGATAGGGCGATCCACACCCGGATAAGTGAGCGCCCATTACGACGCCGCGGTGCGCTTTACCTTTGTTTTTATTTACACTTCCCGTGTTGCGCTCCCACTCCGCTTTTATTTTACTTTTTCACTTATTTATTTATGAATGGCATCCCGCACGTGCTCCCCCTCCCCCTCCCCCTCCCGGGCCCCGCGCCGCGCCACTATCCTTACTACGCCACTGCAGCGGCGAGCAGACATAAGAATATTACGCCTCTCAGCGAGTGAGAAAATTTGGACCAGTTTATGTGTACATTGTTTCATTTCGTTCACAGTATCCAGAATTTCAGATATATTTTAAAATGCCTTTCAGTACTACCTATTTCTACTGTAATTGTGACATTTCTCTTTTAATTTATCGCATTCATGACACGGAAATAATTGGAAAAAATCGAAAACTCACTCCGATTTATGAAATTCTTGTAAATTTAGGACCGATTCGTGGTTGCCTTTCAATTATAGCTCCTATTCAATAAAAATTATTAAAAGTCTCATCAGTAATTTTGTTTTGCAATAGACTCGAGTAATACGTAGTGTAACAGAGCTAGTCCACTATACTTTACAGTTTGATTTCTACCTAAATTATGAGTTGAAAATGTTCGAGCGACAATCTCAATTTCAAAAGTTATGGAGATAATCGTAATCATTGAAGTAACTTATATCATCATTAGCTTCAATAAAAGTCAAATAAAAATATTAAAACCTTGCGAAAATTTAAAAAATATTTTTTTGTGTAGGTTTCTGTAATGATAGTCCAATGTTTTACGGGTAATAAATAAATCAGAAATATTGAAAACAAAATGCAAACTTCGAAGTCGTTTATCTCCATAACTACAAACATTTCGGCATTGCTGCTTGAACATTTTTGACTCATAATTCAGGCAGGATTTTACGTATAAAATATTGTGGACTTGCTCTGTTACACCCTGTATATGTCGTTATTCAGAGTATATTTTAGATATCACTCAATCATCATCGGAATCATAACAATCCTCGTCACCAAGCGTATAATTTTGCTGTATACGCCAAAACCATGTTGGTTTATAATAATAATGATTTTTATTGTTTTAATAATAATTATTCCACTATTTTTCGTTAAAGTTCCTACAACAAGTATATGACATTGTTTATTTTTCGAAAATAATTAAGTTTTTCCCTGTGCAAAATTGCTTTTCAATGTCAGTACACCTATGTATATCGTGGTACATTAACTTATGTGTGTAATTAATTGTAAAAACTGTTATATTTACGGTTATTATTCAATACCAATTCGATCCCTGATTGTATACTTGTCTGAAATAGATTCAACACAAAAAAAGCTATTTCTTTGATATTTAAATCTTGTTTAAGTTAATTTAAACATCTTTCTCCCGACGAGATATTTGTTATCACACACGGGCACTTGTTACACATTTAAGATATTTATTATCTCACCAAGATACGAAACGTTTCGTTCAATTAAAAGGCTATCCGGATACAAAAATACCTACACACGTCTCTACATTTTTACAATCGTATACAAAACCCACATTCGTGTTTTATTTACACAATAAAGGGTTGGTGTCGATTGACTGACGGTAATCGAAGCTGACCGCGTGTTATTAGCACCCTGGAACCGAACCCCTCACCCACCACACGTGGTACGTATAGTATTATCGCTTACACCCGTCTTCCTTCCTTTCTAAGGCTTCTTCCTTCCTGTAATCAAGTACACAACAAACATTATCTTTGTTCTTCTCTTTTATTTAACCATAAATATAGTAGCTTATTGCCTTTTCGGTCTTAATTTCCTTCATCAATGCCGTTATTTTGAAATAAAAAAAATTAATAATTTAAACATATAACTATTTTCTGTTAATTAAAAATAATATTATACCAATGCCAATACGTAAACATGTGTTTATTATTAATATTACTAGGGAGTTCCGAATACTATAAAAATTTTACTCGCGAATACAAATAATTTGGCGTAGATTCGCAAATACACATACGAACAATGCCTGTAGTCTTGACGATTTTAATTTTGATGACAAAGATTTTTATTGGAAAGATATAATTTCTTCGAATAAGTTTTTTTTTATTAAATGATGAGTTTTGTTATTACCTAATATTACCTATTACAATAATACACATAGTAAGTTTTGTTTATTACAGCATTAACATAAATAAAATATAACTTTTTTAATTTTTCATTTAATTATTTTAAAAATATTGATATAATAAATTGGAATTTAACGTTTTTTTAAATTGTATCCATTCAGTTTTGTATTACTTTTAATATTCGCATACTATTTGCATTCAATTCCACGAATGTAAATATGAATTTACAAAATTGGGAGAATATTCGCCTAAACGAATACAAATACGAATATTCGGAACATTCTTCATCCATATATGTATACATTATAAGCTATTCGAGCAAATCGCTTCGACTAAAGTAATCTAAATAATACGATTGAATCAAACACTAGCCTTCCACGAGACGCTTCATTCTTAGTAGTAGGTATGAAGACATTTTTGCGATATTGCGTCACACGATACGTAATTCGTATAATATTTTTATATGGTTCTCTTGCGGTAGCTCATGGGGCGAGTCTTGGAGGAAGCCATAGGGCAGATTAGTGGCTCACGGAAGGGGCCTCCTTACTCCTTGACCCGCCGGAGATCCGTGCAAAGCCGACATTTCCGGTATTAAGGGAGGGACGCCGATTGACGATTGACCCTTCGTGAATATTACAGATTTTACGGTAGGGATATTTTTACGATCGATAATCGTGGATTATGTCAATACCCACTGGTCTAATTTATGTATATTTTTAAATAGAACCTTCGCTGAGAGGTTGGCTTGATGGAATAATGGCATAATAGTATCTTACAGATACTGGTACTATGTGAAAACGTATTTGAAATATGTATATGGGAATGTGTATAATATTACCACAGAAATATCCAGAGTCATAACGTAATTAAATGAAATGTCACCACTTAATCCTCGATGTTCTCGTGCTTTGCAGAAACATACATTTAATCCGAGATAGAAACTAAACCTTTTACAATAAAAAACATAATACATTTATTTGTGATAAAGAAATCTAGCATCAACACAAAAAATATAAATTCAATTTGAATAAAAAGAAGAAAAAAGAATAATGAGAGTTATAATTATATCTAATCATGCGCGACAGCGTAAATAACATTAGATTTATACATTTGAAGGCTTAAATTTAAAAATTCTATACTACTGTGTATATTATCAAGTTTCTGAATTCTGCAGAGTGGCGAGTTAGTAGTGTTTAATATAAGGTACCCAGATTCATGATAAAGAAATACTAGCGCTTAATATCCTGTAATCAAAAAGACTTATTGACATACCTTGCAGAAACTTTTCACTGCGCTGTAGAGGGTTCGTACTAGTATTTTCATGTCCGGAGGCAGAGATTAGATACGACTTTTAAAAAACAAGATCAAATATGCTTTAATTCTCGCAGTCGGGCTACTGCCATTCACACCTCGTAATGAAACGTGGCGCTACCCGGCTTGTCGCTGAATGCACTTCTTGAATGCACCGCGGCAGATGCACCGGGAGGCGTGAGAGTTGCAGCCGACCGCCTAAATAGTTACTTTATTTTCGGAGCACGTGCGAGACACTTCCTTCCCTCGCCTCGCGCTGCAGCCACATATACTCGGAACAATATCGAGATGGGAGATTAGACGGCCGGTTGGTGATTATTAATTTAGAATTATTTGGCTTGTTAACAATGCGCCACGCCACGAGAGGGTGTAGGGATTTCTAGGTAACTTTCCTGACTCTGTTCTGTTCTAGTGATGGTATTTTAATCGGCGACACACTAACCGTTATTTGAGATTTGTTTCTAATTGTATCCATGATTGGTAACTGATTTGTTGCAACTCGACGAGCAAACATCGGAACTAAACAACAGTTACATTTGAGTTACCAATCATAAATACAGTCAGATACAAATCTCAAATAACTACCATAGCTAACTGGTTAAAATAACGGTTCAACTATTACTGCTCTGTTCCCAAATAAAGGTAACTCAATAAATATTCATGTTTACTTTAACAACCGCCATTAACTTTTTTAGATAGTTTAGGTTATGGTAGTCTTAGTCGTATTTTCAATTACAAAATGTTTTTTTTTAATTAGATTTATTAATTTTTATCATTGAAAATTTTAGATATTTTAATTACGTATAATATTAATTTTAATTTATAATTAATAATATTAATTTTTATCATTGAAAATTTTAGATATTTTAATTACCTACTGCAGAAAGTTTGTTTGTCTGAAGCGGCACTCGAACAGTGCACTCTAACGTCGTGATACATACATCTGAAATTTGTAGATCAACGCGACTATTTTCAGCTCGGAAGGATAGTTATTTCCTTCATGATATATGAAGCTTTGAAATATTTAAATAACTTTTAAACATAAGATGTCGTATTGTTTATTGCGTATTTTTCAAGCAGAAACAGTATTTCTAAAAATTGTTAATCTGATGAAACGAGTGTTTTCATAGAATTTTGAAGAACACTCTGAGAAAATTTATTTGAGTAAATAAATTTGAGTGTTGACTTGCATTTGTTCGACTTTTTTCTTTCTTGCAAGCATTGATGCTTTCCAATGTTTTTCAGTAAAATGTGAAGGAATATAAAATTAATATTCGGGGGGAAGCATTACAAAACAAAAGCGCCACTATGCATATAAGGAGAATACAGGGCGACGTCTTTGAATATAATTATTTGGCAATGTGTCAATTTTAAAATTGATAATTCATTTTGAAAACATGTTTATGTGTTTTGGAAGCTTTTTTATCAAAAACATATTAATTTGAAAATCTTCGCTCTGACTTTAAAATCAGTTACAATAGACATTTAGCTGAATTTCATATATAGGATACTGTTGTTATAACAATAGAAAAATATAACATACGCATATACATTAATTGATATTGAAATGATTAATAAGATTATTATATAATTATATTATAGATTCTACCATAGATTAAATTACAGTAAATGTTAATATATAGGATATTATGGATAGTATATCAGTAATATATTTTAGAATGTAAAGTGTAAAATACTAGTTAATATACAAGAGTGTAAATATTAACTAACTTAAGAAAAAAATAGAAAAATCCACATCTCAGGCGATGCCGAGTAGTAAAACTAGTTATAGAATTAAATATTGCAAATTCTGTTAACGAAGCATCGAAGCATGATACACACCCTTTTAAAAAGTAATCATTTCTCTTGTATAAAAAGGGGACATTTTCATTACAATATTCCCTTAATAAATATACCCTAAATTTTACAAACGTGGGAGTGTGCATATGAGTAAAGCTGTATACATAATAGTGTGAATAAATACCCGTTAATCTGGAGCGCCCACGCCCAAATTACCAGGAATAACACGGTAAACCGAATTGGCTCACCGAGATTCGTCTTGCAACACCTTTTTTCCTCCATCATCTGCCACGCCGAGCGACGAAAGGTGATACCGCATATAGGCGCGCTGCCGAGTGGCGACACGTGTCCCCGCTGCCGCGTGGATTCCCAGGGGCTAATGGCGGAATATATTAAGATGCCAAATGAGCGGGGAGGAAATATTGCACACCCCGGCACGGAAGATTGGAAATATGGTGGATGAAAACAAAAACATGTGCCGAAACATTAAGGCATATGGTCTCCCGTTTAGATGTTGTTCAACATTGAATTGCTTGGAAAAAAATCTGCATTGTATTATTTGTATTTATTTCATCATTGGCGGATTCCAGTTAGATTCTATCTAACTGGAATCTAAATACTGAAATAAATTATTCGGGTTAATTTTTGTTGAAATTCTATTCTCAACAATAAGATTCTTCGTGTTAACATTTTAATGTATGGAACGGCTACAAGTACAATTTCAAAGCTGGATATCTCATCATCATGACATTAGCTCTACAACCCTTGATGGATCTTGGACTCCTCAAGAATCTTCTATGAGCAACCCCCAACCGGAAAACCTGAGTTTTTCTGTCTGGATTTTCTTTCCCTTAGCTGGTTTATTCCCGATTAATGTGGATATTCCTCTCTATCTTCTGTGATGCTATAATGATGGTTATCCCTTTGTACGGGATTCGCAGGTTCTCTACTACTACTCGTGGACGCTAAAGGATCGGACATATTAGTAATGTTGCTGATGGTATACAACGTGGCGTACGCAGCATTTTATAGACATATTTCTTCCATCAGAGAGTATACCACTGCGACTCTACCAATCATTCAAACCCCTAAAGACACCACACAAAAGTCACCACAAAAATGCCTCCAGATAGATCTCCTATGGAGGATACGTGGACATTGAGAGCAAATGAACTTTGTGGGCAGCAGAGGAAGGTGGGAGAAAATCATCAAGGATTGGCAGGTCGCAGTCCCGGGTCGCAATCCCATACGATCCTCTATGTCGAAGTAAACGAAAAATGAATTTTTTATTTATTCTTTATTATTATTTCGGTTCGTTGGCTAGAGAAAGCTAGAATCGTGCCAAAATGCTATGGAGAGAAGTATGTTGGGGAAAAAACTCAAGTTAGAATAAGGAATTCAATAATCAAAGAACAAACAAAAACGAAGAATGTTAAAGTATCCATCAGAAGGCTTAAATGGAAATGGACTGGACATACAATCAGGGGATGAGATAAATGGTCAAAAACAATAATGTATTGGTTCGTATTGGTTCACAAGAGACAAGAAAAGGAAACGAGGCAGACCCTCTGGATGACGGGTGGATGAGATCAAGGCTACATTATTTCAGTTCATTCATTTAATATTTCCAGTATATTTTTATGATAATAATAATATCACGTTATGTGTTGAGAATGCTTCATAATCCGTGACACACCGTAGCGAGTCACCCCCTAAACACGGCGCCCTTCATAATGCGAGACACATTTAGCCATCGCAATTATGTTTTGCTCGCAATTTGTCTTTCTCGCTGCATACCTCACAAAGGTTGCTCCCGTGCATCTGTTTCCGGATGTTTCCATGTAGAAAAGGCATGATTTAGATCCTTGGGGAACTCTTATCGTATCTTGATGTAACCCGAATAGGATTTGCGCTCAATTTGTATCTACCATGCTACTGAGGCAATTTTACCTTTTGAAATCGCAAGCTAAAAATATAGGTAGTATTTTAACGACAGATAAGTTACAGATTTTGATTGGTATTAAATTTAATGATAATACAACTTTTATGTTCAAGTATAACATCTATTAGAAATCAGATTATTTTTTTATGTGGCATTTTCATGAACGATTTATAATAAGTGTTAAGTGCGCTATGTAGTTTCTTAGTAATAACATATGAAAGCATTGATACAATACTATTCGCGGAGACGAAATAAAACACCCAAAAAAAAAATTATTTTATTAAATATATAGTCACAGCAACTTAATTGGAGCAGTATTCCGTAATTCGCACTTATCGTCTCTCGAGAATATTTCGCTTGTCTGTGGAACACTTTATTTACGCCTTTTTATTGCTCTGATTCACTACTAAAGTATTAGCTTTTTTGCTTTCTGCCGCTTCGATTCTATCACTTTGCCAAACATCAAAATAAGTCCGCATCTGCGCAATATACACAGGATCCTGGACTTCCGGAAGTTTTGTAGTTTATATCGGTACGGTGAAGTTCTTCACTCATTTTGTGTATGGTCTCAGCATATACATAGATTTGTCTAACATACAGAACTTTGTATCAACAAAAACATGTATAATTTAAGATTTCAAAGTACAAATTCAAAAAAAAAGGTTTGTTGTGAAAAAGTTTATTTTTAGGAACATAAAAGATATTAAGTAGGTTTTGACAGGTCACGATGTCAACTTTGATAACACCCTTCTTCAGATCACTCAGCGTTCTGTTTTAATTGACGCGCCTGGTTAGACGTGTATCCGTCCTAATAAACAGAACTTTCTTTCCGCCCATTCCACCGTGTGTTAGAAAAAATAAAACGGTGTCGCTTGTGACCGACCAGCCTGCCGACCACAAAGTGCCTGCGGTTAAAATCTTTTCTTCTGGAATTTAATTAATTAACTGAGGATTTTATGAGAGGAGCTAATGAGTTGTATGTGCTGGGACTTTTTGAGTGTCCGGTGATCCTTTTGATATTTCCCTGAAAACACCGTATTTCACCTTTTTTTAAAAAATTATATAATATAATATGTTCAATTTATTACACGGTAAGGAAATTATTATAATACATTCATATTTTGATACCCAGTCAAACAAAACTAGTCAAATATGGCGCACACCAGGCATTCTCTTAGATTGTGACGTAAAAGTGATGAGCTGTATTGTCATTGAAAGTTGTGTTCGTCTGAAAGGTTTTTCAGACGAACACAACTTTCTTTAATTTTAATTTTAAAATTAATTTTCACAAAAATCTTCTTCATCAATCAATTAATTTTCGATTTACAAAAATATTAATGTTATATAAAAAATGCATTGGAACGTAAAGTGTGAGTCCACTTCAAATACAAATGTGCGCCATTTTACAACACGTCTGTTCAAGCGAAGACGTGTTTACAGAATTCCGCGAAGATTACGTTTAGTAGCCATGCGCAGCTTTATTTATAGTTAAAAACCCTTCTAGGTGGTTCTAATTACTTCATAGGAACATTTTTTAACGTTTTTAATGAATAAGTAACTCAAATTTATAATTATGAACAGATTATTTTATTGTATAGATAGAACGAGCCTGTGTATTTTTTGCGTTTTTCGAGTACCTACTTATTATATGTACGCGAAAATCATGTGAACCTGTAACGAATTTTTAGGGCAGTGCTCCACACATCAATCATCCCTGTCTGGGGGCAATAATTGCACGTGCAGTATAATTCACAATGGCAGCTGTTATTTAGAAATTTGCTAATTCCTAATTGCATTTTTATGACCAATTATGTCCGCTACATCCTTTGGACATGTCCACTTGAGGAGCCGGTCTCGTGTCAAATTTAATTTTCCCTCATTATTTATTACACATTTACTTATTTGAGTAAATATGTAATAAATAATAACGACAATTATTTTTATTTTTTGCACAAATTCTGTGTAAGCATTCCTATTAAAAAAAATTAGAAAAAACGACTTCAAAGTTTGCATTTTTTTTTTAATTTTTGATTTATCTTCTGTAAAACGTTAGGCAATCTTTAAAGCTTTAAAAAATCTTATATCAAACATTATGCATGCCTTAATACAAGTCAAACATCTTGCAGAATAATTCTCATTCAAATTTCTAATAGCAGTAAAAGTGTTAATATTCTTAAAATGTATCACCCTAGAAGAAAATAGACAGGTCTGAAATATTCTGTAGCTATACAGGATCATTTGGAAAACATTAGTAATATCGCAGGACTGTATTCCTGCCATGATTACGAGTTGATAATGTTCAAGCAGCCATGACCTAATAAAATAGTTATGAATTTATGCAATATCAAAGTTTGCATTTTTTTTTCAATATTTCCGACTTATTTTTTACAAAACCTTGAACTGTCATTACAGTAACTTATATCTATTACGAAAAATTCATTCGTTTCAATACAAGTTAAATAAAATTATAAAAACCCTGCAGAAATTCTAATTGGAATGTTTTCCAATAGGAATTGGGACGTTTTAATTATTTTATTTGACTTGTATTAAAGGGAATGAATTTTTCACATTCGACATAAGTTACTGTAATGATAGTCCAACGTTTTACAAAAAAATAAGTCAGAAATTTTGAAAAAAAAATGAAAACTTAGATGTCGCGTATCCTCATAACTATTGATATTAGGTTGCTTGAACATTTTCGACTCTCGACATTAATGTTTTCCAAATAACACTGTATTTGATGATAAATAGATTTTGAACCAAAATACCGCCTCACACGCAACACTTGGCAGGTTTCGTTACATTTATTTCATAAAGGCGTGCAAAAAAATTGATCGATTCGCATTGATAATTATTGTTAGACTTGTCATTTTTTTCTCAAATGGCGCCGCGGACCGAATAACGTACGGCGACGTGTTTTGGCAATTGTTTCCCCTAAATTTTCACATTTTATTGTTATTTTATACAAATTTGCGTGTAATTACACGTGACGTAGCGTGTAAATCGTTACGGCGGTACCTCCTGCCATTCGCATTTATAAAAAAATGACACAATGTACTGCCTCATGTTTCGCGTCTATACCGTTTATAAAAATGGTTTGTTCTCGTGTTGTCGCTCTCCGCAACAATAAATATTATTTAATATATTAGTAGGGTCCGCGTGTCTCGAATAATAAATTTAATTTGGTATTCGCGATATTACGAAACGTTTCGCGTTATAATAATTCTCTGCTGAGGAATAACAAAAAAATATGCTTTTACTAATTCTAAACACTTATATTTGATTGTATAATGTTGAATCAAAGAAGATTTATATCAATTGTCAGACGTTAGATCAGTCTTTATATGTTACAAGTAAATACTATCAATTGATCACTACACCCAAAAATCCATTGCCTTTCATCGTTGTTCTTCTAGGTTCCAACATCAAATACTACGAAAATATAAGAAATAACTACCACATTCGCTTGCTGTTGCCGAGGATACATAGACATGGCAATGAATTCAGTAATTTTTTAGGCATATTTAATGAAAGCTCGAGAACATTTAAAATAAACTTGCCGTCGATTTTGTAATGTTTATAATTTTGTAGTGATAAATCAGTTTTATTTTCCAATTGAAAAACATATTGTTGAATACTGCAAGTTTTTAAAATATTTTTTTAGATAGTATACGTACTATATTCTATTAATTGGATTTCGAAAATTTTCAATTATCTAAAATAAATTTTTGGGTTAGTCATCATTTAAGTAAATAAATCAATAAATATTTAACTTTTTTTCAACATAATTTTTCTCTTAAGTAAGTCAATCATGCATGTTAAATAAAAATATTAGTATAGTATTATAATCATCGCCATGGCACTATGTCCGAGACAAAAGTTCCCGTTACTTTCAACACTCGCCTCAGACATTTTCTTTACCGATCTCTTCTCGTTCATAACTTCCACCTTACCGAAAACCATCTCAGCTACCCTTTCTTTATACGCTAGATTTGGGTCTGAACGACCGTAGCGATCTCTGTCTAAATATTTACTGTGAAAAGTAAATATTTAAATTAATTTGAAATTTTACTAACGTAAATATAACAAAGAAAGATTATTTCACCACCAACTACATTTTAACATCCGAATCTAGATTGTCTCACACAACTACACTTTTATTTATCAAACTACTACTTTTACGAGCTTTGGGGTCGAGCTTTCGTAATGTGGGTTAACTTTCTGCCTATTGTTAAATTATACTCTTCAATCAGTGTAAAATAAAACCAGCCGCACGATAACGTATATTTCAATATTCATTTATTTCGCATAACAATACTATTACGGAATTCATTTTCATACAATACCGAAATGTCGTGTATATCCTATCGGAAAAAAGTCTCCCCATTTTTCCGTAGAAATATAATTTCCGTTTAAATTCTCGATCCAATTCCGTTCCGTTGAATGTCCCGCAAGTATAATGATACGATAACTTTGATTGATGTCTCAATGTGCCTTCTACTTTTGTATAATATTAAACGAAATACAGCCTTATCCCACCCCTTTCTTCGTATACTTCAAGAGGCGCATTTTTCATAAACGTGATGGGGCAAAACGACATATTGTTACCTGAAAGAAATGTATAGAATTATTTTTCGCCATCAAATTCACTAACCGATATTCCCGGCATTACACAAGTAGATAATTTTAATTTCAGGCCTTTGAGAATCGTCTTCTATAAACCCCCTCTAGGATCATCCATTTTTTTAATAGCCCCCTCCTTAAGCCACCTGATCCGCGAAAAAATCCTTAGTAAATTTTACCATAATATATTCTTACAACTTTTCATGAGATATATTGGCATATAAAAGATTATAGTTTCAACACTTTTTAAAATAGAGATACGCGTATGTCACACATGTCATATTCTTAAATTAAAATCCTGTGTCAAGAAAATAGGACTAACTTGCTGGTGTCTTGGAATGGGGCCCGATCACTGGGTTATTGTTTTAACCACTAGACCAACAAGCAGGTCATTTTGATTTTTAGTTTCCATTAAAAAATATATATAAATCATAAAATATATCTGTTGTCATATGTCTTGAGTACGTATCTTGTCATATGTCTCGAGTAATAAATGAAAATATATTAATTTAAATTTTGCAAATAATCCCATCGATCTACAACACATTCATAGATGGCGGGTCTTAAATATACAATCAATTCCATTCACAAGTTTGGGATGTAACGGAATAGATTGATACATTATTATGTTATATCTCAAACATTCAAAAGAACGACGATATATTTTAAATTTTAGAAATTAAACAAACACGTGAAGTGGGAAATATTTGGTCGGGCACCTTAACGAATACAACATGGCGTTTCAACGTACTTACCCCGATCAGCCGTGTGTGAGGTATAAAATATCGAATCAGTACCTTTCGCGAGGTTCAACAACCCGCTTCTGAAACGGTTTTCCCGTTTGGAGCTTTCTCTCCCTCGCTTCAGAAACGTTTGATTTCCATCGGCCTATAAAATTTCCCTTAATTTACGACCCCCCCTATATTACAGTTTTCTATACTGTTATTACGGTTATTTTATTTTTTACCTAGAGCCACCTTATCCAACAGTGTACAGTAGGGTGGAGTGAAAGTATTTTTTTTAAATTCGGTTATTTTGTATTTCTAAAAAATTCTATCAGTAAGTGAAAGATAAAATAAATATATTTTGTGCACAGTATTCAGATGGCGCCGGCGCCATCTATTTTTGAAAAAAAAAAGGTTTTTAAATTTAAATACATAAATTATATTTCCTGGTTTGACACAATATTACAAATAGCTACTAATATTGTGATGATGATTCAAATTAATGGAACATATCTAGGTTTTCTCTACTTGAGTTTAATTAAATATTGTTTATTTTACTACTCGAGTTTCGAGAGTGTCACGGTAAAAAATTAAACTATCTATTGAAAACAAATATAGAAACACGACTTAAGTGGAAATATAATTAATTAATTAATTAATTAGTTAGTGACAAAATGAGCCGAAGTTACTGGTGTAGGGTAGAAGAGTGGTAGTAACGGGAATATTGAACATAGGGAACAGCTATAGGTATTCCATCCATTTTCATTATCATCATGAATAATCTCAACAATTTTAACGCTAATTCCATTAATAATAGATACGAGTATAATATTATGATGTTTTAGATGTTAGCCGCATCATTTTTATGCGGCATACATAGTTTTTTTTTCATTTTTATTCCGAACATCGGTAGCTCTATGAAAAACGTCAAATTTTCTCATTTTATGGCAAAATTTTTGAAATGTTTGCGACCAGTACGCCACCTGGGGTTGAAGTTAGGATTCATTGATTTTTTGTCAAGTACCTATATATTTAATTTATTTTCCAAGATATATTTTGATCTATATATAATTCATGTTTCAATACACTGGCTGCATGCGCCTGCTGCACTATGATACAAATTTATAATATCTTCAGGAATAACTAAATTTGAATGAATGATGAAAATGAATATTATTTCACTCCACCCTAGTGTACAGTACGGAATTGGTTTAGTTGTATGATTTATTCGTGCGCAGGCTCTGATACGACGAAAAATGATTTAATTATACGGGACTTTTACCTCGGATTACGTGTTATTATAACGTTATTTGTTATACATTTGTGTTATTATTTCACGTGCGATATGATCGCGTAATATGTTTTTGTTTTGGGCTTAAATTGATCAATGCGAGTAATCTAGCTTTTCTATCTTTGCTATATAAAATACGAAGCTTAGATTACATTAAATTGATAAAATAGGCAAAATGGGTAATTTTCTAATATTATCGCGTCTAGCTTTCTTCATATTCAGAATTACATACAATTACTCACGGGCACATTTTCCTGCATACATTTTCCAAGTACCTAAATGAAATGTTGCATGTGTGGTGATATATTTTTTCCAATTATACGCCACGCAAATGTATCGCATGCCGCAAGGCTATAATCAATTCTTATAATTAAATTTCTTTTGATTTAGCATTAATTGCTCCGTTTATCGAAAGGATTCAGCGCCTCTCGCCTCGTCCACATTCATGCATCTTTTCACGCATGCTCGTCGTTGTTGAGACATCCAACAGGATCGAGGACATTTTCTATTTTTATGCGCGCTTTGCCTATTTCTCCTCATTCGTTACTTTGAAATAGCATAACCACCTAACATATACATTCTTACACGAGTTTACCACACATATTATCTGAACGACCTCATTTCCACAGTGTTCTGTCTACTTTCATTCTCTATTTGCCGTACTACTCCCTGAGTACAGCGGAATGAAATTGGCATCGACATTCTATAGAAAAAAAACAAAAAATAAATTTTGATTAAAAGGGTGATTTTTCTTGAAAATGATGAACGATTTTCCATCAACCCCTCGGCGTATTTCCGAGTTACGGTCTGCAACCCTCGCTAAGAAGCTTCAGCCAACGGGAGTACGAAGTGGTCTCGGGTCGCCATGAATTATAAACAGACTCGGGGGGCGGTGGTCGTAAATTTCAAGAAAAACAAACCCTCTCTTAGCCAACTTCCGTATCCGTACACGGCTATTTCGCTTTCCGTCAAAGTAAATATTCAAAAAGGGTTAGTAGACCTTTTATCCGGCGGTTCAATATTTATAGGTGGTTACGAACTGCCTTCGGTCACCTACGTTTTCATAAAACCCTACTTATACGTTTATCTGACAATCAATTTGATTGAACAATGAAATTGTTGCCGTGTTTCTAAATACAATGTATCATGACTACATACATGTAAATACATTTATAATCGCGCGTGCGTGTTTGTGTGTTTTGAGAGAAAAGAATTTATTAAAAGAAATTGCTCACAAACATGAAAACGTGTTTTATTACACTGCATGGTTGACTCGAACTATCGAACTACTCGAACTTGTCCACCATTAGATCCAGAATCGGAACATCTGATTGGATTATCAATTTTTTTTATAGAAGAAATAGTTACGAGACTCAGATTGATCTATGTTATTAGTGCTTGATATTAAAGGTAGATAAAAGATGCTAAGAAAATTTCCAAGACAGCAGCTGGTATTTCCCGAAGCTTTCAACACATCCATTATTTATGCAAGACGCACTCGAAGTATCAAAAGAAAGTGCATGAACTCTTTTGCTTTCTAGATATCCGTTTATTACGTGTGAGTACAAAGGGAAATAGATATTTCTATATTCAATTGAAGGGTTTGTTGTATTCAATACCGAACGTTCCTTCATTACTTTATATAACAATTTACTGTTCCGGAAGATAACCAACAACGTTTATGTTACAGCCATTGATTGTTGTCCAGTTCCAGATGTTTAGTCCAGCGCTACTCTCAAATTATTTTACCTAACCTAACCTAGAAATGAATTTTCACGAGACTTGACCACTGTCGCGTTTTAAGTATTTTCAAATTTAAGTAAATGCATAAATATATAAATGCGTATTATCACTATTAAAGAGAACATCATTTAATATAGATTTTAGAAATTATTAAAAAAACTCAAATACAAGGTCAATATACTTGCCAGCAGAAAAAATAAAATAGATGATTTAAGAAAATATACCTACCTACATATACCGATACTGAGCATTGAAACTAAATTCATTGATACATTTTCACTGCCTGAATAGGTGAAATATATGTATACCAGCGTTACATTATACTGAATTCACGTATTTTTCTCGCCTCCAAACAGTTGAGAAATGATTTTTTGTATATTGTGATGTTGCTAAAAGAATGTAAATTAGTGCCATTTAAAATGACGTAAAAAATGTGCAATATGCGTCTAGTCCGTTGTGTCAGCCGCCGTATGTACTTCCAGCCGTAACGCTGCGAGTCTGGGTTCTAGTCCCAATCTAACTAGTCCATCGCCCTCGACCGTTTCGTGTTCTACTGCGGGCGAATGATTTAATTATTTTAATAAATGTTCACGGTTCGACATTTTTCACAAATAAGAATAATGCGCCTGGCAATAAACTGTGTATTTTTTTAACCAAAATCCAAATGACAATTCGCACAGAAAATTCAGCGAATTTCTACGTTTTGTGTTACAGTTCAGTGCCATAAAGCGTATGGCGAAATTTCGCATTCCGCCACAGATTAGAAAATGTTTTGTTTCAGCTTGAGCATTGTTGCATTCCTCGCATTTTTGCTCGGTTCGCCTAGATATCATCTGTGTACAGGTACACCCGTTACCTGCCACATAATTGCAACGTTAATTGCGGATTATATCTCTGCTTAAAGTGAGGTTATAAATGATGCGGTAAATTACCACCTGCTGGAAGTTTGGCTAGATTAATTTGCTCATTGTTGGCGCTAGCGTGGGAGAACATGTCCGGAACCGCGCTTCAATCTCGCGCCTGGATGGTGTGCTCTGACATTACTTTCGGCAAATATTTACGAGGAAATGCTTCTTCTTATCATCCATTACTGTACGTGGGCTTCTCCCAATTTTCTTCGTTTGTCCTTAGGCTGCCTCGCATTTTCTTTTATTCTCTCTCCTTTTACGTGAACCACTCCCAAACGTCTTCATTTGTCCCCATGCTGCCCTGCGTTATATTTTGTCCTCTCTTCTTTAGGGTAATATTAGTCACTCGAGTCTTTCCAGGAATCCACTCATTTCCTTTGCGATCTTTGAGTTCCCATGCATTGACCATTTCATTTCTATTGACCAATGTTTATGTATGATCTGTCTAGTGAGTACAAATACGTTGATCATTGTTGTTAGAGGAATAGGAGGAATGCATATTGTTTAAAGACATTTGTTTCTATGGTGTTGTTTTATGATTAACGAGAATTCATTTTTATTTCCTAAATGTAGTCCACCACATCTTGGATGTGTCTTTCCACCTCCTTCAGTTCCATATCTTCGAAAGTAATGGTTTGATTAGGCAAGTTTATTGCGAGGTATCCTATATTCCAGGCGGTCCTCCAATTGCTGAGAAAAATGAACAAAACCACGAGCAACAGAGATATTGAATAGAGAAAAGGAAAGAATTAAGAAACAAGACCTAAAACCAGATTCGGCTCCAAATAAATATTCAGCCGTCGAGTATTGATGATATCGTGTACGCTTAGTATTTGTCTGGTTGGCTCGGGTTCATTTTTTCTTAAAAAAAATAAAGATGCAAACATCAGTTTTGTCACAAGAAACTAAAACAACAACACGTATAATCGAAGTCTTCCTTACATTCTTGAAGAATTTAGAAATAACTAAACTACGCCGGAAATTTTGACAATATCGGGTCTTTATAAATACGCGACGGCATTGCACCGAACACACATTTATTTTTGACAGCGAAGCAAGACCTAAGAAGTGAAACCATCGGCGACTAGTGCGAATTATAAGTGGCCTGCGGAATAAATTAAGAGAGTACCTACCGGTCAATTCGACAATGTGTGATAAGAGACAGCGTAATAAAGTGTGCACACCGTGAATATACTGGAAGACGACTATAAGAAAGATAAAGACAAGTGATCAGTACGACATTAGTATGGTGTCTCTGACAATATTCTTACTATTTTCAAATTAAGCTAGCCGCTTGTGCTATGAAAATAGGGCGAAGTTGGTAGTGGAATCGGTCTCGAACCAGCAACCACTAGTTCACTATTCAATAGTCTTATTGTAGTTTAACCTAAAACGTCCTCGAAGGTTGCGCGACGTCTCGGCACGCCGTCCCGCCGCGAGAATTGCGAATTCCTCCCAGAAGGCTCCGCGGCTGCCCCCCGGCCGGGCGGTGGCGCGCCGCTGCCCAGCGCATTTAGAACGGCCATGCAAATCGAACAATGCGGGGTTTAAATTAATTAATTTCACTTGCCGCAGTGCCGGCCGCCCGATGCACGAGCCGTTTCAAAAGACTGCGCCACTATAGCGTCACTTTCTAGTTGCACGAGTGAGACTGCGCGGGCACACAGAACACACATTCAGTCTGATTGGCGTTGCATGTTGGGTGGTGTGGAAAAGATAAATTGTTTAAAGAAAAGGTTATCTCGGGATGGTATTACTTAATTCAATTACACCGCGAGGCAGAAACAATTACAGCCATTGAACGCGTTTATGTAAATACTATTTCTGCCAGGCGATTAATTTGCTGTCAGGACTACCAGTATATAGCCTACCATCAACAACCTTCAATATTTATACGATTCCCTTCCAATTAGGGCATCGCCACACATAAATATATTTCTAATTACCGGTAATAATTCATTGTATTTTTATTTGTATACACATAAAACACGCTTATCATAAACCATAAAGCCATGTATTCACTAGGGGACAAATCGCGAAACATTCCGCTCGGCATGTCGCATCAACATCTACGCTCATGTTTCGGGGACAATGACGCGGTCATTTGACGTGTACACACCGGGACTCGCATATCTTGTCGCGGAAATGTCATGAGGTTACGATGACAGCTGCGGTATCTCATTTGGCGAAAACGGGGTTCAGCGCAATTCGAAATGTTTTTTTGGGTCGCAATTTCAAATTAACGAGGTTTTACTGTAGTAAATTGAATATTATTAAAAACAAGGTCCTTTTTGCAAATAATTATTGTTTTCCAGACGTCGCAGAAATATATCGCCCTATGAGGTTATTATGATAGCCGCGTATCTGTTTATGTTAATGAGTTTATCGAAAAGTAAGAGGAGAAAAAAGGGGAGAATGCGAAATTATTTACTGCAAAGAAAAAGAAGGACGGACATCCTATGCGATCTTCGATCGATACAGCTCGATGAGTTCAAGAACGATTTCGTTTCCCCGCATTGTCATCTTGACAGATACAGCGCATGCGTATTCACTTGTAAACATACCACGTGGTACTGACGCTCCGCGGAATGTTGCAGTGAGTACGCTCGGGTACCGTGCGCATGGCAACGTTGCCACGGCACGTAGAAATGCCGCGCTATGTTGTGCGCGAGGTCGCGGAACAGTGCACGACGTTGCAACGTCACGTAGACTCTATGCCGCGCGTGCTGTTGAGGGACAATTTGTCCCCTAGTGAATACATGGCTTAATGAGAACAATATTGAAAAGATAAAGATATACCAAGATCATTAAACTATTCAGTGTAGGTATACAAAATTATAATAATTTTTTGAATGAATGCAATATTATAATAAGGTTTAGCGCTTTGTGGTGACATATTAATTTAATTAAATAAAATCAAAATTACTTTGTTTTCACCACTTTAATAGATCAATATCATATTATAACGATGATAAGATGAGAACGATGTTCCCATCTTTAGAATAACTAGTACCTATATGTACTGAAATTTATCAGTGTACAGGTGTCTCATAGCTGGTAGCGAAAACTTTACACGTCGATTCCTATCTTGATAATGAATTGAAAATGTCCAACCAACCATGACCGTATCATTAGTTACGGAGATATGCAATATCAAAGTTTGCATTTTTTTATATTTTTGACTTATTTTTTGAAAAAAGTTGAACTATCGCTACAGTGACTTATATCGATTATGAAAAATCCATTCGCTTTAATGCAAGTCGAATAAAATTATAAAAACCTTGTAAAAGTTTAAAATATATTTTTTACAAGGTTTTTTTCATTTTATTTGAATTAGTGTTAGAATTACTGTGATGATATTGCATATCTCCATAACTATTGATATTAAGTCATAGTTGCTAGAACTGTTTCACTCATTATTAAGGCAGAAATCCACTTGTACATAATTTTTTTGCTACTACCTATGGGACACCCCGTATACTAGTTATCTTGAAGATGAGAACATCGTTCTCGAAACATGTTGATTTTTATCTGTTAAAGTGGTGAAAACAAAGGTATTCTTTTGGCGCATGAGGGTAAATTCAAGCTGTCAACTGTTCCTTTTAATGTTTCATTTTAATTTTATTTTATGGTTGTTTTTTGTCCGCAGTTGGGATTCTTCACTTACTACACGGTGACCACGGGCCATGCGGCCCTCGCGGGTCCGGTGCCCATAGATTCTGTGTTCATCTACAGACCGGACAAGAAAGCGGAGGTGTGGAGGTTCTTCACCTACATGTTCCTACACGC
The DNA here is from genome assembly GCA_016648135.1 of Agrypnia vestita. Lineage (NCBI taxonomy): Eukaryota > Metazoa > Arthropoda > Insecta > Trichoptera > Phryganeidae > Agrypnia > Agrypnia vestita. Next base: position 427,279 of record JADDOH010000050.1, read on the forward strand.
GGGGTTAGTACGAAATACATATAATAATACCATTTCAGCTGTATATTTAAGGGGTAACACCTTGAGGCCTTAAAAAATACATTGAAATTTTAAAAAAATGTCGACGTTATTTTTGCACAAAACAAAATTCGTTTAATCATCGTCGTTTGGGGTATATTGGTTAATATTTTTCATTTGCGACTTATTTTGAAATTTTCAAAATGGCGGAGTTGTGTGCTTCCCGCAAAGGTCCTTCTCCGTAGCGCGCAGCTCGTGGAGATAATCATGTCGCTAGGGTTTGAGTGAAATGAAAAACTATTTTTTGTTAAATAACGCTATGTCTATCATTTAATGTATTGTATAAAAACGTGCAACTGAGATCAGTTTGAAAACAATTCTCATTGTTTTCCTAAAAAAAATCATAGTTAAAAATTAATAATTCATTCTTTAAAAAAAATTGTACTACATCGTAGATAATGTTATTAATGTTAGTAAGATGTATGCAAATTTTGAACAAATTTTCCCTGATAGTTTTTGAGATATTTTCTCCATCAGTCTGAAAAGAAGAGTTTCGATAAAAACGCAAAAGAATAATGAAATTCGTTTAAAAATCACCTATCGCGCTAGCTTAAAATTGCCATAACTCAGCTAATTTTTGGAAGTTACGAACGAGTGATGAGATGGGCCATTAAGCTCCTCAAAACTATTGACTTTTAAAATTACATTAATATTCTACGTGGATTGATTTGTACCCAAATGAGCTTATCACGTGGGACGAATTTTTGATCAAAAGTAACGTGAATTCGTGTGACGATGACTTTTTGACCATTTGAATTTACTCTCACGTGCCCATAGAAAAACTGATTTGCCTCCAGGATTTGATCCCGGACCCTCCTATCGCCAGTAGACTGTATTTACTTTGGCTTAATCAATCAAAAGATATGTTCTGAAGAATCGTAATATCATCAATAAAAGAGAATTGAATATCATTCACTCAATTGAATTATTTATAACTTATACTAGTTTATTTGTACCTCATTAAATATCCGCAAATGTATACACATCGTCGTCTTTTCAAATATACACTAAGGGTTAGACGTTGTGTTTATCTTTTAGAATCTAATTGAATTGTAATTCTATAATATACAGGGTTGTTGTGATCAATGATATACATATACTTTAAACAGATATAAATGAAAATTTTACCTTGCTTCATAATAATTAATCACAAAAAGTTTTTTTTTATGGTTTCCCTGTTACGAGTACCTAGTCTAATCTAGTCGCTTCAATAGCAGTTTGATTTTCCATATTTTTAACCTCCGCGATTGACTCCAGAGACAAAGCGCGTACTTGGTTACATGTCAATATAATTCATATTTCATAGTAAATTGATACTTCACTCCGATACGCAATGCATTAGTTTCCCATCAAGTTTGCCCGAAAAAAGCGTTAAACGCAAAACGCTAGTTATATTCGATTATTCTTTTTTTACTAACACATATTTATTGATTAGAAAATTTACTAATTACCCACATGTGAAGATAATTACATTTCAAGAATATTTTCTAAGAATTTTTTGAACATGTAAAATGATTTCATTAAATTGGGGTACCTACCTATCTTACCTTTACGTATAATTATAATTTTATATTTTACTATTTAAGTTTCGGCAGTAACAGAGTATTAAAAGTTAAGGTTACGGTCGATGGTTATATTTATGTGTTAAGTAAAACGGATATTTTATACAAACCGTATATTAATTAACAACAAGAGTATTTTAATACTTCACGTGTCGATACTTACTCGCGATACTTAAGTAGTAAAATATAACATTATAATTCAAATCACGCAGTGCTAAGTTTTATATTCTTCACCTAAATATCATCTCTACAATGTTTACTTCAAATTCATCAATAATATGTAATGATGTAGCTTATTGGTCTTGTGGTTAGGACTCTCGCCTCGTGATTCAAAGGTCGCGGGTTTGAACCTCACTCAAGACCAGCGAGTTTAGTCCTATTTTCATAGCACAAGCGTTTAGCTTAGTTTGAAAGTAGTAAGAATATTGATGTGACACGCATTCCGCGTTCACATCAATATATTTTTTTAAATTGCTGTTCATTTTATATAGTAGTATATAACTTTTTATAGATGTATGTAAACATTTGTAATATTAATACAAATATAAAAAAAAATACATTTTTAGTATAACTAAAAGTAAATTAATCTATATTTTACTTTTAGTATCTTGAACAACATCAATATTATTCAACCAATTCCAATTTGCAATGTTTGGATCGACGATAAATTCATCATTACTTACTATGAAAATTCTTTAATCAATTTAGTAGTTTGAGTAGCTTGTTGGTTGAGATTTTCGCCTAGTGATCCCACAGTCTGTGGTTCGAACAGTCGAACACAGAACAATCATTCAGCTTAGTTTGAAAAATAGTAATTTTATTGATATAACACGATTCCGTCTTCGTATAAATTTAAAAATAAATTATATCCTTGTTTATAATTTATTCAAAGATTTAAAAGAATTTAGCGCGTCGGCAAGAATGCGAACGATCAATCAGTTCTAATCCTTCCCCCTTCCTACCTGCCAGCTTTGACTGAACACTATCATTAATGCACGCATTTGTCAGCTTGCCACATGATGCATTTCAGCATTAAGCTGTTGTGTATAGTTTGGCTACAGCGGGCTGCACGAAGAGTGTTGTGCCGTGTCGTGGTGGAGCAGGAGGCCGTAGCCATTAATATCCCCGGCTTCCGAGCTGACCCTGCCTTTTGCCAGTCCACTGCCCATTCGGTATCGCGAGCTGATCTACCCTTTAACGAGCCTGATGTGGTGTTCCATATTGCTTTACTTTCCACTGCAAACGACATTTTTCATTCAGTATACTTCGAAAATAAGTCAAACTTTATTCTCTAACTGTAAAATATCGGTACAAACATCGCATACAAAAAATCTTTACCAGTACTAGTCAAAGATAAATTACGTACATATGTAAAATAATATCTTCTCTTTTAAAGCATCCTGTAGAATATTTTAGAATTTACATCTTGTAGAACTTATTCAAATTTTGAACACCCGCCTTTTTTAAATAAGGCGGTGGCTAACCAACTTAGCAGACATATTTACACAGTCGATTTTTCAGAAAAGTTTGATCGAACCTACCTACAGTACAACAGCATTGAACATTCCAATATTCTAATTTCCGAAATAAAAATGCACTTGTTTGTTTTCTATTTGAACAATCTACCTTTGAAATAATCTACATATCCATGTTATTCGTATATTTGAAAGGAAATTGTCAATCCATTATTCAAATGTTACGTATCAATTTCCTTTCAAATTTCTCTGCGCTTGACTCAAAAAAGAACATTGGGAAATAAATAAAATATAATAAATGTGAAATACATTTCCTTCCCTGACACGCATATGTACTTTTCGTACAGCCCACATATATATGTGTATATTCAGATAAACTTTTTAATGGAGAGTAATTTTGGAGTCTCCTAGCTTGAATTGAAAAAAGTGTGTTGAAACTTTTAGTTACGTCGTGAGACTTTCCACAGTAAGTTGATATTTCGTTAACTAAAAACTATATATTGTTTCAAACAGTCCCGTGTTAGCAAAAATACTGTTCATTTAATAACCACGCCCGTACGGGATCGGACCGTCGACCTCCGGCTCTGTAGGCGTATATTTACCCATTCACTCACCGCGCCAATACGTGTGTTAGTACTGTTTAGTATTTATTGTTTGTGGGCACCTACTCGTAGAAGAATTTTGGAGTAAATCCAACGTAAAGAGTGGAATAATTACTTCTCAAGTCTTTTTGTTTTCATCGCCACTCCACCGTGACGTCATAACTCACTTCCCCTGCACAAATAGCATTTTAATGTATTCTTAATTTTTCCTTCTTTTTACTGTCAGAAGATTTATTGACTCGCTAACTGCGTTTGTTGTTTTATAATACACCGAGTGTCATATTTTGTAGCTGCGTACAATGCGTACTTACATGGCGTCATTGTACTTTTTTTGACGAATGTTTTTGAAGGCTGCAGATTTGGCGTACCACTATTTCTATTAATACGTGGTTCCTCTTTTTCACTCAGAGCCACCCTAAAGCAATCCTTAGAATACCGCCCCATCTCTTTGCAACATCTCTTTAATAATTTGTATGACATGAATTCATACAAAATGTTATTAGATGCCACTATAGCTAAAATCATTTAAAATGAATCCACCACAACCACGGAATCTTCGTAATTATGGTTAATGCATTTATCGGCATCACTGATAACTATGTAGATGTAATTAAAAATGCATTATTGTATAACCCGGTCTATTTCAATGTAATGCTGCCGCCGTTTGCCGAATTTTCACAACATAATTTTATGAACTTTGCCCATTGCAATTTTCACAACAATTTTTGTATCGCACAACTTTCACAAATGGACCCTTAAAATACCCTTCTATAATTATTTTCCGCCTCTTTATACGAGACTTTCTTTTCGAGTTCTTTTTTTTTAATAATATTTGTTTTATATAAAAAATATATATCCCGCCCCCAATTTGGCGCCTTTGAGGACCGCTTATGTTTTGGTCATGGCACTTCAATAATGTATTGTTTACTGATACACATCAACGTGCGCGTTAGCGATAAACTTTTCGAAATCTCTTGGTGCTTGTCCATCATATTAATATAGTAAAATGTACTATTCACTTTTAACCAAAACTTATTTTCTTCACCTAGGTACTAGTTTTAACTGGTAAAGGGCATCGACAGTCGTAATTATTATTAAGATGTGATTGATATTATTTCATTCCCTGCCATAAAATAAGTAAAAAATGTAGGTATGTACTATTATATTAATTATTATTATTAAAACATGTACATTTGCAACAGATTCTTGGCCTGTACAGTGCCATGAGTAAAAAAATGACCTGTACATCTAACCTAACCTAACCTACTCTACCACGTTCCATCCATATCGTCAGTCTATTTCTATCGAAGCAAATTGCTATAATTTAGTAGAGATTCCGGCCGTCGTTTTTATTTCGTGGACTAGTGACATCTTTTGTTTTTTCAAAGACTCTTTAACGTCTCCAGCCGGTGGTGCTCCGCCGGAATTTGAGGCACTTCCTCAATAATCATTTGTTCAATGCGACCGCGTCTCTCGCGTGGAATGCCCTCTCTAATGAGATAAATAACTGCTGCCCAAACGCCGACACTCCATTTCCGATGTCAAGTCTGGCTTTAGTAGGAAGTATTCCTTGGTTTATTCCGCGCTAGCCGTTGGTTCGCTATTTTGGGTTCTATCGGTATTTATCAGGGCTTCAAATCATCAGAAATCTTGACTAATGTAGAAAATCTTTTACTGTTACAGTGGATTGAAATATTTGTCATCTTAAACGGATTTCGTATTAAAAGAAATGACGAGACTCTCACAAACGTGCCCTAGGTATAGTTGAATGGAAACATTAAACAAGAAAAAATATTTTAAAAACTTATAATATCAAAATACACAATTCTCTCTGTATCAATGTCCGTCTAACGCTATCAGAAGGCGCAAATAATGGTGAGGTATGGAAAGCAAAAAATACATCATTTTCTGTGTAACCGTTCGATGGCGCTATTTTCACAGCCTTAACTCGCGGCCTAAAGATATTTTAAAAAATTTACGTCATTTTTGTTGTGTTATAGCTAGTTGTATCATAATTTCAGCTGTAAACCAATGTATATGCGGTAAGCAATTTGACGACACGGTCGACAGGTACTTTTGAGTAATGTTTAAAATGGTAACTGTGGGGTGCGGCAAGCGGTATTCTTGTTTATTATCATAAAGATGATGATCTGCAATAGAAAGTTTAGTTATAAACCTAAACGATTTAGTGACGACATATTATTTTAGTCTTCTAAGATGCGAAATCTTTTCATTTGTAGCATTTTTTGCTTCATGTTAAATGAAAATATATGTATGAAATCACATTGCACTTGTAGGGATTAGAATATTTCTTCAATGACAGCCAAATTTTTTTATATAAATTCACTTTTCACTGCATTCTAACTCGTATTTATTCAGAAAATCAAAATATTTATTTTTGATAATACTTTATCTTCGCTTAACTTCTTTTAATTTTTCCGTAACTCAAATGTTATGCAAAGTGCTTTAAAGAATTTCGTAAAATGTATCAACAATTCGCTTATTGGCAAGAATGTTTTTACGAGCAGAAGCACGCGATGTTTTAGGCTCTGAATGAATTTATTTTCCATCAATAATTCAGTTTCTTTTGCCTTGGGCCAGTTAGAGTTTTCATGCCTCGCGAGGAAATACGAAAATTCCATGCATTAATGAAAAAAACTGCCTTAAAATTTTTTATAAAAATATTGTAGGTGTACTCAAATTTTACCTGTGTGTTTTACGGGCACCAGCAAAGCCTTCAAAATCTTTTTTAAATCAAAAATTTCTATAAGTATATTATTAAGTATATGTAACAGCGATAGTATATTTTTAGTTAAAATATATTTTCACTAGAATTTCGGTGAAATCACAATCAAGCGCATTCTCGTCATATCCAAGAGCATTTATGTAACAATATTTTAACAGGTATTCACTGGTGAAATTATATTCCTTTCCAAAGTGTCGTTGAAAATATATTTGATAGTTGTCCAGTTCCAGATGTATTGTTCCACGCTACCCATCCTAGAAATGAACAGTCACGGCAGTTGACTAATATTACATAGCAGTTTAAGTATTTTTAAATTCATTTGCATAAATATATAGATCCATATTTTAATTTGTGTGTGTAAAAGAGACAAAAGCATAAATATATAGATGCCTATTGTACTTTGAATATACAAAAGAAAACATCATTTAATACAGATACTAGAAACACGCTATACACGTCAAATTCAAAATTTATATACTTGCCAGCAAAAAAAAAAAATTGATTTAATAACATATGCCTACATATACTAAAGTGAAATGTAAATTCATTGTGTTTGATATGTTTTCATTAGAAATATGCTATCGCTGTAACATATATACCTACGATGTTAATTTTCGTGTTATAATTAATTGCATTGATTAATATTTTTGATGTACTTTATACATTCTTAACATGAAACTACGTATTGGCTTCCCAAGATAGACAAAAGTCTAGAAAATTAGCCGGGACAAACGCTTAAAAATTTAATTTGATTTCCAATCGATATTTTACTTGAATGTAATATTATTTTTTTGTTCATCTTGTGTAAAATATTAAATATTGTAAAGACAGTAACTTTTTAATACGTATATTTAATTATATTCAGAAAATTTTTAACTTTGTAACAAGCCAATTGTATTATTTATAAAGAGCCTATACCATACTAATAACTTCATGCCTCGATTTCCCGAGAGGGTAGAGATATTTATTTAACTGAATTTAATACTACTTTTTCCAACTAAACCAACATTCTATCGTTATATGATACACTTATCTGAGATTGTCTATAAAGCGTTTCAATGTATTTTTGTACGGACTGGGTCGTATTCTTGAACGAGTTCTTTCCCTCTCGATTAATTGATGGCAGTTCGTTTTTATTCAGCGCGGAATTTTCTCTTCGTGCGGGTCTTTTACCGACAATACTATCCATTCTTCCATCCTTTCCTTTATCTACATCCAGATAGGCTGCCCCAGCGTGGAACTACTCCCGGAACGGAAGCAGGGTGACATTAAGACAACGCGGCATATGAAATAAGATTGTTATTAGTAGCAGACTTCTGTAAATAGATCACAAGAACCGAAAAAAATGACTCGATCGAAAACTTACACAGTTGTATGACTAGTTTTCACGTCGGGAATCAATTGGCTTAGTGTGCGTAAGAGCCTGTTCAGAAAACATAATAATACATGTTTTTTTTTATATTTAACTATAATCAATTGTGTCAAAAAAAATGTAGAAAATAGAACACACACACACACACATAATATAGAACCAAAATTTTCATATACGTCTTTTTTACGATATATATTTTTATGTTTTCCGACACCGACCGACCATATCACGATAGATATAGAGATATGCATTATATTTCTACTTACAGAGAAAAAATGGTTTATAGAAGCAATAGTTTATAAATAGTTTTTTATATTGGAAGTGGTTACCCAGTTCATACATTGTGTATGAATGTTTTTTGTAAACGGTGAATAGAGAAGGACTCACCACACTCGAAACCGTTTTATACCAGCCCTACGCTTTCGCCACCCAATTCGGCATTTTTTCTGCTAAAGTGGTCATTCTCCCTACGCCACCCAACTCGTATGAGTGCAAGCAGCGCGGGATGGCATCCAAACAAAACCTCTTCATTGACAACAATAGTAAACAATACAAGACATACATGAGGCATGGTAAGTACACGATAAACATATGTGTGAGATTAATGGAAATAAAATATTATTATGCGTAGTAAGTAATACTCCACGAAACCAATTAATTCCTTACGTCAAACCATGTCTATCTTACAGTTTTATTTCATCATTTTCTTCTTGCAAACATTATATAAAAATTTTAAAATATGCAAGCAAAAATGACCCTTAGTTACCTTGTTTGAAAGCTGCTACCTCTTTTGCGTAGATCGTAAAATCTGTTGTCGCTTACTGGATGAAGTTTGTTTGTGTTTGTAAATACCGCATTTAGCGTAGGTACCGACAAGTATAATTAAGAACGCATATTGAGGGGTCGTTTTACTCTCCCTCTTAATTTTTTTTAAATTCTTTTAATGCAGTTTAATGTACAAAAAACTGGCACCAGGAAGCTCCTTTTACATTTTTTGCCAACATATTTAAAAATACTTTTTGACATATTTATTGCCAACATAATTCAGTCACGGTTTTTTGCGAAAATATATTTATATGTGTACCTACATGTATTTATTTACTACTTTAAAATAGTTGCCGCGTATTTTATTTATACTGTTTCTTTTTAAATATTTTTACAGTGTATTTATAAATGCTTAATCATAGGTAGATTGATATTTTTAATATTTTTCTGTATATGTTTGGAACAAGGGGATGACTTTTCATTTGGTAAGTATGCTCGATAGAAAAGAAAGGTGTCTAGAGGAGGGTGACTGTAAGGAATAAGGAAAACGACGCTTTAAATGCAATAATAGGCATGATGAGAGGTTTTGAAATAACATTCTATATTGTAGGTAAACGTCTACTATTACCGAAAATAACATTATTTCAGTAAGAAACTAAGTTTTTACGTTGCATTTTCACTTACACATTTTTAATTTCGCGCAAAAACGCCTGCAGCTGTCATTTCGTCTACGCGTGACGTCAAGACTCTGTAAATATGCATTGTGTCTATGGCAACGGTTCAAAGACACGGTGATGGGTACTGAGGTATGACGTCATTCGATCTGACCGGTGTTTAAGTTAAAATGGCGGATTGCACAATTTTATACATTTATTTTATTGAAAATCTTATTAATCTCAACGTCTATATTAAAACTGGATAATTTTTTAGAATCCTTTCAAAGTATTTTCTTCTCTAAAATCACTTATTCTTTAATTCTTTAATACTGTCATCTTTAATATTGTCCTTTTCTAATAAGGAACATGTCAACCGAAGCAAGACTGACGATACACAGTGGAGTTCTAATAACAACAACACGAAGTAAAGTCTAGAGCTGACACGAAAGTAAACTGAATGCAGTGGATATGAAATCACTTAGACGTCTGTATGGCAAATCCATTTATAATAGAATAAACATATGCGAATTAGTAAAAAATGTAAAGCTGATCTTAGCGTTGTAAATAGAATTATAAAAGGGTCACTCAAATGGTTTGGGCATGTCGAGCGAATGATTGAGGAAAGAAAGGTAAAAAGGATATATGACGCAAGTATTGATGGCGCCAGAAAGAGAGGGCGGCCGCAGAAGACTTGGCGTGGCCAGGTTAACCAGATACTATAACTATATACTATAAGAGGGTTCTGTCTCAACAATAATCGAGTTTGCATATAAAGAAGTATGGATGTGGATGAGGCGAGAGTTGTGTGTTATGACAAAAGAGTATGGCGCTTCATCCTTTCTGCCTACCCCCGCGAGGAAACAGCGTGATGTTAAGTTTGTTAATTAGGATCTGTTTTTTTTTATTTTATAGATTTAATTATATTTCTTATGAATTCTCGAATTCAGTACATTTTAAATTCAAAAAATAAATAAAAAATTTGAGTGCGGTTACCGACGATTACTAATTTAGAACGTACTGAATTATAAATTGTATGTATCCTATCCCTTCCAAAATCATATTTCCTATTAAATCTCAAATTCAATACATTTTAAATGAATAATCCTTAATGACTGCATTAAATTTTTTTTGGATATTTCTGCCTTAGATTTTACACCCCACAAATCGAATAACGTTTTTCCGGGCAAAGAAAATGACTTACCTATCCTCGAGTCGTATTTATTTACTTATATACTTCATAATATTTCACAGAAAAACTTTTTTCACGTCTCTCAGTGCTTTGTCATATTTTCATTCTTGACAAAGTTTCGCTATTAACCTCAGCCCCTCCCCCCCCCTCCCATCAGCAGAGCAATAAATCGTTCGTCATTTATCATATTAAAAAGTGTATCGTTACACTGCACCGCTGAGAAAAAGCGGAAGCAAATATCTGCTGGTTCAGAGAAGCAAGGTGGATACCATTATATGACATTCCTATATTTGCCAAGTCTTTTCACATGTAAGCCGACGTGTTAATTAAGCAGGTACTCCTAGATGATTTTTTCAGTGAGGTTTTCATGGGAAACGCCAGTTTTTATTACACGGCAACATTACGTTAACAAATTGCGGACATTTACAGTCACTATATATATTCAGTTATTCCTTTAGTTATTATTGTGATGTTGTTTTCTGTATGTCTAACGTCTATTTATCTGTTTATTTAACGAATAGGATTAATTGTAAGTACATAAATTAAGAGGTTAGGTACACTACCCTAGGAGCCTGAAATTTAGGTAGAAATTTTGTGATTTTTTTTATTTTTTTGTTGACACTTAATAGTCATTAAACTATTATTTTTATTAAAAATTTGAAAAAATAACAAAATGACCGCGCCATGTCCATTCCCGTGGATAGCTCCTCCGCCGTGACTGAAATGTAATATTTCCCAGTGCACGTTCGTCCGAGATAGAAAGTAAGGTTATGTATGTATTTATTAAAAAATGAAATAGCTATAATGTAGCATGAATATCAGATATGGAAAAAAAGTGTATAAAATTAGAAGCAATTTGAAAAAATCCCTTAATTATTTTTAGGAACGATTGATATCAACAAATTGAAATATCGGCTTAAAAAGTTCGTATGCTGTATTTCATTTCTAAATAAATACCGTGACCTTCTTTCCTATCTCAGATAAACGTGAAACGGAGAATGTAGCATCTCAGCCATGGCGAAAGAGCTCCATGGGATTGGACATGACGCGGCCATTTTGTTTTTTTTTTTCAAAAAAATTTCAATAAAGTACAACTAAATTTCAGGCAACCAGTGTTGTGTAACCCCTTAATAAACAATGTAAAAAATACGCACAGACGAAACAATTATGAATTTATTTTCTTCACGCTGCCATTTGACAACTTCGTTTGTTTTAGACTTTTCGTTTTTCCCGCGGAATATGCGCAACGTTCGAGTTGTAAATTGTGTACTGAACTCGGCTATCTTCGCGCTTATTTGTTAGCAATGACGCTGTGGGTCGGGTTGTTAACCTTTGATATACTCAAATTATCTTTTAAAACGATTCACGGCACTAAATCCTTTTTAAATTGGCGGCCTTTTTGAGATATGATTTTTTTATTTGTATTCCGACCTTGCGTGAACTTTCTAGAGGATTTGATTCTTGAACACATTCATTCACACGTTTATACGATAACTAAATTATATTAAAGATCTTTTATTAACTTTATTGAGATGTAATTTTAATTGTAATTAACGTCTGATTAACGATTTCGTACGATTTTATTATTTTTTGAAATCGGTAATGACAAAACCGCGTACTGCGTGCATGCATACCTACTATGTTTTTGAAGCAATCGTAATATAGATTATACGAGTTTACACATTTCCAACCATGCGTAAATTCTAACCTAGAAATTATTTAAAATATTCTTACCTGAAGAAAAAATAAAATTGAAAGAAGAATAAGAAAATATAAATAAAGATGTACTTCGCCTTAAAATGACTCAAATGTTAAATAATGTATAGGTATGTAATATTTCTAAACATTAAATAATATATACCTAGATGTGTTTCAAAATAATCTGTAGATACACCTTGTTTCTTAAAAAAAGAATTGTACGATTTGATTAATTTTTGAGGTGACAATGGAAAATTGTTCGAAGTTCATGCCGGAAGGTATATCCTTGAATAACCGGCCCGTTAATAACAATTTCCCTTTTACGCTAATGTGGTATTTGGGGTGGAAAACTTGACAACATTTTAATCGTGTAGCCGCTGTGATTAATTTATTATATTTGTAATATGACAGTTTTGTCGCGGGGGAATTGGGCGGCAAAAAACTCGCACTGAAAGGTTTGACCCCGCTCCGTTAAAGGGTTGCGCGCTCTGACATCGTTAAAAATTAAAGTCGAACCGTGATGCGTGCGAAGGTACCGGTTTAGGTTAGGTCTGCACTTTTCTTGACATGGATTTAAACTACAATGTAATAATGCTAGTTAATGATATTAATTTATATGTTGTGATAGTATTATTATTCCCTTAGAATTAAATTAAAATAAAAAAAATATTATTGAAAAAATGATAAAGTATTAATTACTGCTGTTATCCATATGTTACGTTTGTCTTAGGATGTCATAATGACGTTGTCATCCTGAGAATAGGGGGATTGTTTGTTTAAAGAGTTATCATCTGCATAAAAATATTAAATCTTCGATTCGCTTTTTTGACCAATTCATTTATGCCGTAGCATGATGAGTGAAAATGATTATAACATGATAAAAGACTTGAATTAACCTGAGTCTCCTCAAGGCCCTAGTGAATTTTATTGCTGCTCAAAAATTCAATATTGATTTGGGGACATCAATCATTTTTATATTATGAAAAAATGTGCTTGTAAATTCCGAAATGACCAGTTTTAAATGTAAATTTAATTATATTTAACTATATAATATTTACTCTTTCATAAAAAATGTTTTTAAAATTCTTAAAATTTCCTTTTTGTAATTTTAATTTTTGTTATTTCTTAACCTGTTAAAACATCTAGTCTGCTATGAGAGTAGGGCAAATGAAACATCAACAATAATCAATACTAAATAAATAAATATAAATATTGTACAAACGGATAGAGAACATTTTCTCTAAACATGAACTGATTAGCCATTTAACTCTTCCAGATGGCTGCACCTCGGCTTCAACCTGTCCGTGCAGACAGCCGTGGGACTGCCTCTGGAGATGGTGCACGGGGGCTCCCGAGCCGCGGCCGTGTACCTCGCAGGAGTGGCGGCGGGCTCGCTGGGCACCAGCGTGTGCGACCCCACCGTGTGCCTCGCGGGGGCCTCAGGGGGCGTATACGCCCTGCTGGCCGCTCACCTCTCCAACGTGCTGCTCAACTACCACACCATGCAGTGGGGCGCCTTCAGACTGCTGGCAGTCTTCGTCTTCGGTAGGTTATCTGCCCTGTAATTTAACTCTCTCCCAATCACTTTATATTTTCGGTCATTTCTTTCATTTATGTATGCATATACCTATATGTAATATATTCCATTGCAATCTACACAGATTATATATCAAATGCAATAATCACCTTAATATATACCTTGCTCTCCAAGGCACTTCATGTCTGTCAATCTGAAGGTATTCTATTTTAAATTGACAATGTAAACCTATGTAATCTACAAATAACCTTACCTCTTATCCAAACCAATATTGATGTTAAACTAATGTATCAAGTATCATAGATAAAATTACTATTAATATTATTTCAGACAGGTGGTCATAGAATCCAGTGTCAAGGTTCATTATTTATTGATGAGATGAATACGTCGGAAAGATAATAAATAAAGAAACTTGACAATTGACCCTCGAAGTATTGTCACTTTTAATGCTTTTGGACATTAAAAGTGAGTATATATCGACCTACGTAAACTAGGACATCTAACAAAATTGTATTTTTGATTTTTTGTACCAATACATAGAAAATACTCATTACTGCATTACAAAATTTAAAAAAATAATATACTTTTTTCAGAATGAAACTGACATTAAAGTGCACAAATACGCTCATTTTATATGCAAAGTCAAACATCAAACAGCTCTCCTGTAAAGTTGCTTTTTGTAGATGTCTAGGGACATCGGGACATTACTTTAACATCAGGGGTGTGCAGCGAGAACAAGAAGCATGACTTTTTCCTAAGCACATATTTTGAAAAGAAACCATAATACGAGATATATCTCGCAATATTCCTATCACAGTAATTAACATAGTATTCAGATTTTAATATTTCATAATATTCTGCTAGATAAATATTTAAATTCGATTTTTTTTCCAAATATATGATTAAATCAAAGTCACGCTTCTTGTTCTCACTGCACCCCTCTGCTTAACATAGGGACATCGATATTGTCAAAATATATATAAAATGTAAAATGAAATTTAATATTCTAAATATTTTATGTATTCTTTCAGCTTCATGCGATGTCGGCTTCGCGATTTATTCTCGCTACGCCGCAGAAGGGGGCGCTGGTCCTCCGGTATCCTACGTAGCCCATCTTACGGGAGCCCTCGCAGGGCTCACCATAGGCCTACTGGTCCTGAAGAACTTCGAGCAGAGGTTACACGAAAGACTGCTCTGGTGGGCAGCGCTCGGAGTGTACGCCGCTTGCACCCTGTTTGCCATTCTCTACAATCTCATGGGGGCCAATAGTACTATCCCTGCCCCACTGCCACCCTTACATCCACCCGGAACTCAGACGCAAGACTTCCAAGGGTTTGGGTTTTGATAATTGACCCCGTAAATAGGATTTTTAATTTTTTATATCAATGTTGTACTTTCCGGGGGATTGACTTCCGTCGGAACAGGTGCCCTTTCCGGGTGGACGAGGATAAAATGCTCAAGTATTTTATGGTTTCTACTTGAAATTATAGAGTGCACCGCTTTCACTAATAATTGGACATGACATCCAGCCGAGGTGAACTTGCAAAGTGGTGCATCTGTATGGATTCCAGAGAAATTGCATTAGACACAGATTTTTTAAAATAAATGTATTGTGATAATCATTAGAAGTCCCGGAAATGGCACTGGTGGGAGAGCTGTTATTTATATATATATTATATACATATACCTATGCAATTTAACACAAAAGAATTGTGCGTTTTGTTGTGATTAAACAATAATAAGAATGATTAATGATTTCTGGGTGGCACTAACTGTGTGTTAATGGGCCAGTTTCTTGAAAAACCACAAATGTTCACTGCCACAAGAGTGGCGTGAAACCCAAAAAGATTATGTTGTATAGTGTATATTTTCCATGCTTGTGTATCCATAAGTTTATTGTTTTGAGATGAATCTGTATATAATTCATGTCTTTAGATTTGACGTGATAAACTGCATTATCTTGAAATCTGAGCTGAGAGCATGAATGTAGAAACAGCTTTTCAGGACCCGTGTCAACAATTTGTTCCGGAATACATTGGATAGTGCAAGTATTTCTTGCATTACACTGTCCTCGTATTGAGAAGTCGTAATTAATACTAGGCCCGATGATATTGTGTATATTTGATTTGTTTATATGTTATAGTAAGTTGCACTAAAGTTCCTCATATACTCTTAATTTATAGTTAGTGTAAATTTGTCAAGGAACAGAGTCAACGTGGCTTAAGCCAAATAGTGAATACCAAACCCCCTTGAATTTCCCATGGGACGGTGTAAGAAGACTGTAGACAATACATGATGATAGGTTGATAATGTGCGCAACATTCCGTCTCAACTTTTATATCGTGCAAGTGATATTTCTCAAATACAAGGTTTGCAATGATAAGAGTACTATTCTATAGTCTAATTATCTACATTCAACTATATAACTCTATGTTTTTTATTTTTACACACTTTGCTCAATTCATTATTTTTGTGGCGTTCTGGAGTGGAAATACATCACGAAGCATTGGAATTTAATATTTGGTAGGATGTCAATACACGTTACATTGTTTTGACATCTTGAGCGTACTTGATATTTTAAAACATAACTCTATTAAAAGCAAAATCATTGCATCCTTGTGTTGATTATCATATTTTGAATGAAATGCGATATTTATTTGCATAATTTGGGTAGCAGTTTTTGATTGGTAGTAGTTATAAGAAAACTGAAATAATATTATTATATAAATACATTGTTATGTCAAAGCACCTCCTGAGTTCCCGGTAATTCGACTAAACGAACGAACAACACTCCGAAAAATCGAAAATTATATCATTTATCTAATTTACATTGCAATTACACAGATTTTCTTATGATTTATTTGTCCATCACAAAATGTATATATTTAATCTTTTTTTAAATGTATTTCATTTACGGGGGATTCCAGGTCAATTTTACAAATAGGCAGCTGCCATTTCTGTAAGAAAAAGTTTAAGGACGATGCTAAAAACGGTCAGTGTTCATTTTTTCAAATGTCTTAGTTTTAAAAAGTTAATAATGTATATTATTTACATGTTTATAAAAATATGTTGTTTATATCGGAGCACCAAAAAAATATTAATATGTGAAAATATTATGCAACCGATTTTTATTTCAACGACATATCTATATTTCCTCAATCTTAACTACATTATAAATAATTTAAAGTAATTGTGTCTATTAAAATAATTGTGATAAAAATTTCCACAGCTTTTTAATAAAAATGTTGTATGTATTCCTAGTTTTTTTTCCACACAAATAAATAATTTGAATGTAATTCTATGTAGATGTTTCATATTATTTTGTAACATTTAAGAACAAGTCTTGCTCAAGCTTAATTTTTTTTTAACTGGCAATAATTGTTAATTGGACACTGATTACTTTTGAAATAAATATATATTAATAAATTAAATCATAATTATTTGCCTTACACTATAATAACATGAAATATTTTAATATTACTTTGAATTAAATAAATAATTTTGTACAGTGAACTGATTATTTTTACAAAATCTTTTGTTGTGTACTAGAATAATTCCGTTTATGATTCTTTTTATTTTGGTATTTTTTGTAACATGTCATCAGTCTTCATGAATTTATCAGATTACATTATATAATTTCTAAACATAAGTGAATCATCAAGGCTGCGATTCATACAATAATATGATTTGTTAACATTTATTATTATGGCATTGCAGAAGTGTTCATTTTTTAATTGCAAATCTTTGCTCAAATCTTCTAGCCTTTCAGATTTAGCTTGCAGGGTCGGTGAATTACATTCCAATTGTTTAAATTTTTTATGATTTTTTTCATTTAAAAAGTATGATTTTCTTAAAATAATTAATGATTTTTAAGCAATATGGCATTAAAAAGTAATATCCTGACTATTTAATATTTTTACGAATGAGTCGATCATTAAGAGAAAATAAAAAGCAAACATTTGTATTTGTTCACTGTGAAATTTGTAGAGTGAAACCAAAGACTGAAGAGAGATGTACAATGTATGTCATCTGAGTATATACTATTACAGTATAATTAATAAAGAAGTCGAACCTTTAGTTTGGGAAATCTGCCCACATTAGTTTTATGTAAATCAATGATTTGTCTCTACTCACTCTATTTGTAATTTATCTATTGTATTTAGTCAATTATATTTAAGTTTACTTTAAGTTAACAACGAACCGAAGCAATTGTGCGAGTCATTAAATATCCTCATGTATTCCTAACATATTCATCCGCTTCAAATCTTTCACTATTCAGATATTACTCTTTTCAAATTACAACCCGACCAATCCGCGACTGCCGCTGCAGCGAGATGAAGGGAACAGTACGAGTACAGTACAGAGGGAACACATGGGTGATGCGATCATGCTAGTCAATTAATTCATATTTTTAGATTGAAGAAAAATAAATATATTCCAAAATGGTACATTTCATTTGTGTGATTATTTTCTGTATTATATTGTGTAGGTACCCTTCAAAAGTGACATTTGTTCGTTTGATCAAAAGTGACATTTGTTTGTCTTCCCCAGCTATAAAAATATGAAACCAATTTGTAACAATGTGGGATTTTATTTGATTATCCTTTAACTACCTCTTGTATTTAATTTATTAAATGTTGCTTCATAAAAATATGAATCAATGTGAATTATGTATGTTGAATCAGTTGATATTGCAGGCAATTTGAATTATACATTAATTTTAGTTTTTTTTTTCTTCTATGTAATGCCTCTATTTAAGTATGTAATAGTTTGTTCAATGTAATTCACACCAAAGAAGATATCTAATTAATTTTTTTCATTATTTCACCTTGTGCTCGCGTTTGGTCAGACAATTTGTGCATTAAATATCAATTTACGTACGATTCTTTATTGTTTCCATAGCTAATTTATTATTTGTGCCCAGTCGAATATACGATGTATGCAATTCGTTTTATACAATAATTTCATAAATTGATTTAGTACACGTCACACATCACACTTCTACAAACCTCACATTTTATTTCAAATTAATTATGTAAAAAAAAAATTATAAACTTGATAACCAATTTTATACATGATATTTATACTAATTTAAATATAGTTTCTCCCAAAGAAACTATTATGAACATATTGTAAAGAAATTAATGAAAGTTTTTATGTTATTTATTAATTTAAACCCATAAGATGAACGTGAAAATAAGTTGATTTGTGTAATTATCTGTCTAATGAGTAATGATTATTTATAAACAAAAGTAATTTTATAATAAAAATGTTTATTAAGATTTTTTGGTGTTTCTTTTCAATAATTTATGCATTATTTATAAATTATTTTTCTATGTAAAAGATTGCGATTGTCTAGATGTTAGAAGAAAAAGAATATGTATCTGCTACAATCATTGAGGAATTCAGCCTGAATACATCCTCAGGATCAGAGTGTTACATCACAGATTTAATATCTGACCAACTCACTGTTCTTTAGAAATTGTCTGCAGATTCTTACACAAATATAATCCTTTTGTATTTCTATAATTTGAAATCGGTCAACCCGTGCTCTAAAAAATTATAGCTTCTTATCTCACCCACCCATTTATTTTTACGTCCAAACATTTAAAAAAGTCACACCGTTAGCGGTAGAAGTGAATCTTCTGTGATGAGGGTTAGAAAAAAGGAATGATGTTATTATCACTGAAAGAGTGGAATAAACATATTATTGTAAATGTAAAGGCAATACAGTAGACTCTCAACAAAGAAAAAATTACCCAGATAAAAAAACTGAGCGGCACGAAAATACAATACTGAACATATAAAATAAGAGAATAATTTAAAAAAATAGAAAAATAATTTCAAACACTAAATCTGAAATCTTGGAAATGAATGAAGTGAAAAAAATTAACATAATTAATCACACACAGTTAAACGGCACGAAAATACAATATTGAGCATATTAAATAAGAGAATAAACAATTAAATAAGTTGAAAATTTACCATTTAGGTGCGTCGCGGTAATTACATGTACCCGAAATTTCGCATTTCTGTAAATTTCTTAATCCACAAGTTTAGTCGTAAAAAATATTTTTATTAAATTTTATGAAGATTTCAAAATATTTTCAAAAAAGAAAAACAATATTTTATTGCCCCGAACAATCCGCAAACCGGTTAATGCGACCTCGGATAATCGGGGGTCTAGTGTATATTGGAATCTCAGTTAATTTTATTTATAAGAGTCAATATTTCGGGAACATTAAAAATACACACACACAATGCATTACTAAGCTATGATTAAGCTCAAAATATACATGGAGTCAGGGCGAACTTTATTCCACTATGCACTGCCTCCCTTGCTCCTAGTCCGTGCGTTGTCTAGTTGAGCGGGGACGGCTGGATAAACCTACAGTTAAATTGGTTTTGTTTGTTCTGTAGGAATGTATTGGGAGAATATACGAGCCTCAGGGTAGATATTTATATTTTTTCTTTATATTTGATTTGATATAAATTTGTGCGGTCATCCCATTTCCACTACTCTGAACCGAAAGTGGAATAAATGTTAACAATGTATCATTTGCAGTGCCCAGGCAATGTATTTAATAAAATTTGTTATTTTTTACAGTGATCGTGATCGATTTTTAATCGAATAGGTATGTCAAACAACAAAGTGATCGCTTTCTACGAAAACATGCATATTTTCGTTAACGATTTTCAAAAAATTCATCTAAACACAGCCTTGAAGGCCAATTAAAATTACTGTACAAGTGGCTGTATAGTGTTATTTCAAAACAATCATAAATATTCACTTTTTAAATGTCTAAGAAATATCATAAAATAATCGGAACACTGATCATGAGATCAATATCTCTCCTGACATTTTAATCACTCCCAAAAATATTTGACCATTAATTACATTTATAATACATATCGAGGGAAGAAAGCCAAAAGGACGTTAGTTTTTTTGAACTTTACAGGAGAACAAAATAATGTTTTGTTAATCTGATTTTGTCAATATTTATTTTATTACTAAACGATTTCCATGTGTTTTGGATTAACAAATACGAAAATCGTTTAAAAATTAAAGGAATATTGACAAAATCAGATTCACAGAACTTTCTTTTGCTCTCTTGTAAATTTAACTATAACTGGTTGCGGATATTTTATACGAACCGTATGTTTTTCCGAGAAACGATTCTCGACATTTCGTTGAATTCATATTCAACGTCACCAGGAGGACGACCTTTACCCGCGGAGGTAGAGAGGGCGGACTGATTACTGCTTTTGAGGGCGTAAATTATCGTTTCTCGGAAAAACATATGATTCGTATAAAATATCCGCAACCAGTTACAATTAAATATGTCTAACGACCGTAATAACAACCTTAACTCTTTAATAACTCTCCTGTAAAGTTCGAAATTATCACTCAATATAAAATAATAATGTCCTTTTGGCTTTCAACCCTCAATATGTATCTTATCTATCTCAGTTATTTGCCTGACACTATGTAATGGAAGTAATAATATAATTCTACAAACCCAGACGAAGACATGAAGTTTTTTCCACAAAAAAATACTGAAAGAGTTATAAGCAAAGAAAACAATAAATTACGACAACACAGTGCGAACTTGGTCATCATCAGTCCTACCAATTGTTATGAAAAAATTAGGTGCATTTGAATGACCATGGAGCAACACTTAAAATAAAAATAAACGTCGAGCAAAGGACACCCAGGATTTAATGTATTCCCACATTACGGCATGTATTTTAATATGTACATATTCACATCTTGGAATTTCTTCCTAGGAATTAGCTAAATTATAGAAAAATAAATAAGACGAGAATCTCAGTTTTGTAATGCATATTTATTTTTTAATATGTAACATTCAAATAATTTTTTATAATCTTATGAGGTTTTAAAAATCACATACTAGAGGAATCAACAATAATTACGAAGACCAATATTATGTTTCAAACATTTAATCACATTTTTAACAAAATAAAATTTCACAAGTTAGAATTGAAAATTCCATAAAAAAGGAGGCATTTGAATATGGCTTTTGTCCTTTAATTGATATTAATATAGGTATATTGCTTATTTTTTTCAAAGCCGAGCAAAAGAAAATTCTTTTAAAATCGTTAAGTATAAATATAAACCATTTTTAAAAAGAGTTGTCTGTAAAGTAGTCAGAGTTGCACACACAGGAATCATCAAATGTGTATAAAAAAATATAAAAAACTTAACAAGTCAATTTTTAATAAAAATACTGTAATAATAAATTATTGTATAACAATTTTCAATAAAGTTTGTATGAAATAACAACTCCTAAAAACTAACCAAAAACAAGCCCTATGTGTACTTCGACCAATTTAATTTCAAATAAAATGTTAATATATATATATATACAGCACGCTTCGGAGATAAGCATGTTATATTTTTTTTTAAATTAATATTATTTTGGTATTCATTAGTAAAACTAATACAGTAGAACCTCGTTAATTCGAAATTCAAGGGACCCAAAAAAAACATTTTGAATTATGTGGAACCCCATTAATTCAAAATTTTTAAAAATCGCGATCCTATTGCCAAAAAATGTAAACCACAAGAAAACAGACATTATTTTTGTGAAAAAGTCTTATTTCATTTCGATCACTTTTCACTCATTTCGAAAACACAATATTTATTACACTATTATACAAAAATCGCAAAATTTCTAGTACTAAAGTAGCCGTTATTGATATATTTGTTATTTTCACTTGTGAAGAAATCTAAATACTTTTTTAAATTTGTCAAATTTCAAGAAATATTCAAATAACGTGAATGGCGCAAGGGGCCAAAAATGATTTCGAATTACGAATGAACGGGGTTTTGAACAAAGAACATGAACAAGAAATTTCTTGAATTAATCTTTCCACGCGGTTTCATACAATACGAATCCCACCATTTTCTAAATGAACACAATTTTAATACCTCATTTTCTATGTGCTAATTAGACCCAATTTTGATAACATCAATCTGGAATTCCTGCATGAAACTTCGTTTTGCAGCATGATTAATAGTTTGTACTGGCACATAAGATTTTAAAATACACTGTAGTGGAGCAGTACATGTTAAGTCAATAGAGGACATCACGCTGTAATCTCTCTAAAATAAATTAATGTAATTCTCATATTGCCAATGAGAATGTAGACGATATATGTATGTATGTATATACATATAAACGTTTTGGACCACAGTGTTAGAATATTCTTGCCCATGCTCATGCAAATTGATCGCAAAGCAAAGAGATACCAACAGAAAGTTAGCGCTGGAATGAACCAGGAATTAATTTTTTGATCAATAACAAAATATATATACATATGTATAAGGACATGTAATTTATACCTGAAAATGAAGCTTTCTACCTATGGCTTTTGGTATCTCAGCATGGTTAAATTAAAAAATCTATTACTTATTTTAGGTTGATTGCTGATCATCTGCTTTCATACCCTGCAATTTTGTCATAATTACTGGTTTTTAAATGCCATTATTTTTAAGCATATTTTTCATTTGATTTTTATGTTTCATATGTTGTTTGGACATTTTTAAACATCTTGTTTTCTTAATATTTTTCGCTGCATAGTTTTTTTGTGATAACAGTTTTACGATTTTATGTGAAAATTTAACCATTGCTTCCTCAACAAAAACTGAATATTGAATATTGTCGACATTTTTTATACATGGCCATCATGAAATATTTAAATGGCTTCAGCGATTCCAATATAAAACTACAATCTTATGTAGAAAGTACCTATTAGTATAAAATTGCTGTTTTACTTCATACATTTTGAATGAAGGAAATTTGAATTTTGTGGAAAGAGCATAAAATGCTGTGAATCTTGTTTTTCGCAAGTAAATGAAAAATTCCGGTTCCACTGCATAATATATTTTAAAAGTGATGAAAATTGTTAAATCAAAAATATGAAATAGAACATTTGTTTTAAATATTACAATTATATAAATGCATAAACCATCCTGAAGATGTGATGCGGAGATGAGGAGATATACATATATATTATACATATATAGCTCTTTATATATACTCCTACCCTTTGTGATGTTCACTGTTTGTGATGTCCAGCAACCTGACAGTTATTACGGGACGAAAAATTGCCATGGCATCCAAGGTAGACAAGGAATGAGGGAGTAGGCATTCTGAGGAAGACTATCTTCTATGGTGACTAAGCAATGAAATCCTGGCGGTGGTTGAGCTAACCACCCGCTTCCCTCAAACATTTTAACCACCCGCTTCCCTCAAACATTTTGATTATGCTGCACAATGTTGCCTCATATAACTAGGATGTCTTACATGGTCACTAAATCTACACTAAATACTTGATTCAAGACATGGATACCCGGAGAATACGTTTGAATAGTCAATATCGGACCTGGATGACTTGTAGCGCCAAATGATGAATGAATAAATATTTATACACATGAAAATTAATAATATCTACATAAAAATAATAATACACTACAAAAAATCAGGTAAATGTCATAGTATTAAAAAAATGTTAAGTACAGAGTGTAACAGGCTCAGTTTACAATATTTTTTGGGGGCATTCCTGTATGAATTTTACAATACAAAAATTTATAATTTGTCAGACAACCAAGGTACGATTTTTTATTAAAATATATGTATAACAGATATCCAAAGCTGATCCAAAATACAACATAAATAAATCGTATTGTTATTAAATACAAAAGAATTTCGAGTCTTAGATTTGTACACATTTCTCACAGTTTGGTTTATCCCTCATAATGATTTTCAATCTGGATGCCCATTAAATGTACTTATTCTACATTTTCTGTCTGTTAGGTGCGGGCTTCATTAATGTAACAGAAATACTTATTTTTCTATCCAGTGCTTGCCACAAGTGTGTCTACAGACTTGTTACCACACTGTATCAATGTTGTAGGGACGAACAAAAGATTTTTTTAAATAATTATAATTTACTAGCTGTCCTTTAAAAAAAATTAAATCGTCAAAATGACTAGAATTTCCCGATAAAATTTTGAAAATGATCTCTGCCATACAATAAAATATCGTGAACTAATAATAACTTTTAATCAGCCATACATTAAATGGTCCACAAAAAATGGTCTATAGACAAAAAGTGGACCAGGATATACGACGAGCCACACGGAGGCCTCATAAATATTTTTTATAAAATAAACTTATGTACAAATAAATAAAAACATGAATATGGAATATTTCGAAGGAAGAATGGTTAGGTTCTGAACTGTCAACTATAAAGTGGAACACAATAACTTGACTGAGAAAGGAATGAACGGCTTTCCTCTGCCCACCCCTATGGAAATTTGGCTTCATGTAACAGCTGTAGGTATTAGATTAATAATAATATATAATAGCTGTATGTATTAATTTCTCAGAATAAATAATACTGTTGATTGAAATTGTTAACCATATTCATTTACCGGTGTATATTGTTAATATTTTACTACCCAATATTGGTTAAAAAACATTAGCACATTTCTTCAATTTTAACTGAACCAGACAAGAGCAGTTGCTAAATAATTGAACACTGTTATAATAATTAACACTTTATATTATATTATAAGTATTTGGTGTCAAAAAATAATAAATCATATCTAAAGTAGTGCACTGTTCCAAAAATCCAGATCCATTATAATATTGCGTAGGTATATAATACATTTTCGATAAAGCGTATTTTACTGTGTCAATGAGTAAACACTTTCACTGCCACTGACGATAATGTATATCAACTGTTAGAAGTAGTATTGCATTTTTACTATTCGAGATGTCAATGGGTATTTCACTAAAAGTTTTATAAGTCACGCAAGAAAAAAATTATTTATTTTAATTAACTACTAATCTGTGATAATTTACTAACCGACCGAAAATGTTATTGTTTAATGGTTAAAAGTAATTTCTAAATACCCCGACAGTCATATGAACCCAAGCTGGTATCTTCCGCTCAAACAAGTCATCCGGTCTCTTAGCTTCCTTGTGAAGGGTCTCACATTCCTTGTGGAGTCTCTTCCTCAGATCGGTGTTGGAGGTGATGATGGCCACCTGGGTCTCCAGATCTCGGTTCACAGAACGTTCACCGAAATTAGGAGACCCTACCAGTGTGAGGGACGGTAGCTTTTCACCAGGGGGATAGTACCTACAAAAATGATAAAACATTGTATCAAAATCGTGTTATTAATTGATATTTTTATTTTGATTTTTTTAATATTTTGCTATATTGTAATGTATTGAGTAATGAAAAAAAATAGATTTTTGAATATTTTCAGACATTGTTTTATTATGCATTACAAGAGCTAAGAGTAATACACAAATTTTCAAAAAAAATTGAGTAACTCAACACAGTACACATAAAACTATGGTCCATACATAAGCCAAGGAGTAAATACTATATCATTAAAACATCATGATAAAATATCAGATTTTTAACCTTTTTCTTCAATGTATGTGACAACGTAACATGTAATGCTTCAATCATATAATCAATAATACTGACTTAAATTCATGTCATTTATAAATAGTGAAAACCGGATTCATTTTAAATTATAAATATGTATATTGTTTGTTTATCGCACATAGACATAGAGGTTAACACTTTGACTGCTGAAGAATTTTCTTAGACATCATCTTCGGTGCTAAAAATTTAGCCAATATTTAAAATTCTTAAGAGAATGATTTTAGGGATAATTCATTGTCATTTACCCCCATAAATCCATTAGTTCTCTCCAGGCGGTCAGCACCGCCATAAACATAACCACTGTTTTTTCAATGACAAATGTCATGTAGTGCGTTTACACTCACCCAAAAATATATCTGGTCATATTTTTCACCAAAATAATTATTTTTCAAAAATTATTATTATTGCATATCTTATCTTATTCAGATATTTTACAATTCTCTGTAGTTACACTTCTAAATTTCGTCTATTGGGTTATTTTTTTCGTTTATATTTTTCATATTTATATTTGATCGACATGATATAATATTTATCAAAGGCGTAGGATTTTAGGATTAGTGATAAAAAACAAAAAATTATAGAAAATATAATACATCATTTTGACATTTCAAAGTAAAGCAGTTCATATTTCAAAATGTACGAAAACATAGTTGTAAACCATACCGTAAAAGTGCTGTGCAGTTTTACATAAGACTGTAAATGTAAATGGTAAACAAAATAAAAAAAGAAAAAAATCTGGTTGGACAGGCATTCAGGGCGAAAATAAAATGTATCTTTACATTTACAATGCACATTTTTTTCAAAATAATTTGTTTCGTTTTCTTTTTATTCGGCCTTTAGTATAAAATCTAAGTAAGTATAGCTTTATTAATAGCTAACGTCAGCTTGTTTGATTTATTTCTGCCTATTAATAACTATAGCTTCTACTCTAGATCGCTTTGTGAGAACGGTTGATGCATTTTTTAATATGTATGAGAATATTAATATAGGTAACAATTTTTATGAAAAAGTCTTTGGGTCAGTTATATTTTTTATATACCACGTAAAAAATGTCTTTACTCTTAAAGACTCTTACATACGAATAGAAAAAAAAGTCACTGAAAATTGCTTTATTACGGAAAAGTTATCATTACACAATGAAAAGTGTTTTTTCCGTAAAAATTGGAAAATATAATATTTACATAAAAATATAATAATAACAAACAAAAATTTAAAAAAACAACACGCAAATCTTCCTGTGTGAATAAACTTTATGTTCATAAACGGAAGGAACGCAAAAAAAGGGAAAGAAAATGACCCAACTATACGACGTATTGTCTAGCACCAACCCTCAGGTATAGAACGCCGATAGGCGTTTTCAGCACACAGCAAATGTTTTTGAGAATGCCTATAGTGTTAAGATGCCACACTCCTGCCATACTATTATTATAGTTCAAATTACTTCGAAGACCACTTGATATATATGTATCTTCATTTACAAACTGCATTTTAAAATTAAAAACAACAAAAAATATGTTTTACAAAACTATTAAAATTAATTAAAATATATTTTCTCTCAATTACCCAAGAGCTACAGCTATAAGGTAAAAGGCAGTTATTTTGTCAAAATATATTTTTTATGTAACTTTGTATAATTGATACACAATAGGCATATGGTGACAGTATTAAAGAATAGGTGATTTTAGAGAAGAAAATATTTTGAAATAATTCTAAAAAATGATCCAGTTTTAATATACACATTGAGATTAATAAGATTTCCAATAAAATAAAAGTATAAAATTGTGCAATCCGCCATTTTAACTGAAACACAGGTCAGAGCGAATGATGTCATGCCTCAGTACCCATCACCGTGTCTTTGAACCGTTGCCATAGACACAATGCAATGTTTACTGAGGCTTGATATCATGTAGACAAAATGAGAGCTGCAGGCGTTTTTGCGCGAAATTAAAATATGTAGATGAAAATGCAATTATTTGCATAAAAACTTGGTTTATTACTGAAATAATGTTATTTTCGGTAATAGTAGACGCGTACCTACAATATAGAATGTTATTTCAAAATCTGTCATCATGCCTATTATTAAGAGTTATTATCATTTCACTACTAGATTCGGGAAGAACAGAACTTCCCATAAACAGGTGTAAATGATAACTAGATAATTAATTTATAGCTCTTTTGCCGAACTGGCCAATTTAATATTATAAATTGATTTGGCAGTTATGTACTTTGTGGTGTAATATTTTAATTAAAATATAATAAAACGTTTTAATTAAACCCATCGAAAGCGCATAGGCTTATATAACTCAAATTAGTGGAATAAAACGTTGTGTATAAATCATTGTGTTAATCAAGAACTTCCACTCCACTAAACGAAACAATACTTAAATTATTAAAATATATATTTTAATTAAAATGTTACACCATAAAGTACATAACTAAAAGTAACTTTGTATATCATACACATGTAGTTACTTACACACAATAATTGTGTGTAAGTAACTGTAACTATGTATGTTATACAATGTTACTTACACACAATTATTAAGAGTTATTCGGTCGTATTCGGAAAATAGAAATATTGGGGATCTTAAGATTGTTATCCCAACACTTAATAGACGAGAAAAAATAAAAAATAAACGAGACATATGTATACGTCGGTGTTCGTTGCTAGTCGTACTCAAATAAGGAGATTTGAATATTTTCATAAAGATCTCTCAAATTAAATACCTTTATTTGCGGTGTCCAATGTATGCAATGCCTTTAGAAAAGGGATTGTTTCTCCGTGCCTTCTTTTCCAGGCGATTTGGTCTGGCAGAGCTTCAAACGGATTACCAAAGTAACTATCGCAAATGTAACCTCACAATTCTCATGTTTAGACTAAAATTACATGAAATAAATACTAATGCAGTATTTAAAACTTATAGAAAAAAGATTATTTCATATATGCACTTATTAATTTTCTTTCACAGCGTCCTCATGTAAAATTATGGCAAAATTGTCATTGTTGACATTTTTATTCTCGCCTAAGTGTTGGAATAGCATTCTTAAGATCAAAATATTGCTATTTTCAGAATACGGCCAGTTATTATTTCATTAGTAGTTTCGGGAAGAACAGAACTTCACATCGATTGGTGTAAATCATAAATGGTGTTGTACAAAGTTACTTAAAAAATATATTTTAATGTTACAGCATGAAGTAACTGCCAAATCAATTATAATACATAGTTATTTTGTTATTTAACTTATTAACATTCATTATTTTCTTATTCACCTCCGCTGATGATATGAATATGACTTGTTTTCATCTTCAAAACAAATGAAAGAAATTAAAAGTCAGATGAAAATAAAAAAGTAACAATGTTCTGAATGTACGTGATTCTCACCATAAACCCTTTCCGTGATATGTCCAGCCCGCTCTCTCGTACTCCAGCAGTTTGATCCTGTTTAACTGTCCACTGGCCTCCACGAACTGAGAAAATCTGCAATTACAGGATAAATCTAAAATAAAACATCAATTTATCCAATTCAAATACATAACAGAATTGATTTCTCTTCTTATTTGAATTTCTATCATGTGTGAGTGGATGTGAATGAATGTCATTGAACATGAGTTGTAGATGAACATCAGGGGTGTGCAGTGGGAACGTCGCAGCATGACTTTTAGCTAACCAATTATTTGGGAAAAAAATCAGAACATGTATTTCGTAATATTTCTATAACAATTATTATCATAGTATTCATATTTTGATATATCATAAAAATCTGGAGCATAAATATTTGATTTCTATTTTTTTTCCAAAATACAATATGCTTCAATGTTCTCACTGCACGCGCCTGATGAACATGTACTTTAGGAGGAATGGTTGGCGTCAATGCCTTATTTATAGGTGGATTCCTAGTCCTCACCTGTCCAGTCACAGTTATTATTGAGTAATTATTTTAATGTCTGCTGCCAGAGAAACATATCACGCATAAAGTGGCGCAAGCTACAAAATTAAGACATAATATAACATGTAACTTTTTTATGATGGTTATATTCATGTAAAAATCAATAATAATCACTAAGAAGTTGCAGTTTCTGGTTTCTCAATATACAGACTTCAATAATTACTTATATTTCAATAATTACTTGTAGAATAATTACTTATTCATTAATTATGAAAATAAATAATGAAATTTACTGTCAGAAATGTACTCACATGTTTATCGAATAAAACCATGGAAGCAATAACACTAAAGATATTGTATTTCAATATTTTTGTTCTAAATATATCAAAGAATATAAAAATACTTAACAATTTTTATTTAAAAATAACACTTTTTTTAACAGATAAATAACACAAGACGACATTTGGAATGATTTTTGTCCGGTTTGCGCGGTAAATAGAAATCGTTCATTCATTCAAAAACTTAGATATAACCAATGATAAGGTTTAAAAACCTATAAACATAGGTAAAATAGGCCGAATTCGCATACATGTCTAGAGAGCGCAGATCTGCGCTCTGGTGCCCAACCGGTTAAAAGATGGAAAACATTGAAGTATACCTAATTTAAAATGTTAAAACTGAGGAAGATGATTTTTACTGTGTTATTTTTCACTGTGTGTATAATTAAGTTAAAATAAAATAATATTTTGAATTAAAAATGTTGCACCAAAAAATGATATTGTATTATGGCTATTCACATTTTTTTTAAATAAAAATAATTTTAATCAATAAAAAATGAATTCTGCTTTGCTATATGATAATAATTTGCTAATGTAGTCAATCAATAAGGTCATAAATAATTATAAACTACTTCTTCAAATGTAGCAAACAGTATATAGTAAATGTATCAATTATAATTATAAACTAAACTGGAAGACATGACAATGAATAAATAATAAATAATGAATAAACGTAGAACATAATGCCATTGCCATCTCTAAATAAAATATGTCCGCTGGGCACTTACTTTCTTGCAAGCAATGAGTAGGCATCAGGTACTCCGCCGGCGGGGCCTCTGGCCCCTTTAAACCCATTAGCCTGAAAATGAAATATTAAGGATATTTTATTTAAAGTAGATACTTATGCAAAAAAAATATAAAATATATATAAATGTGATAATATTTTCTGTCCTACTTATTTGGACACAATACTGCATGGCAATATTCTGTAACTATTCCCTAAAAGAAAAAGTATTTCTAATATTAAAAATATATATATATTTTCGAGCTCATATTCAAATGTTCAAAACTTTCACTAAAGAAGTACGTAGTATCAAGTGATGGCTTTTCAAATTTAATTCTTCTTCATTTGACATTCCTTTACTTTGAGAATTTGAAATTTTAAATATATTCAGAGTATAAAAATTAAGAGTACAGAAATTAACTAAATTTCACAACGGAAGAATGTCCCCCTCGTGTATATTTATTTTGCATTTATATTGCAGTTAAAGTTTTATGTACTGAATTCCCTAGTACCTATACAAAACATATTTTTTACAAAAGATGTTTCTTTAAATTTCGTTCAAAACCGAGTCTCTTTGTAAAAATATATTTTTGTAATAAAGTGTCACTTTTTACTAAGATAAGACATTATATTTTATAAAAGTATTTATTTCGACTTTTTAATATTGTTTCAAAATTTACATTTATTATTATAATTTTTTGTGATTTTTTAAACACGTCAAATGTATTGGAACCAGTGGAACAAGACTGTACCAAGATGTTATGCATGTTAGTTCATATCTATATATTTTGGGTATATTCTGTGTATACTTCATTATATTTCAAGACAATAGATACTATGTGTTGATCATGAAACTATATCATTTTAATTTGGAGGTATGTTATTTTTTAGGTAAATTTATCGAAAAAAAGATCTTATTGAGTCTTATTAAATCTATATTATTAAAAAAATTTATCGAAAGAAAGAAGAGAAGAAAAAAAAGAAAAACGAATCGTCTTTTGATAATATTCACAAATTGGCTAATTTTTTGGTATCTTCCCGGCATCTGGAGAATACAGTAAGGTAGGGTAAAACTTCCTAATTCAGCGTTTCTAAGTATAAGCAGTATGAGCAGCTCATAGCACACAACACCAAGCAGATTCCACCAAATACAAAGCATTAGTTTCGATCCATGGATATTCGGCTTTGCCGTCAATGTTGGTGCGTGGCCAAGCTTATCCCATTATTTTGTACGCTTGGGATTGTCGTAGTGTATCCACTTTTCATCCAAGGTTTGATGACGAAACGATGAAGAAAACCTTTTTGATTCTGCCGTTGGAGTGGCTGTTCATAATAAAAAAATAGCCTTTCCTGTCTCTTGGCTTCAGTTCGTATGGACACATTTTCCTCGCTTTTGAATCATTGTCATTGCATGTAAGCATCTAGAAATGGTTGAACGATCATCTCTAAATTATTCTTCATCACGTAACGCAACTCAATGTAAAACTTCCCGCAAATGCTGTTGGTACGTAATTCAATATATTTAATGCTAAAAAAATCTGTTGTGTAGACTTGGGCAAAATGACACATACTAAAAACCAAATCCACATGATAGTGCTTTGACACGAATATAGTAACAATATGCCCAGTGCGATGTAGAACAATTATGCCTTCTCTTAGGAATCCCTCAAAATTAACGCACGGTCCTAATAAAATATTGTTATAGTCATGTATCGAAGCATCATATGCGGGGTATAAAAGCAAAAGCAGCAATATCCATAAAAAAATTAATGTTCGAGGATTACTAATTTACAATGTACTTTCTGAATTTGAGATTTTATATGAAACGTAGCCTATAAATTTATAGGAAGCATGATTTTGAAATACACAAAATATAGAATTCAGTACATTTTAAATTAGTAATCCTCGGTTACTGCATTCAAAACATTTTTAAATTGCTGCCTTTGCTTTTATACCCCACACATGTGGAATGTATAAAACAGTCTAATTAGAAGTGCATACATTGGGGTGAGCCATGAGCAGTGAGCAATCTGCCTCGCACTCCTTGACCAGAGCCTTAGCATATTCCTCAGTCAGGTTGAAGTAGCCTGTAGCCAATCTAATCCTGGCGGCAGCCGGGGCGTTGCTGAGGAGCCTGCGTGTCACCTCACTGTCACAGCGAATGTTCAAACCACCGGCTTGGACAAGGGGGGCCACCCAGGTGTCGCTGCTGTCTGAAATCACGCAGCCTGTATAATATGCATGCTTACATAACCTTAATAGGCTTAATAGGCCTAAGAAATTTTTTTACACAAAGAACATTATGCCACATTGGAAAAATCTTAGAAAAATTATAGTTTCTTTTTCAAATAACTGTACAGTAAAACTTTGGATTGCGAGTAATATTGTGTATGAGTTTTGTAAGATGAGCAACAATTTTAACTTCATAAACGAGCGAGTCTTGCAACACAGGTATACACTTTAAACTGCTAATACAGTTTAAACTGCTGATACAGTTTTGCAAGGTGCCTGTAATAAAAAATAAATAAAATAATAAATAAATAAATAAAAATCTGCCGAGTGCCACGTGATCACATATGAGACTAGTAGAGAACACGGCCATGAGTTGACCACCTGTGAACTGATGGATCTGCATCGCAAGCAACAGCAAGAGGTTATTGATGAGATCTCATCTGAGGAGGAAGAGAAAAAGACGGAGGAATTCCCCACATCAAATGAGATTAGGAGATGGACCCCACACATCTGTCTTGAAACAGTCTATAAAATTCAAACAATTAGCATAAATTCTTTCAATTGTTGTCAAGAAATTGTTTTTGCACCATATATGTAAATAATTTTTCATTTTTTGTTGTTACACCAAATTTACTTCAAGCAGTCGATATGTTCATTTTAATTGGTCACTGTATAACAAACAAAATTAGGACCACAGTAATTTATTTAATTTTGTAATAGGGATTACAATCAACCAAACATTACAAAAATATTTCTAATTTAGTGATTCAATTTCAGAAAACAATTTTATTTATTTTCAATGTTTTTCCCAGAATACATTGTAAAGTAAAGCTCATTTTAAGGTACGGACTGTACGCATTGCTGCTTGATTTATATTAAGTATAAAAATTAATGCTTGAAAACAAAACTAATGATGTGCAAAATAATATATGCAGAATCATGCTGGCTACACCCTCACCGCGAAAGCTAATTTTCTGAAATGGGTTGGAATGCAGAAATTGAGTTGTAGCTAATGAAATAATATTCTAATAGATATCATCAATATATACCAAAGTGTTTTTGCCCTTTATCCCACTGTGTTTCCAAGCACTCTTGGTAAAACTGTTCAATCTTTGACCGGGCGTAACCAATAAATACATTTCTGTTATCCTTATCAGGAGACGGTGACCCGCTCACTAACGAGACACTTCCATTATTCTGCAACTGTAAACTGAATGCCTGAACTACTGACACCAACTCCGAATAAAAGTCCGCTAGTCCCTTGTCCTCGATCACCACATATCGATCTTGTCTGTTTGTGAAATAATCATTTGACAGATTAGCACCACTTATTATGACAGTATTGTCTATTAAATACACCTTCATATGTTGCAGTTCTATTATTTCATTCCAACGTTGCGGTATAATTTTTTTGTAAATTCCTCTCAAATATGGAGTATGGTATAAAGATATGTGAACAGATCGTTTGTAATTTTCTAACAATGGTAACAGCATACTTTTGGAATTTATCCTGCCTCTAGAGCCTCTATGATAATCTAATAAAACATTTAACTTAAGATTTCCGTGGGATCTCTTTAAATTGTCATTTATCACAGACACTAGATTCTTCTCCATCTTTCCAGTTCCGAGGTACAGGCTTGCAAAAGTTATTCTTTCTTCTGCATTTTCACATTTCTTTATGAGTGTATCGTAAAACTCCCTGGGTTCGCTTATTATTGATATATTACTTGCTTTTACAGGGTAACAAGGAGCCATGGAAAATAACCAATTAAAAGATTCCAGCTCTTTCTTGCGGAATGAAAATCCGTGTAAGGCATTCCTGTTGGATACCATTTCTGGAAATATCTGATGTTGAGGCTGTATTTCAACCAGAGTACTGGAGAATCTCCTCCACATATCTTTTTAATATAAATAGGAAAAATACGAGCAAAACAGGTTCACTCTTAGAGCAATGTCAAAAAGCCGATTGTGAAAATAATGACGTAATTTCAAATTCTTATTACTTATCTAAACTCTTGAGTTTTCATATTCTTAATTTAAAATTAAATGATTTTGAAAATATTTAACAATTGATTATTCAAACGTCAGAAACACACCATAAACAACCATAAATAAATTCCACTCCATAGATAAAGTCCGTCTAACTTATCTGAAGAATGGCCAAATTTGGAACTAACGACGCCATATTGGATTATCTACAGCTGACGGACCTTTGACAGACTTTGTTTACAGAGAGGTTCACGACTGTTTCGATAGTTTTTTAAGAACATTTTAGATTGTCACCATGCCAAAAACCATTGAAAGCGGTGTTCGGGAAATAATCTTGAAAATGCACACGTTTTTTGAAGAGGAACAACGTCTAAAAGCCCCAATTATACCGTTTGATTTTGTTCATAGACTTATTGCCGCCACTTCAGGTTAGTGCTGCCATGCAGTATAATGATTTTCCCATACTTAGTTTTTTATTTTACTATTATACAATTTCTTCAGGTATTTCTGAATCGGCAATTTACAAAATAGTTAAAGAAGGTAAAGTGGCCGTGGAAATGGGCATTAAAATATCTACACCCGGAAAAAAAGAACAAGGATAAGTGGAAAAATTGAATTAGAAGCCGTAAGATGAGAAAAGTTTTAGAACATATTTTATTCGATAATTTTTTACATAGAATTTTTATTATTTATACTTTTTATTACATAATTCATTAACGAGTTCATTTGTATAAACATCTTTTTTCAAAAATAAACTTTTTTATTTATGCACATTAAAGACTGGTTGCATCAACTTACTTTATAGCAATAGTTCATTTAAAGCATAGATTTTTACGAGAGCAAGTTGATCGGTGGAAAATGCAAAATATCTATGCTTTGAACGAAAGATTACTATAAACCAAGTTGATACAACGGCCCTAAACCGATTGATATCCTTAGGTGTTACTGAGTTAAACATGGTGGTCATGATCATTAGGTATGAGACACCGAATAAAACCGGCGCCACATTGCGCGGATCTTCCGCCGCGTCTCTTCTGTCGTGGAACATCGCTACATTTCTTTCCATACAATGTGCGCTTATTAAACACACTACGCGGATGATCGGTCGATCTATTTGCTTTGCCGATTTGGCGCAACGGAAAAAACGCGGCGGAAGATCTGCGTAATGTGGCGCCGGCCTAAAAGAATTATTATTGTTTGTTTTTTTTCCTGAAAATTGTATTTTTCTTTGATTTTGAAAAAACGACATTTTGTGACGTTGTGTATTTTACGAATGTATATTTTGATAAATTTATTTGTACGTTAGTTTACATTTTTTGTTTTTTATCGTGTCGTATACTGCTTAATAACTTGTTTAAGAAAAAGCGAATTTGCAAAAAATTCCCTACAAATGAGATAAATTTTAGACTATGGGCAGTACCACAACGATTGGGACGCCCTCCTTTATTCTCCAGATAAGTTGGACGGACTATATTATAGTCCGTCTAACTTATCTGAAGAATGGCCAAATTTGGAACTAACGACGCCATATTGGATTATCTACAGCTGACAGACCTTTGACAGACTTTGTTTACAGAGGGGTTCACGACTGTTTCGATAGTTTTTTAAGAAAATTTTAGATTGTCACCATGCCAAAAACCATTAAAAGCGGTGTTCGGGAAATAATCTTGAAAATGCACACCTTTTTTGAAGAGGAACAACGTCTAAAAGCCCCAATTATACCGTTTGATTTTGTTCATAGACTTATTGCCGCCACTTCAGGTTAGTGCTGCCATGCAGTTATAATGATTTTCCCATACTTTGTTTTTTATTTTACTATTATACAATTTCTTCAGGTATTTCTGAATCGGCAATTTACAAAATAGTTAAGGAAGGTAAAGTGTCCGTGGAAATGGGCATTAAAATAACTACACCTGGAAAAAAAAGAGCAAGGATAAGTGGAAAAATTGAATTAGAAGCCGGAAGATGAGAAAAGTTATAGAAAATATTTTATTCGATAATTTTTTACATAGAATTTTTATTATTTATACTTTTTATTACATAATTCATTAACGAGTTCATTTGTATAAACATCTTTTTTCAAAAATAAACTTTTTTATTTATGCACATTAAAGACTGGTTGCATCAACTTACTTTATAGCAATAGTTCATTTAAAGCATAGATTTTTACGAGAGCGAGTTGTTTGATCGGTGGAAAATGCAAAATATCTATGCTTTGAACGAAAGATTACTATAAACCAAGTTGATACAACGGCCCTAAACCGATTGATATCCTTAGGTGTTACTGAGTTAAACATGGTGGTCATGATCATTAGGTATGAGACACCGAATAAAACCGGCGCCACACTGCGCGGATCTTCCGCCGCGTCTCTTCTGTCGTGGAACATCGCTACATTTCTTTCCATACAATATGCGCTTATTAAACACACTACGCGGATGATCGGTCGATCTATTTGCTTTGCCGATTTGGCGCAACGGAAAAGACGCGGCGGAAGATTTGCGTAATGTGGCGCCGTGGGCCTTAAAGAATTATTATTGTTTGGTTGTTTTTCCTAAAAATTGTATTTTTCTTTGATTTTGAAAAAACGCCATTTTGTGACGTTGTGTATTTTACGAATGTATATTTTGATAAATTTATTTGTACGTTAGTTTACATTTTTTGTTTTTTATCGTGTCGTATACTGCTTAATAACTAATTTAAGAAAAAACGAATTTGCAAAAAATTCCCTACAAATGAGATAATTTTTAGACTATCGGCAGTACCACAACGATTGGGACGCCCTCTTTTATTCTCCAGATAAGTTGGACGGACTATATTCTCTTTTCTATGAGAATCGTCAAAAAGTGGTTATTTATATTCTCTTTTCTATGGTGGTTATCGCTTTTCAGTCTTTTCACACATAGTTTTTTTTGTATCTGACAGTAGAACGCGTTAAAATGAGTGACAAACGAATAAAAATTATCAAGTGAATTTGTTTACGCGTATGTATGTACAATTATTTTGGTAAATAAAAATTGAAATGTCTGTATTCAAAAATACGGGTTCGTTTTTCATGTTCCATTTATTTAGTATTTAACAAAATATTTATATTTTGAGATATTTTTGTGTACATATTTTTTGACGTTGCATTATGTGTGTGTTACAATTGTTTTTTTCAAGAATACATCGGACTCAAATTTATTAAATTCACTAGTTTACAATAATGTATATAAAATTAGTGTGGAAAATATGTATTGATCATTTAGTAAACAGGTGAGAACTGTTGACAATGGAAGATGATGAGGCTGATTTACGGGAGCAGATTTTCCACAACAATGTCAGGGAGCAAATTGTAAGTACCTTTTTGCTGTGTCAACTTTTACCAGTGTTTATTTATCATTTTTTGAAATGACAATCCAAGTTGTGTTGTTGCAAAGAATTATTTATGTATAACTGTTAATGTTTTCAGATTTTTCTGCTCCTTTTCATTATGCTGTATCTTGCTTCATATGCCATCATTGAGAAATTCAGGCGTCGTGATCACGAGGATTGTTACTCTACAGATGAAGATGAAATAACAGTGTATAGAATAAGTCTGTGGCTTTGCACATTTTCTCTTGCCATATCTGTAGGATCGGCTCTTCTACTGCCAATATCAATAATCAGTAATGAAGTACTGCTCATCTATCCCGATAGCTACTATGTTAAATGGCTAAATAGTTCTCTAATTCAAGGTTTGTGAAAAAGTATTCACTAGCTGATCTACTTATATAAATTAGATAATTATTTTTGAGAGAAGCATATAATTGTTGCTTTGGTATAATAATAATAATAATGTATAATAATAGTTATGCCTTATTATTGTACCATAGCAACAATTGTAATCACCAAACCCTAAATCCTAGTACTCAATATACCAATTT
The DNA here is from genome assembly GCA_016648135.1 of Agrypnia vestita. NCBI lineage: Eukaryota > Metazoa > Arthropoda > Insecta > Trichoptera > Phryganeidae > Agrypnia > Agrypnia vestita. The sequence continues at coordinate 466,504 of JADDOH010000050.1, forward strand.
ATTTATATGCAAAAGTTAAAAGTTATAATAAATATTTAAGAAGTGTAAAATTTCTTATATTTGATCTGGTCAATAATTCTATATGCATATTTACATCCATTGTTAGACATATTTACATAGAAGTAGCTTTCTTCATTTTGATAAATGTAAAATCGAAAGTTATTGCTTAAAAAAATTGTGTGATTCTTAAGATTGTCAATCCCTCATAATATTCCATTGTCATTATTGAAATTATTTTTTTTCACAAAACTATGCCAAATTGACATTTATCTTGCTTTTACTATGATTTATTATGAGCTATTGTTACTCTACTATATTACTCTTACTATTCAATTCAGCTACTGAAACTTGTACATAATGACACATTGTCCATAGCCTATTGTCAACATTCAAATGACTTTTTATCAATTGTATTTCTTCATGGTAGGATAAACATAAAGTAGGGTAAAGGGGTCACATTACTTCATATAAATATTTCAGTAACAATGTTGATCCTCCGTATCTTGGCCCACATTGTGGTACGAATAAGCTAACATATATTAATTGGCTATGGTAACATTATTACAGTAGAGCCTTGTTAATTCAAGGGACCCAATTTTTTTTCAAATTATGCGGAACCCTGTTAATTCAAAATTCAATCTACAAAAAAAAAATCGCAATGCAATCAATCTCGTAAAAAAGCCATTAACCCTTTGTATTCAAAAGTTTTTTGGTATTTTATTACTCATTTCTTGATCAAATTCCGTAACTTATTACTATTTAATTGACAAGACTTAAAACGCACCTTTTTGTAACATCCTTTCCATTAAATTATATACTAGTGTAGGACTAAACAATGTTAGTGTAAAGTGCCCTTGAGTTGATTTTGGCGCTAGAGAAATTATCCATTTTTATTATTTTTATATTGATAACTAAAAACCTAATATATTAAAACCATTAAGAAATTATTTTCATGCCGCCTCTGTGGCGGCACTCGGTTAAGGGTTAATTTAGTGAAAAAGTCTATTTTTGTATATTTCAAGAAATCATTTTGAAAACACAATATTTATTATGCTAATACGAAGACTGCGACATTTATATTACTAAAGTACCCGATATTGACATATTTGTTGTTCACACTTGCGGAAAAAATCAAAATAATTTTTCGAAAATCAAATTATGTGAACTTATGTATTGATTTATGGCGCAAATTTCGGCAAAATTCGTCAAAAAAAATGGCGAAAAATTATTTCAAATTATGAATTACGGGGGTTTTCGAATTATTGGGCTTAATCTACTATGAAATTAAAATTTTGAGACTTGTGGGTTTGAAAAATTTCGAATTAACAAGGTTTTACAGTATTTAATTAATTTAACTTAAATTCGTTATATGTAATAAACGTGAATCGTTAATAATCAAACAATAAATGTTTTTGCTTTCTTTTTTTTTTTGATAAAATACTAATAATTTAATGAAAATCTATTACCTGCCTTTTAAATACGTATCTCAAAAATGTTCAAATTTTATAGATATTGAAATTATTACATTTTACTAAATTTTGTTTGTGCTATGTGTGATCACGGAAAAATTATGCCATAAGTGTTTCTGTTTCATCATTGTCACTGAATATACGATTGAAATGTCATTAAACTGTGTTTAGAATACATCAAAAATTAATTTATCGTTTACATCTGTTTAATTGATATTATATTATTTTTCAAATTATAAATACTTAGCGTAGTTTGATAATAAGAATTTTGTTAATTTAAAATAAATGTGTTTTTTTTTGTTTATAGGACTGTGGAACCATATCTTTCTATTTTCAAATGTGTCCTTATTTATCCTGTTACCATTTGCATATTTATTCACCGAGTCTTCTGGATTCTTTGGTTATCGTTCTGGCGTGATGTCCAGAGTTTACGAAACATTTACTGTTCTTGGTCTGCTGGCTGTGGTTGTGATGGGACTGACTTATATAATTTCTGCATTTGTCGATAAAAACAATTCGGGCAAGGAGACATTAAGTAAGTTTTATTTTGACTATTTCTTCAATGCATTTTATACTTGTATTATATCTTGTAATTTTAATTAATTGATTAATTTTTTTATACTTACATTTTGTACTTACCTACATTATATTAATTCTCTTGTAGGTAATCTTTAATTTATTCTTCTTATTTTATGCACTTGTTGGTCTTGTAGTAAGACATCATTCAAGTTAGCCTTTTTTAATAGTACAGATAGTTTGGAAATAGCAGATGTTTACAGATAGTTTGGAAATAGTAGAAGTATTGATATGGCATGATTCCATGTACGCATCTCTATTTTCTTTAACCTTTTCTTCCTGGCACTGTAAACCGGGTTGACATTGCCTCCAACTATGTGAATATCTCTGTAAATATACTAAATGCAGAGTTCATATTTTAGGCATCCCTCCATAATGTATTTATGTATTGGTTAAAATAACTCTGTAAATATTTACCGGACACAATAAAAAAATGTTTTCCTCAACTGACATTAATTTGTCAATACATGTATGTATTGGGGTGGGGAGCGGTCCCGGGAGCGCAGTGCGCGGTGCACAGAGTGTAGTGTGTACCGCGCAGGGCGCATGGTGCCAGATTGCCTAGTTACACTATGAAGTAGCAGGGCGCACGCTGGCTGAGTAACTAACTAACTAATTGGCTGAGTAAGACGTGTCTTTATGCTGTCGTTCATGATGATTAATTTTTTTCTTCTTTTTAACACATTAAAACAATATAATTGATACATGTATTCACTTACATGCATATATCATCTATTATATAAATGATTAACATAAGTAATAAATGTAAAATATTCATATTTATCTGACTTCAAAATTGAAAAAGTCTAAATGTACATTCGGTGTATAACATCGGAATGGGCATTTGAATTTTAGCACTGCACGGGAAAAGTTATTAACAAGTTCATTTTTGTGCCTTTTTGTTTTTTTTCTCGTCTATAAAACAAGTCATAGATTTAAATTACTTTGATATATAAGTAATTGAAATGTAAGAAAAATATTTATTTGATTTGATTGTTGTGTCTTATCTCTTAGAGACATGACGCATTATATCCGTGTTGTATGCAAAGTCCAAATTATCTCCAAAATTAATCTTCAAACATAAAACATGTCACTTATCATACCGTCTTATTAAAGTATATAATATTATCAATCACATTTAATTCTCAGAAATTAAAGATCAGTTCGATAATTAGGTATATAACAAATGACTTTTACATTAAAAAAATACTTAGAACTTAATTATGTATGTTTAAATGTTCACCAAAGTATTGCGATCAATCAAGATTTTTCAAAATAATCAAGTGTCAATTTTCATTCCTTTTAAGGGTGATAAATTAATAATAAATTAGTAAAGATTGCTAAACAAACTGAACAAAATATTTTGACAGAATAAATATTTTGACAGAAATCTAAATACCAGAAATAAATTAATAAAGAATACTTGTGCGAAACAAGCAGGTAATCCCTTTTAACGTTGCAGATAAATGAAGGTTTATCATTGCAGTCATATCGTGAATATGATTGCGATCCAAATAATAAAATAAATGTCATCAGCTTGGTATTGCCAGCTGTTCTTTATAATTGAATTCACATCAGAGATGTTACCGTAAGATTGTATTGGATTGTGTGATGTACTCGTACTGGGTCAGGCGGGTAATAATTAATTAGTAAATACTTTGAGTGACAGCGATGCAACTTCACTTTATTTATATGTACGACTGACAGCAACTAGGTACAATGATACGGCGAGGAATCTGAACGCCCGTCGTAGCGGCGACGCGTCTTAAAAGCCAAAAGATGTCGACACCAACCGATCCGTTCATTGGCCGCCGGTGACGACATCCCCGGCGAATCAACTGCCGCCTGCATGACAACACCTGTACTCGGTCAATCAGGGGGGCTGTCACCTGTTCACTTTACTGTGACGTGTATAACAACAATTTATGAATACCTACTAGAGTGCCACCACGATAACTAGGTGTGCGAGGGAGGTCGCCCCTGTCGCGAAACAGAAGTTGCCAGGTTGTAAATTTATTACACAATACATAATGTACCGAATGTCCGACGACCAGTGTCAGAGCATTCAATATAAATTTGGTCGGGTAACAGCGCGCTCCGCGGCGGCTGCTCTACATGTCAAACTGTCAGATGGTAATATCGGTCCATTATTTGCTTTTTCAGTTTCGCAAAACTTTAATACTTCATTGGCAATTGTTCTTGCACCACCCCGGACTGTTTTGCTTGTTTTGGACATAATAATTCAGTGTATATTGGTAATCAAGATGTCACAGCTCCCGAGCAAATACAAAGTTGTAATGAATTACAGGGCGAGGGGTTACCGCCGGGTGCGGGCGGGGCGGGTTTTAGTTCCAATCCTGCCGCACGCCAAGTTATGTTGGGCGGGCTCTATACTATAGATTGTGAATTTTTTTCAAAATGATTTTCAATAGATTTAGAAGCTCGATGAATTTTGATTTCTTTTATAGTGAATACATACATACATATATGCTTAAGGCTCTAATAATCAAGTGTTTGATCCCTGCTTCAATACAATGCTACGAGGCAAAATTGTGTACCATTTTATTGGAATGCTTGATAGATTATTAAAATTTTACAGAAATACAATGTACTAAAAATGTGTACACCACAGGTCATCAAAAGACATGAATTAACGGAAATTTCTTGGTACACTCTTGATATTCCACAGCTGGTTTCACTTGTTAAAAAATTACTACAAGCTTATAGATTTTGAAACAATCATGAAAAGGTCAAACTAAATATTTCTATATATAATAAATGTCTTTACTGTATATATAATAAATGTCTTTAATGTTTATACTTAAAGAGACTCAGTTCGAAATGAACTTAAAAAAAAAACAATGTCTATTTAAAAAAATGTGTATTGTTTACTATGGGGTTTAATTACATGTACGAGAATAAAAATGTGTCTAAAATATAAGCAAAGGGGGACATATTCCGCTGTGTCCTAGGCGCCTTGCCTAAAGAAGGGGTTTAGTTCAACTCTACAATTTTATACTCTGTGTATACCATGTCAATACATGTCACATAAATATTACATATTACTCTTTTTAAATCATGCCATGTGCTTGTGTTATGAAAATGAACCAACTTGGTCACTTGGATGAGACTCAAACTCCTGACCACTTAATAACTAAATGAGCGTCTTACCACGACACCAAAGAACCAAATCAAAAATCTTCTTCCTTGGATAATTTATTGCGCACCAAGTCGAAAGCTTTCAATAAAATCTAATTGGGACAAATTATAAATGTGTGCAGGTATATATAGGTCAGGTAACATGTTATTACATATTGTTTATTTTCTTTTTTCAGATTTGTGGAGTTACTATCTACCCTTTTTATATTCCTGCATATCTTTTATTGGAGTGCTTATGTTGCTAGGTGAGCATCATATCATATAAAAATTTATTGTATTTTATGACAGTTGATAATTCATGCCGTTCAATAAAATTTGATGTAATTGCGTTCACTGACACCACACTGTTTCAAAATCCTTTTAATGGTTATTTAATAAGTACATTTTGGTATTATGTGAAGTGATACATTTAAAAGGGACTAATCCAAGAATATGGTCCCGTTGTTCATACAATGAAAATAAGTATTTCACTGTACAATTTAGGCCCGGTTGTTTCAAGTTCGATCAAAGTAAGCGTTCTTTTAAAGCATAGATTTTTACGTTCTACACCAATCAGACGATCCGTTTTCGTAAAAATCTATGATTTAATCGACCGCTTACTTTGATCGAACTTGAAACAACCGGGCCTTAATGTCCTGTTAATTTAATCTAACTAAAATAATCGTAATCTAAATTAAACAAACCAAACCTAATAACCTAACCAAACCAAACCAAACCTAACCTAACCAATCCTAACCTAACCTCATATATTGCTTATGAAATGTCAAAATGTACAGTGCATTTTTCGAAACTTTAAAGTGTAATATCTTATTTAATACTTACTTCTTAAACGTTAATTATCTTTCATTTTGTTATTAGCACATTCAATAATATAGTGAAATAATCATTTTCGTTGTTTATGCAATGGGACCATTATCTTGGATTTAGCTTTTAAAAGATATATTATGTTGATGTATTATGAATCAATCCGATATACATCGAGTGCCGTTTTACTATTGAAATTGATAATTATATTTTTAAAATGTTACAATTGATTTAATTGATTATGTATTCACTATTTCTTCTTTGAGGAAATTTGGATGTTTCGATGAAAAAAATTATTAACAAAGTGATGAACTTCTGCATCACTTCGGAAAGTTTTCAGACACAAATCTGTGGGGGCGAGGTCAGGAGAATAGAGAGAGTGTAGCAAAAAGGATCATGATCAAGGAATGTTAATTTTTTCTTTAGTTCTGACAGTGGGTTGCGTGGCGAACACACTTTAAAATTGTCCACTTTGGGGTATGACTAATACTTCTATAAAATAATGTATACAAAACAAGTACATACAGTAAATTCGAAATTCAAGATACAAAAAAAATATATTAAAAATCGCAAGCGATGCGATTGCGAAATTTGCTAAAAATCGTAAAACACATATTTCAAGAAATCATTTCGAAACGCATTATTTATTTTGCCAATACTAAGACCACCGTATTTCTATTTAATTTCTATTTTCTACAAAATTGATATATCTGTTGTTCTCACTTGTGAAAAAATCAAAATATCTTTTTCAATTTCGTCAAAATTAAAAAAAAATCAAATTATGTGAACTAAAACAAATTGATATATGGCGCAATGGGCTAAAAATTATTTCTGATTACGAATTACCGGGGTTTTTGAATTCTTCAGGGTTAATCTACTATGAAATTAGCATTTCAGGTTTTAAAAATTTCGAATTATGGCGAATTTCGAATTATCGGGGTTCGAATTAACGGGGTTTTACTGTATTTACCCAATTACCTGCTGTGGGTGAATATAACCGCTTTTTTAGAAGAAATAACAATCCGACAATACCATAACATACATGTTTTATCTCTATTTTATAATGTTCTTTTCAATCTTCAGTCAACTTAGTACCTGAAATCTAAATTTAACATTATAGCTTATCATAGTCTTCCACTCCATTCAGCCGACTATCCCCATTCATAATACTGAATTCTTCAGCTCCTCATTCATCACAAATCATAAGTATCTTATTTCACTAAATTGTTGTTGATTCGAAGAAATTGCCAGCTGGCAATACACCCTTTATAATGTCACGTATTTGTGAATCAACCCAATATAATAATATTGTGGAAGTATTTCATTTGACTCGTATTTGTTTTAACCATCAATCAAGTCACTGAAATTGTTTTTTACTCCCTTTATATTAACTTTTTTTTTTTTTTTAAATTTAATGGCTTGTCACCCAGTAAAAGGATGTTATTGCCAAAAACTAGTCAATAGGTCATCGACATAAACATTACAGCTCAATGCAATTACTCTCTAAAAATCGTAGTAACACTTTCAATACTTCCCGTCGGCAGTCTGTAAGCAAGAGCTGGATATTTGTAGGGAAAGGGACATTAAGATCTGCGGTCTTCCAACAATCTATGGCTAGGAGAGTTTGCTGACAATCTGGCACCTCCACATGTGCCTCATATCAGTGAATCTCCATCTTTAACTCATTTTTCAAGTCCCACGTCTTGGTTGGATGCTCCTTTTGCTATTCAAGAATTAACCTATCCTCTTCAAAACCTTAAAAATTCCTCGCCCGGGCTGGATAAAATATCCTATATCTTGATTCAACATTTTCCCACCTCCACTTTAAATTATTACTTATTTGTCATTAATAAAATATTTGAAACTGGACAAATTCCTGAGGAATGGAAAGCCCAATTGGTTCTCCCAATCCTAAAACCAAATAAAGACCCAGATTTTGGATGCTCTTACCGCCCAATAGCCCTATCTTCTTGCATGCTGAAGGTGGTTGAACATATGATTAAAAACCGTATTGATTGGTATGCAGAACATAATGAACTCCTTTCGTCCTCTCAATTTGGTTTTCGCAAAAAGAAATCTGTTTTTGACAACCTGAGTATTCTTACCTCAGATATTAGAATATCTCTTTCTCTCGGTAAGTGTACTGCAGCAGCCTTTATTGACATTCGTGGTGCGTATGACAATGTGAGCCCTATCTTATTAAAATATAAGCTTATAAAACTGGGTCTTCCATTAAAATTAGTACAACTAGTCTTTAATATTTTATGTGAAAGGACGATCTTAATAGATGGTCCGTCTCATAAATTAATCAGAAATCTTTGGAAGGGACTCCCGCAAGGTTCGGTCCTCAGCCCCCTTCTGTATAGTTTATTTACTGCTGACCTTGAAGAGTCCATTCGAGAGATATGCTCCATACTCCAATATGCGGATGACATAGCAATTTACTGCTCTGATAAGGATATACATGTTGCTTTAAAGAAGCTTGCTAGAGCTCTCTCGGGGCTCAACTCCTGGCTTATCTCCAATGGACTCGAAATGGCCCCCTCAAAAAGTCAGGCCATAGTTTTCTCAAGAAAACATCATATTTCCCAGACGTGTGTCACATTTGATGGCTTCAGTATCCCACTCGCCAATGAAATAAAATTTTTAGGCATTATCTTCAATAGAAAATTAAATTGGGCCTCCCAAGTAAACTCCATGGTCTCTAAGTGCGAAACGAAATTGAACCTCCTCCGTGCGACATCAGGTGTATGGTGGGGATCTCATCCTTTAACTCTGAAACTCATGTATAATGCCTTTATCCGGAACCATATAGATTATGCTAGTTTTTTGCTTGATCCTCTTCCGAAATATTTAGGAATAAAACTAGACAAAATTCAGTCAAAATGCTTGAGGTTGATTATTGGAACCATGAGATCATCTCCGATTAATGCATTGCAGGTGGAAACATTGGAGCCCCCTCTCGCAATCAGAAGGCAATATTTAGCTGACAATTTTACTATAAAGTGTTTCAGGGTCCCCAACCACCCTATTCTTATATTAACTTGTGGCGTCTGCTTGCTTGCTTGCCGGCTTGCCGTCAAAAAAAACTTTGGATCGATTTTTGACCCTTTTCCCGTGATCCAGTCGAGCTGAAACTTGGCAAGTAGACTCGTAGCGACGATCAAGAAGATCTATCAAATTTTCGTTAAAAAAATTAATAATTATAGTATAATTTTGGATTTTTAGAAGTTTTATTGGTTTTTTCAAATTGGAATCATTAGAAAAGTTTGATTAGCAACGGCAGCCCGATAACCGAATATTTTCTAAATTTGAATTACTCCATCGGTATACATAATAGGTGCTTCACTACGAATGTCTAAATTGACTGACAAATGTTTTTAGAATTTAATCTTCAAAGCATGAAGTGTCTTATCAAAGCTCAAAACATCTGACATTTTAGAAATATATTAAATTATGTTTTAATTCGTCTTTAATTGTTGTTATATTTTACAAAGAAAGGGAGTATAATAAAAACTTGGTTTTTATGGGTTACCTTTTTTAATACTAAATCCAATTTAAAATTGCATAGTTAGAACTGTCCATTTCATCATGTTGCGCAAAGTGTAGTGACTTGACAAATAATCGTATACAGTACTTGAGTTATGTCAACAATGCTGGCAGACGTGGTAATTTTAAAACAGGTTTTCAACTTACATATTTGAACTTGCGTACACTTGTTCGCAAATAAAAGCCACAGCGGGACACGTCATGTTTTCATAAATTATTGAAGGTAAAATACAAAACATGAAAAAAGAACTGTACTTTTAGTAAATAAGCATGGCACATTGTAAATTTATTTAAAAAAACATATTTTTTCACATCTTATTCAAAATACAATTTGATTAGAAATGCAATGGGTGCACTATATTTAATATTTTTTGGAATTGAATACAGTGTATTTATGTATATTTTAAAAATCAGTTTATTGCCTGAATTTAACATCCATCATTATTTTCTTCTTCTTTTAAGAATTCATTAATTAGTTGTCTGTGCTGCGGGAATACTAGAATTAAATCTTCGTAACATTTCTTGAATTCTAAAATATTTTCCAATCCTTGATGCGCTTTTGTTTTATACAGTAGTGCTTTAAAACTATTTTCATTTAACTTTAGTGCCCGGTCACAATCCATTATAACCTGTTATCAATTTTAAGCAATTAAACAAATTAAATTCTGATAAATGCTAGTTAGCAAACAAGACATAACAAAGAAACAACAAAAATTATCTATAGAAAGGTAGGTATTTAATTTCATCAAATACATTTTTATTTATCTACTATTAAAATGAATCCCTAGTTGTATTGTAAGTAAGAGGGAGGTAAAATTATTTGATCATTATTAATAGACATTAATGGTTGTGTCTATTTCCTCATTGATTATTTTTTTTACATATATTAAAGCCATTTTGAAAATAACTTGTATAATATGGATAAATATTGTTTTGGGGAATAGGGAATTCGAAATTTTTTCCATTAAAATAGTCACTAATATTTGTAACACTTCATTCAAAATAAAACGCAATCTCTCGTCTTTTAGCCAGACCAGACTCTTGAACCACAACAGCCTGCATGTTTTGATGCATTCGCAAAAAGCATGAATAAGCTTTTCTTTTACCTTTTCAAATTTGTCCAATCTTATAAGTGTCAAAGCTCTGTTTGTATAGAGCAGGCAACTGTCCTTGACTTGTTCAATTGCTTTGTCGTAGCACGTCAGCGCAAGCTCGTAGTCTCCGCGCCTAAAGGCTTTCGTGGCTCTTGTTTTGAGGGTATCAGCCTTTTCTCTACGTATCTTTCTATCTGCAGCTCTCTGTTCTGCATCTCTACCAACTTCTTTCATAAAAGCCTCTGGATCCATCTCATTCTACAAGTGTACAAATAAAACTATTACTTTTTAACTATTTTGGAGTTATCAAATAACTTTGGAAAAGGCTACTCAGATGTTCGCTTTCTTTTTTTCTAATAGTAAAATTGGGTGAAATTTTAATCTGAAAGAAAACTCGAGTTTGTTATTTATGTTAAAATGTAACTCTTGAGGAGGGCAAGATCCACTAGGGGCTTTAGAGCCAATACTATTAGTAATTATAAATTTTCATCAGTATTTTTGTCTTCCGCCATAACCAGCAATATTACAATAAGTGCATGTTGTTGTACACATTTGAACATATGGGACCCTGACCTGTGTAGTATGGCCCATGGTAAAAAAATCCCCAAAAGTGTTTGGCCATGCATGCCGTACGAATTTAGGCATAACATGGATTTTATACTGCTATCTATAATATATATTAGATTTAAATACATAATTTTTTGAAATAAAACAGTCAAACTCACTATGCGTATATTTAACTGATAACTCACTTACTTAGAGGTTAAAACCTTTTTGATAAAGAAATACAAATATATCTGTATCTATTGCGTATTATCGCATATATCTAGTGTGTACTATGTACTATGATATTAATAATGTCTTGTACCATTATGGAATTATCATGTCTAGAACACTTACAGAATTGCTAGGCTTTTCTTGTTTGTGGCACGCTTTTTCATTTATCACTGTTCTATCGCTGTTTATTTTAATTTCTATATCTCCATCCGGATCTAGATTGGTTTGATTTCCTTCAGAGAGATATCTATCTGCCAGCATTTGTCCCCTCTGGGAAATATCCCTGTCTTGAGATGACAGTTGGGATACTATTTGAGATACTTCTGCAACTCTGTGCATAAAGTTGTTCCATTCTTCATTTTTTTCCATATTGAAACCGATAACAAAATTAGAGTTGCATAATTTAAAAAAACTTGTCGTCCGACTCACCTTGCTGGTATTAATAAAGTAAACAAAGTTCTCTGTTGTCATGGACACGTGCATCATATTGATTTCAAAACATTTCATTGTACCTACCTAAGATATTAATTTAATTTAGGAATGAAGACTTAAGTACCTAGCACAACGATAATTAAATTTAAATGTGAACACGTTTGTTACCTATCTACATAAAATAACAATATATGTAATATTTTTATTAAATATTTGAAAAAATCTTCTGTTTAAAAATGATAATTTAGACTTTCTTTGCACAGATTTTTATGTATTTTTGTATTCCAAAAATGATTTCGTATTGTAGATTTATAAATCTGCAATAGTATTCTCTTAGCTCTTAAGGGACATTCTCTTGTTATTGTAGTTCTCTCCAGCAATCTCTGTTCTTTGAGTGTTCTCAACCTAAGTTGAAATATGAATGAAAAATTTCTTCAATATATACTTTTTACATATACAGGGTGTCCCGTATCTCGACGTCAAGCCGAAATCGGGTGATAGGCCAAGTCATAATAGTTATCAGAAAATATTTAAAAAAATCTTAAGTCATTTGTTTTAAAAATTATAAGCATTTAAAAAAATCGAAAAAATCTACACCCTGTGACGGTTTTTTCACTCCTGTTGCTACAAATCTTTATTTTTCTTCATTTATTTTTATTATTATGTAATCCTGAATAATGTTTCTGTAAACTTTTGTCGAAAATTCAAAGCCAACTACTCCAGCTTGGAAGAAAATGTCACTTTTTGACCAAACCGGGTTTCATTACAAAAAATATATATTTTGTCCACAATTTAAGAAATAATCTAGCAAGTGTTATACCATTTTGGAATCCTTATTAAATGCGCCAACTTTTAAAGTTACTTGCCAACCTTGTGTGGTAAATTTTTTTTCCAGTATAGTCAGTTAAAACTGGGAAAAGTATTGATTTTGAATACTTGGTTTGGTCAAAAAGTGTCATTTTTTTCCAAGCTGGAGTAGTTGGCTTTGAATTTTGGACAAAAGTTTACAGAAGCATTATTCAGGATTACATAATAATAAAAAAAAATGAAGAAAAATAAAGATTTGTAGCAACAGGAGTGAAAAGACCATCACAGCGTGTAGTTTTTTCGATTTTTTTTTAAACTTAGATTTTTTTAAAATATTTTTCTGATAACTATTATGACTTGGCCCGATTTCGGCTTGACGTCGAGATACGGGACACCTTGTATATCTAGAATTTATTTCTTTAATAAATCATTTTGTCTAAAAGCACAAACTCTGATCATGAATGCAGTGAAACTACTATTCAAACAATATATTATGCATTTAATAAAATAAAAATCTATACCAAAATTTTTTTTTAATATTGATGTATAATTTGAGTCATTTTTATCTTATAAGATTCATCCCTCAGAATTTTGTCCACTGGAGGCATGTACATAACTTGTGGAAGGGTGTGCAGTTTGAGAAAAGGGCTTCTCAGACACATAATCGATAAAACATGGTAGATGTCATTCTCGTAACGAGGGACCATTAATTATATTTTTATTTAATTGAGTTTATTTTGAAAATTTTATATTTCATAACGTTCAGTTGACATGAAATTACACGCAGAAAGAATTCACTTTTAGTAAGAGAACAGGGTATTATTACACAAGAAAACCCAATAAAAAAATGGCAAACAAAAAGACCATCATTAAATAGCATATTGAATATTAAAAATTCATTCGATTTGATACAAGTCAAATAAAATGATTAATACTATGCAGATATATGAACCAGATGTTCTTGGAAGGTTTTAATCATTTTCTTTGACTTGTCTCAAAGCAAATGAATTTTTAACGTTTTACAAAAATATGTCAGAAATATTGAAAAAAACGCGAACTTTAACTTTTTAAAATTTATCTCCGTAACTGTTGACATTTCACCCGAATTGTTAATGAATATTTTCTGTTCAAAATTGGATGAAGAAGATCCCCCAAAGTTTTTGCCACTAGCTACGAGTTACCCTGTATAACCAAATTTATTCACAATAATTAATAGATATTTCTTTGTACGGAATTGTTAATGGAACTAATTCTAATTAAACTTTCGTTTTTCAGTTTGCACTCCGCTTGGCTTCGTTAAACTTTTTGGTGTGGTCGGTCAAGTTTTGGTGAAGCCACAATTCTTGAGAGATTTCGATGAGGAGTTCTACGCATATTCACTTGAGGAGGAAACTGTGCGGCGGAGACTTAAACATGTGCAAACTACGGGTAAAAAAATTATCCTTTTTGACGTTCACCAGATTATGGTGGGGCATTTTGAAAAATATAATCCTTTTATAGACTACATTCACACATTGCCTATTTCAAAAGCGAACAAGATTTTCAAGTATTGTAAAGAGATTTTCAAGATGAAATTACCCATTGTGACATAAAACCACAGATAAAAATTTGGTATCTTTACTTGCCATACGTAATGAAAAGGTAAAAAGAATATTTTTTTTATTAACTGTAGGATAGTATTAACTGTAGAACTTATGAAATTGTTAATAATAATGAACAATTTTTTAAAAAATGATCAAAAAGGAATGCCCTATTGCACCATAAATGCAATTTTTTAGCAGAGTCAGAACTCCAACTTTACTTTACTTTACTTTCTCTTGTACGTCGATGAAATAATATTACACTTGATCTTATTAATTCAAAATTCGAGGGACCCAAAAAAATATTTTGAATTATGTGGTAGAACCCCATTGATTTAAAATACAATGTACCAAAAAAAATCACAATGCAATAGTAAAATTCGCCAGAAATCATAAAACTCATAAAGAAAGCCATTAATTTTGTAAAAATGTCTATATTTTTGCATATTTCAAGAAATAGTTTCGAAAACGCAATATTTACTATGCTAATACAAAGATTGTGACATTTCTATTATTTTTTTATTTTTAAATTTATTTGGTAAATGTACAAACTTAAGAGTTTTCAATATAATTTAATTAATACACATTTATATTACACGCTTACCCACTTTTAAATGAGAATTTATTCTCGTGTTTAAAAGTGGGGGCATTGTCATACATGTATATATCTATTATTAATGAAATCGTTAGTGTAAGACATAGATTAAATAAGTAAGATATAGAAGAAGAAACATTAGATTAAGTTATAAAAATTAAGACATTAAATTAAGTAAGTAAGATATAAACAATACAAGAATACAAAAATGTGAGACCCAATATTAACATAACATTGCTTTTCTCACTTGCGGAAAAAAACAAATATTTTTTCAAATTTTGTATTGCCAGGGTTCGACTTAATGAAGTTTTACTGTATTACACAGGTATGTTGTGGATGTAATCGATCTTTTATTATTGTTCAATAATATTAGTATAAGTAAAGTAAAATATTTCTTATTATCTCATATCTTAATAAAAAATTTGATGGTGGCTTTTGGTAAGGAGTGTTCAGTGGAGCAGTGGAGGTCACAATAAATGCTAAAACAAAGGAAATGTGACCATTGTCGCATAACAAATATCCTTAAAAACAGGCGTAAAAATCGGTCACCGGTGACCCCATTGGAATGCATATACTGGCGCCAGTCACCTCCATGGCAGTCAATGTGTTAAAGAAGGATAATTCAATTTTATTTATTTATTTTTTATATAACATTTACATTACAAACACAAATTTAATTCGTAAGTGTTATAAATAAGTTAGAAATATATAAACAAAAGCATATATTAAACATATATAAAATCATTCACATCAAAAGTGTAGGAGAATCCTGTTTCGGAATCCCTCTCAGAGATATGGAACAGATCAATATCCAAAGTAATATTTTTTTTAAATTTTTTTTTTTTAATTTATATTTTTTTATTTTATTTGTTTATGCCCATTAGATATAGGCTTTTACATAAAGAATATAATATAAAATTCAAAAAGCACATACCTTTACCATACCAAATACCAAAAAGCACATACAAAAAACACATTAAACAATACAGTGAAACTCTCTTAATACGTTTTTCAAGGGACCAGCAAATAAAAACCGTCAATTCCTATGTGCAAACCTTAATTTTAAAAGAAAATATACAAGTTATCTAAATTACTATTGCAAAAAAAATACCTATCTTAAACTAATAATATTATTAAAGGAAAAGTCAATCAGAATTTAAATATAATTCGGTGTATAAACCTAAACCATAACATAAACCTCACGAATACGAAAAAAAATACGAAAATTACCTGTATCTACTTCCCCTGGCTTGGTAAAGATTGCACATTTATAAAAAAGAACCGTTTGTAAATAGTATTCTACTTGACTTCATTTTAAAAATGTATCCCTTTTGATGATTTCTACATAATTTAGGTGTACATTCAACATTTCGCCTTGAGCAAACTCAATGGGGCAAAGTCCAAAACAACCCGCCAATTCAGGGGCGAACTCGGCGAACTTAACCCAATAATACATTAAATAATATTCTTTTGAGATTAATAACGATTTTCTTTATTTTAATTACGTTTGATTTCACAATATCTTAATATTTTCCCGGGCGCAAAGCATATTCGTGATATTTTTTATCATTGAATTAAATTTGATCTGTTTTTTTGTAACTTAATTAGAAAACAATCGGAGATATTACGTAATTAATAGTCCCGATTGTTTCCTCGAAGAAATACAACCAAAATGAGAAGAATTTCGTTTAGGCAAATTAATTTTGCACCGACGTTGTTTGATTTTGCGATTGCGACTACTTATATGAAAAATTATCATAAATAATCGCCGCATAAAATTATTTATTAAATATTATTTCACTTCTCAGTATTTAACCGTTCTGTTTTGTTTTACAATTTTTTTAATAGATTTTTAAAATATCTTGTTGTTCAAGAGACAAGTTTATTCATGGATAAACGCTAACCGTCGGTCGTTTATTTTATTTCTCAAGAAACTAATCAAATCGAGCTAATCAAAACTAAACCGGAAGTAATGAATAGCCCCCAATGATACCTACGAAAATTAAACAATTAAATTTCAGCATTTTAATGAAAATAATTCAAAAACAGATTTATTTTTTAAGAATGAAAATAGCATGGAGTAAAAATAATCAAAGAAAAATTAGTACAAGCAAGTTTAAAGGATTATTTGCGCTGATCAAAGCCGACTATAAACACGTAACTCGCCAGTCGGGTATGCCGACTATCACGCGAAAATTATTGTACGATATATGAGTACTTGAATTATGAATTGAGTAATTTAAGTGATTAATTGTCTTTAAACTCAATTTGTTTAATTAGGATTGTACGTCCCGCGACTTCACGCGACGCGAGGCCAGCGCCACATTGCGCAGACCTTCTGTCGCAGATCTTCCATTTTACTGTATCTAATTTTTTTTCCATTATATAATACGCACTTATCAATCGCACTGCGCGGACATTCGACGAAATGACGCGACCGCGACATCCGACATCTGCGCAGTGTGGCGCTGGCTTGTTTTGCTGGCTTTGTTTTACTGAATTTATCGGCAGTTATTTCACGCATTTGAAATGATGTTGAATGATTTTAATGAGCTAAATAGACCTAGGAAGCAAGGCAATGTAATAAATAATTAAAAATAAAGAGTATAATTGATATAAATACTTGTGAATTTTAATTAAATTACGGATACTTGTGAATTTTAATTAAATTACGGTATATTTTGGACGTTAAATATTGACGAAAATGAAACAAAATATTACAGTAGTACCTACCGAAAGGGCTTCTGGAATTGTAAATTATCAGGTGCACCTGCTAATGTAATTGTGTATTACATTCGAAATGGATTTTTCGGTCAATTAAGAATGTTTGCATAGTTAAGAATGAAAATAAATCAAAAATTAATATCACCAATGCCGCTCTGCGAGTATTATAGGAGTACATTTGAAAGCCAAGCATTCTTTGTTTATATTGGGGATTAAGTTTTATTGTCTTGCCTTTTCAAATAATAGAGTTTTTGTCAAAGTACTTTTATGGCTCTGCAGGAATTATTTATTGTAAGCTGCCCATTTTGTGAATTTTGAGATTTATTTGGGTTAATTGTTTTATTAGTCTATTCAAATACTGCAGGGTTTTTTCAGCCCCTAGAACTTTTGTTACACTGCCAAAACCACTTAATTTTTATTGCGCCCATTTCTCAAAATATTATTTTTAGGAATGTTGAACAAAATTTCATCTTCCGAAAAACGTATTATGAAGATTTATTTGTATGAATAAATTGAGTTCAGCTAAAAATATTAGCACAACTTAGGCGAGAAACGAAAATAAGCTAGAAACTTATTAAACCTAACAAAATTATCAGATTTGTATGGGACTTTTTCGGGACCGCAGAATTTAAACTTATTTAGCGGGAGAACTTGTTAAAAGTGAATTTATTAAGCGAGTTTCACTGTATCTGTATTGTTTATTGTTCAGCATAGCAGTAGCTCTTCCCACAGGCATAACCATTGGCATAATATTTATTTTACATAGTATGTCCAGTCTAGGCGGGCGAAAGTGCAATATGTTTTGTCTGTTTTTGAGTGAAAAAAATTGTTCACTATCCACATGTATTATATATTACATCTATAACATATTGTTTCTAGGCGAGGGTTATATATCCCCTCCACCCCTGGGTCCACCGCCGCGTGGGAATCCTCTCGTCTCGTTTAGTGATTTTGATGACACTCGTGAAGAGGAGGGAGGTATCGGGACCAGTTCGGGTCTCCTCCGCCTTAGAAATGGAGAACTGCAGGCGGGCTTGCAACAGAGAGTTCAGCAACTTCAACATAAGAGAGAGGTAAACGACTGCCGTTGATATTTCTACCAACACATCCAATTGATTTACATTTGAAGTGTTTCTATCTCTAACCAATGTTATCTTTTTATTATATTATATGCATTATATTATAATGCAATGAGTGAATATTTGAAGATTACCAAATATAAATTGTTTGCTTTATCACAAAATTTTACACAAGAGATGTAAGACATAATGTGGATTGCTTTTCTTACTGTTTTATTAATTCCATAGACACTGTTTGCCTTGTGGTGGCCACAGAGACAGAAGTTTGTGATGATTGTTTAGTGCCTGATTGGATCTAACAATTATTTTTCTTCAGTTGGTGGATGGACAGCGACGCACCTCTGCGCTGAGAAGAAACGTGGTGTACCCTCTGGCTGTACTCATGTTACTGTTCCTAACAGGGATTGCCGTACTTATGGTGCTACAAAATACTTTGGAGCTTCTTGTTGGATTCAAAGCATTGCCTTTATCAACGACTGTAAGTTTTAACCATTATTTTTAGGCTCAGATTTTTCAATAAAATTTGTTGAATCTCCATTATAACTTAACTTATATATTTAATAACAAAGACTCTTCGGATACCCAACATTTCCTCGGATGATGTAAAAAAACATGTTATAAAATATTAAGAAACCAAATCATTTCATTGTTGCAATGAAAAAATAGATAATAAACTCTGATCGAGAATGCATCCAAAGTATGGCCACCCCTTCATGACTCACAAGACAAAGTGTGTGTGTATGGGAGCAGCTGCTATTGAACCACAATCAGTCACTCAATGTGTCCTGCTCTTACACTAATCATCTAACGTTATTATAAACTGTGTCATGAGGTCATTTATTTGATAAATAATTTTAAGTAAAACATTTTTTTTATAATAAGAATACGCCTAAACTTTGGTGAATAGCTTATAATAATTTTTATTACAAAATTCATATAAAAAATTTGTAATTTGGTGATGTACAAATACAAATTATATCAAAATGTAAAGCAAAGGCACTGCACTTTTTAGCAATTCACCCTGGGGATCAGCTCGCTGTCCCGCCTGGGACCGTGGGGCGCCGGGATGCAGGTGGTGGTACTGCTGTACCTGTATGCGGCCTCTTGCACCGGGCTGTACGGGGGAGGGTTCCCAGCGCGCATGCGTCCCCGTGCCTCGCGCACGCCCCTCACCCTACTCATCGCCAATTGTGCCCTGCTGCTGGTGCTCAGCTCAGCCCTGCCATTGCTCGCCAAGATATTGGGTAAGGTCTAACTAATTGTTTATCTTTTTATTGACATCTGGATTTTTGTTAAATATACAGGGTGCCTCATAGCTGGTAGCAAAAACAAAAGTTAATAACAAAATCAATTTTGATTAGAAAATATTCTTTTCGCTTTATGCAATGTTGACAGTTACGGAGATAAGAGACACCGAATTTTGATAACATCAAAATTGAAGGAAGAAGACTCCCTAAATTTTTGCTCCTATCTACGAGACACCTGTATATTGAGAAATTACTTTGAAATATTTTTATTATTACAGTTTTATATATTGTATTCTTTTGCAGGGGTAACAAACTTTGATTTGTTGGGTGACTTTGGAAAAATTGAATGGCTTGGCAACTTCAAGTTGGTGTTGCTGTATAACCTGGTGTTTGCTGCGGCGGCCACGCTCTGTCTCGTCAACAAGTTCACGGCAACTGTTAGAAGAGAGCTGTATAATAGGTTAGTTGAGAATGTTCATATTCTCTCTGATTGCGTCACATTTCTCAATTGACCCTCAGTGCTTTGTGATGGTAACAAACTTATGTGACAATAACATACTCGCGTGACGGTAACAAACCTGTGTGACGGTAACGACTGCGATCGTATTGGCCATGCCTTGTGATATAGCATTGTTAACATTGCTTTAATATCATCGCTGCACAATCATGCCTTTAATTTACTAATACGGTTACGGAAGGTCACTTCTATTATCATAAATAATATCATAGCTATTATTTTTGTGTAAGGTTTGAAATAAGACTGAGAATTCATTTAAGTATTCTAATAGACATTCCCTTTTATCCTTGCAGATGCACGTTCTTCTTTCATTATTCATCTCATTCAATTAAATTTAAACAATCACGCCTTGAATATTTTTCTTTTATTTATAAGTTTTGGATCGAATTACATAATATGTTGACAAAACTTATTATTTTACAAGTATACTGAAATATCTTTAATAGAAACCATAGATTTTTAATTTTTTTTTATCCAAATTCAATCAACACTCATAACGAGGGCCAAAAAAGATCCTCAGTCAGGATATCTTTTTATACATTAACAAAGATTTCAAAATTAAGACAGTAAAGAGATTACTTTTAGGTTTTTAGTGTTACAAAATAAATAAAAAGCATTCAGCTTGAGAAACTGCCATTAGATTGTAAATTTTTTATTATCAGATGATAATATAAAAGAAAACTTTAATCCTACTATGACCAATTTTGTTTATGGAGGCCTGTGGAGTTCTGATGTGATTTGTTATTTAATTAACCTTTTGCACTCCATTGTCCCTGCAAACAATTTATGTACTTTTTCTCAAAAAAGGATCCTAGTACCTATTGGCGCAGGTATTAGACATTACATTACTTCTATATAGTAGTTGCTGTTGTTCGAATGCACACACTGTCAAGTCATGCAGTTTCAATTGCACATAAAATAAATCAGTTTATATTTTTGTGATGTAATAAAAAAGAACTTCGAACTAAGTGAGAGTGAATTTGTTTTTAGTTTGTTTGGGTGATGTTTGACAATATAAGTGTGTTTTTAATATACACAGTGAAAAATTGGCAGAAACAAGATACAATCGGAGTTCTAGTAAGGAATCAGATTCACTAAGGCATAAAATGAAAAGTGGGTGTCCTTGAGTTATCGAGTAGCAGGTCAGGTGTTTCAGTTGCAATAAAATGCTCTGGAGTTCCTGGTATGTCATACCAAAAATAGTCTAGAGTGAAAAGCGTTAAACATATCCAATTAACACGCCAATTCAGAAATTGCACATGGACAAGCCTTTTTATCATTTTGCCATTTTGATAAAAATTCATAAATCGATACAGATATATGCTTTAAACAAAAGACTACTATAAGCCTAGTTGACTCTGGATCCTATGATTCCAATGTCAATTATTGGAACTGTTTCACCTTGCTCCAATAGAGAGGGAATGGATAATCCTGTTCATCGGACTACTTTTTCCATTAAAAATGGATTGACCATGTAAAGTTC
The DNA here is from genome assembly GCA_016648135.1 of Agrypnia vestita. Taxonomy (NCBI): domain Eukaryota; kingdom Metazoa; phylum Arthropoda; class Insecta; order Trichoptera; family Phryganeidae; genus Agrypnia; species Agrypnia vestita. Next base: position 488,396 of record JADDOH010000050.1, read on the forward strand.
TCTTCTTGGTATTGTTTGGGTCTGATAGATACAAGTAAAGTATCTATTAGTAGTAGAGAGTATGGAAGTAGTCAGAAGCAGGCGTATTTTCCTTTTGTAGAAACATGTACACTGAAAAATTAGACAACTAGAAAAAATATTCTGGTCCTGAAATAAAACGAAATTTAATCATTGAAGAAAAAATCTATATAATATGTACTTGCTGCCGCGTCATTACTAAACTGTTATGTATTCATTTTGACTACACAAACATCTGTCAATAATCAGTGAGATACAGTGAACTGACAGGGATTTCAGATTTATTCATAAAAAAATATTTATAATAAATATGAATTTATTCTGTTTAGAATTTTTACATATCACAGGAAATCTGTTAGAATAAATTATGTTTATTAAGTTTACCTTGTATAGCGTAATATATTTAAAAAAAATGGTACATAATTAATTTCCTGTGTTTGTTTAATTTTCAAATAATGACCTCTTCAATTATTATGACACTGAAAACGTTGGTGATAGTGGTTGTTTATTTTATATTTCATATGTAAAAGTGCATCAGTCCCCATTGATTAATGCAACTCAACCACCTCTTTCCATTCTTCTGTAATTAGTATGGTTACTCATTAATTAATTATTTGAATGTCATCTCTGCAAAAACGCTTGTTTTTCTGCACTATGTGCATATTTCTACAATCTGTTAATAAATCGGGTTGGATATGAATACAATTAAATTGTGTAATGTATTTATATTATTTCTAAATCTAACCTATTGAAACTGTTATGTAATGTATATAATTTTTATGTTGCATACATAAAATTATACACACATGATTCATTAATGTTTACTAAAGGTTAGATTTTGTTTTTATATTCTGCTTCAACAGAGTTGTGTTCTAATTTTTAAAAATGCCTGCTTAAACAAAATCTGCTAAGCTTTAGAAATTTTTAATGCTAAGCACAAATGGCGCCAGAATAGCGGTTTAGTAGTGCCAACATGATGCGCCGGATGGATATCATAGCGTTGTGCCCACACACATACAATGCACTTGCAAGTTTGTGTTGTGACCTACTATGCAGAAATTTTTTATGAATAACTTTGAGTATTAATATTGTTGTGCATATTATTCATGTTATGAACAATATCAATATTTTAATAAAAATATGTTTGCAGTTTGCTTGTGTGCTTTGATAGCCTGGAATTGTATTATTGCAATAAAAAGGTAAATATATAATGGCACATTTTGTGTGTACTATTTGAATGTCTCACAAATAATTTGCTCATTTGCATTTTTGAGATTTTGTGAAGCTTAAAGATCATAAACAGATAAATATTTTTTTGCATTTTGAAACAATTCTTCAATATTCATGCTATTGAGTGTGGGATGCCTTGAATATGAATAATGTGATGATAAATTTGAGAACTTATTTTCTATTAAGTAAATATAATTTTTACTTGCCCACTTCATTTACACGTGTTTATAACTTAGGTGTCAAGGTTTCAGCGGCGAAAAATTTCTAAAAGATTTCCATTTGGTATATTTATAATTATTTATTAATTTTAATCTTTTACTTTTAATTTCATAGATGTCTTCTTTTGCATCAATATACTCAGGGTTGATCTCCTATTTTTATACCACAAATTGTGTCAGTTCCCATACAGAATTAATAAATTATTTGTTTAATATAAGTGGCTGAAAAAAGTTGACATAACGCAAGCTTATATCTAGTAATCTTTTTTAAGCAAATATTCTTTCTGTAAGTTAAAAAATGTTTTTATGGTTATATTTAAAGTTGAATAATTTTACAATATGGCAAGTTGCTGAAAGCTACATATTTATTAAATTAATAATATTTAATCAAATAAAAAAACCTTTTCTAGTAGGTCAGCAAAAATAAATTAAAATATTCAAGTATTTTATTTATTTTTAGCAAAATTATATTCAAAGGGGTATGAATACAAATTAAAAACAATAAAATGCGATCATACAGTCAAACGAATGATTGATAGATTCATTTTAACTAGCTTAGTAAATTTTGAAGTTCACTGATAGAGGTTTTCGGTACGAGTGAGATAGATGCTACCCCAGAATCATCTTGAAAATGTAGTGTTTCCAATATAATAGTATGTATGTACTGACATTTTCTTAGAGATTTGCCTTGTTCATTCAGTAAAATCCTGTTGACATTTTGAAAACTGAAATTTGACATCATTCAAACCTTTCAGATTGAAATTGTCAATTTCATAGTTAACTATGGTATCCAGCAGGGGCGTGCAGTGAGAACAAGAGACTTGATTTTTATTTAAACATGTATTTTGAAAAAAATCTAAATTAAATATTTATCTGGCAGAATATTATAAAATATTAAAATCCGAATACAGTAAAACCCCGTTAATTCGAAATTCGCCATAATTCAAAATTTTTCAAACCCACAAGTCCCAAAATGTTAATTTCATAGTAGATTAGCCCCGATAATTCGAAAACCCCGGTAATTTGTAATTCAAAATAATTTTTAGCCCCTTGCTCCATAAATCAATACATTTTATTTCACATAATTATAGAAGATATGAAGCACTGTCTTTCAGTATCCACAATCTATCCATAAGTAAAAGTTATCAAGCGAGAGATCCACTCCTTCGTCATCAGTGACAGCCGTGAGGACTCTCACCTAATCCTAAAAGCATGCATAAAATGCTTGCTCTCCTGCAAGTCAGCAGTCTCTAGTTAAATGAAGTATGTACTTGTAGGTTTCCTCATTGTTATGCTTATCTACGTTCTTATTATCAATAATTGAAGAAAAAGTATCCGAGACCCTGTAAAGATATTAACACTGGCGAAGTACTGCCATGTGCAGCAAGTGGGATACCTTCACATTACGACTTGTTAAAAACAAATTTTTCCATAAAGATATAAATGATCATCACCAAAATACAATTATTTTGAAATTGCAGGTTTATTTACAATTAATATTTGAATTAGTGTATGGTCAACAGATGAAGGGTTATATAGTTACTACAAAAATAAAGGAATAATTTATTTTAGTTAAATGCGCAGCTATTATATATTGCATTGATTAAATCTTTTATATTTACATATGTACATGCAGTGTGGTCCCTACAATCTGAACAATTAAACACCGAGCCTGATCGGTTTAACAAATGTTCGCGTTACTGGAATCTTTAAGAAATAGAAGAAAACTTATGCATATTTTAAATCAATAATTTTTTTTTATGTAATATGTAATAATTCACATGTTGTCGGGCAAAGTAGATATTTATGTGTTAATTGTCTACATATTTAATATTAAAAAATCTGGAATTTTCTTCTGACAAGTACCTTTTGCATGGTTTTGATATGGTAATTGACCCACTCCAAAAATAGCATCTTCATGTTCAACCGTGTTAGGTGTTTGTCCTTCTTCTGTAATGCTTTCAATTTCTTTCAGTGCATTCTCAATAATTTAATCAGTCATAGAACATACCTCCATATAGTTTCCAATACTCGTGCCTGAATGTGCGGGTCGTTCTTAGATTTTACAGCGGGATTTGCGGAACATTTGAAAGTTTTAACATTTTATGGGACCTTCTAATGCAGATGCTACATAGTCAAAATTTTTTTTTTTTACCATTCAAATCCAGTATTGTGGATTTACCAATATATTCCTCGCTAATTTCATATATCTCTCTTCGCTTTCAAGTGTCTTTAAAAATTATATTTTTTTATTCAATAGTTAACGTCTTGCGATTTTAAAAAAAAATTAATTTAGCAGTAAACAAAGTTGCAACTATACTCAGATGACATGGTAAGCAAAAGAAAGTTGCTTCTTCACAGATTGGGTAATAGTTGTTACCCATATGTCCCTTCACCCACCCCGCCTCCGTCACCCGATGGTTTGAATTACTGGAGGTTTGGTTCATAGGCGGTTCAGATTACAGAGACTACTGTATGTATTTTAACAATGTCATATTTGTGCTAACGCAAAACTATTAGGTGCTGCATTTATTTTCATTTAGGTTTTTTTTTATACTATAATAACTTTTTTACTTGTGAAAGTATTTGAAAATATTTAACAAATTACATAAATTGGCAACAACATAAAAAATGTATTAAAATAATTTATAATAATGGTGTTTAAATATGAATAAAAATATTAAATTGTTCAGACATTTAAATGATTTAAGCGTTAATATAATATGTATTTTTGTAGTTGTTTTATAACACTTTTAATTTATTTTATTATTTTCTAGTCTTTCTATTGGTTGTTTTATTATTACTCTTTTATAACTCTCTCGACTTCCAGTAAACTTTAGACTTATAAAGTGCATTTAGCTATGAAATTTAGGTATTCAGGCAGCCATTTTTGTGTATCTGAATAGGTTGTTTTTATCTTAACACTATAATGCTGAATTTTATCTCTAATTTTATTAGATTTTTTATTTTGTATTCATAATAATAATAATACATATTAGAAAAGCAGTAGAATTTTATACTTTGTTAAAATATTAAAGAACATTAAAATGATAATTCCAAATTATTATCATATAATATAACATGGAAAATCTTGCTACCCCAATGTATGTAGTAAATTACAAAATTATTTAATCTGTGATAAAAAAAGACATGTAAATTTAAGACTTTTAAAATTATTGGTGTAATTATTTATGTATTTTAATTTAAAATAACAAGTTCCAAATTGAAGCCATACTATGTATATTAAAGCAAAGTAATTAAGCAATTGTCAACATCATATCCCATTTTAAATATTATGTCGCTTGCATTTAATTTCAGTCAACATTTCATAGCACAATAATTACAAAATATTTGAAGATGTGTCATTTTCATTTTAATATCTATAGGATACTGATATTATTTCATTATGTTAAGGTTATTTATTCAATCTTAATTAAGTTTGTGCTATAATGATGTCTTAAACTGTTTTATGTATTTTTATAAGGAAACAAGACAAATAAAGTAAGTAAAATACACCTCATTGCATTTCTTATCACAATTAATCTACATTTAATGACATTTTCATTTCTGCATGTTATTTACAGAAATTAATTCGCTTCGGCTTCGCTTACATAATTCATGCAAAACTTCTTCAAAATTTTTTTACATAACAAGTGTTGAAGCATACAGCTGTCGAATCATATATTGATTATTTTGACTACATAGCAAATTTTAATTTTAAAAAGTTTTCTCCAAATAAAAAGTATGTATTATAAAAATTTACTTGACAATTGAATACCTGATAGAAATGAAAATCCAAATTTGGTATTTATATAAATAGCAGGGGGCGTGCAGTGAGAACAAGAAGCATGACTTTTCCTAAGCATATATTTTAAAAAGAAACTGAAATAGGATATACAGTACTCTCTCGCTAATCCGCCACCACAAAATCCCAACCATCGGTGGATTACTGAAAACGGCGGATTATAGTGTATATGTACAACAAATTGATTAAAATAATGAAATTTTGGACAAATTGCGTATTTGTATTTAAAAGTCAACAAACATGTAAATTAAATTTCTCAGCTTTCAAAAAAAAGCGCTAATTTGACTTGTTTTTTACCAGAATATATCTATTTTCAATAACTTGATCACGCATTTTACCTGTAACCATGTCACATGACATTCCATTTTCTTGAGCTAATTTAATACAAATATCTACGCCATCTAGAGCATCGTCAGATTTGAGGGTACAACCTAAATACAACATGGGTGCAAAACATCAGCAGTTATCGATGTGTGACGTCGACTCTCTTGCTAAAACCACGAAAAAAGTGTTTATTCTAATTGCGAGTATGCACCAGTCCTCATTGTTCGGCGTTTCCCTATTCCAGACTCTGCTTTAGTGACGTAGTTTTCAATTTTATTTCTGTTCTTCTGAATGTCATAAACAGTTGACTGCCAAATACGGAACTGATTTGCTATGTCTGTAAAAGGCCCCCCTTATCCACTTTACTTAGGATTTCTATATTTTGCACTAAAGTTAATGTTTCGTGCTTTTGTTTAGTGGATTGCATGGGCGACATTTGACACTGGTTGTCGGAGGCGGACCTAAAAGTTTGTTTAAAGCATTGTGCACCAATCAAACAATCCGTTTCCGTACAAATCTATGCTCTAAACGAACTTTCATTTTAATCCAACTTGAAACAACCGGGCCTAAAGAGTGGTTGCTTTTGAGTATATAAGTCATGCTTCTTGTTCTCATTGTACGCCCCTGCTAAAAAGCATGCGAAAAAATGATATAGAAGGCCCGTGTGTTAGTATCCATCTTTAACTACTGATGGCATCACTGAAGCAAAATTGCTTAACACCATCTTTCAAATGACGTCTGTCAACATTTCAATAGTTTTGTCTTAATAGCTGGAAATGCCAGTGGAAGTGTATGTTTGCAATCACGGAAAAGTGATAGTGTATGTTTGCAACCAAGGAAAAAGAGCAATATCAGTTAGTGATTTGATTCCTTTATTTGGATAGGAAGATGTGTGAGGAAATCAAAGTGAAGTTGCATGCCATTTGAATTCATTATTCAAGTGTGGCGGAATATCTGTCTATCAAAGACTTCCATACCTACTTTCCCATATAAATAGCTTCGTTCTTGAGACATCTATAATATATCTTGACTTATACAGCCCTCTTCTAGTTGCATACTCTATAACTACAAAAAGTTCTCTGCGTCCTCAATTTCTGTGAAACTGACTTGGTAATGGTTTAATCCAACATCCTTATTTGTAAATGTAAAAAAAAATTACAAAAGGTAATTCGTTATGATTAATATAAGAAAATTAAAAATGATTTTTAATGGTAAAATCGCAATTAGCATGGATGTGCGACTACAAAATATTTAATTTTTACACAAATTTCTCAGTTTCGAATTTCTCTGCCTGCCAATACAAAATTGATGTTTTAATTTAATAAGTAGGTACCCACACACCAATGTTAAATCCATAATAACTTTCTATTCTTTATGGTTTGCAATATACGTATTTATGTACATATTTAATTTGAATGAATTATCCTGCAAGCTAAAGCTCATTTATTCATTCTTATATTATTAGGGGTACCTACCGGAAAGTTTTTTCATATTCAAAGAAAAGTAGTTTTTTTTTAAATATGTATATTTTATTGAGTAATATAATTTCCATAATTGTCCAATACGTGTAGCCAAGTGCTGGGAAAAGAAAATATTCCTGTTTGGTAAAGTTATGATTCCATGTGGGAAAAAATCTTCAAAAGTCATTTAAGCACTTTATTTCTTAATAAATGTTCCGATGATCAAAATAAATGAGAGTCAGAAGATGCGATGTCTGGTGAGTAGGGAGGATGCGGTAAAACTTTCCGACTGAGTTGAAATTTTTTTGAGTGTCTTCCTGGCAGCATGCGGTTGTGCACTGTCAGCACTGTTGAAGGATAGCTCCACCTCTACTTGGTGTCTTTGGTCACTTTCTGATTATAATTTGATTTATCCATTGTTATTATTATTGATATTTATTATTATTCATCCGGCTGCCATCAGAAATAACATCCCTGGGTTTAACATCTTGTAGTAAATTATTTCTTTAAAATTCCACCAAACACATTATGGTCAAATTCAGCCTAGGAGTTGGCTTGGCCCTCTCATTTGATGAAAATTAGTACTTATTAAGTTTTATGTTATCATATAGGATCAATTTTTTATCTCCTGTGACAATGGGTTTAAGAAAAGGTTCAGCGGAGACCCTTATTTTGAGTGCTGTATAAATGTTTCCCTGTATCATTTTGTTTTCTTCAGTTTGGTTGTGCAGTACACATACGTTTTCTCTCTAGATTCCATTTTTTTCATATGTTGTACTGTTGACCATGGGGATTGGTCTTATCAGACAGTACTTGAATTGTCAATTCTGGATTTGATTTCCTCTACTATCACTGCGTAATCCAATTTAGCCAAATTTTACCAGATTAAGGTTTATCATAATTTTTTTTTTATGAAATTCGTACAACATGAAACAGCATAAAAAAGTTTTGTTGGAAATTTTTCCCTCACCAGAACAAAAAAAAACGAACAATAGCGATTATAAGCAACTCAAAGCTGTGCAGGTAAACTGAACCACAACAAATACCTGTACAACACAATATGCAAGTTTCAACTGAGTGCTTACTGTACTAACCGCAAAAAAAATAAATAAATATTCGGTATACATAATATTAATTGGACATCAATTTTTAAATTTAAATAAACGATTTATTCAAATACATAATTTCACATTTTAAATTATTTTTTGTTATATATAGATTCAAGAATCTGGTGGAGTTTTTTAGTCCAAAAGGTGGAAATCCGAATGACATCAGAGCATCATCATCTTGCCCTAAAATTGTATTGCCAGTTCCCAGTGCTACAATTGAAAATTGGAAGAGCGAGTGAATGTTTACCATGCAAGAAGATTTATTTTTTCCCATATTTAAATGATGGGACTTACATTTTAAATATGTGTGATAAAATTATAATACTGTTTAGTAATTTTATTTGAATGGTTCAATAAACTTTTGAACTACATTGTGCCAAAATTTGATTTAAATAATTAATTAAAAATGTTTTATTCTTATTTATCTACATATCTATATATTTTTTAATTAATTTTTTTTCTTGGAGTAAAGATTCAAGTTCACCAAAACTGTGAATATCGTGTAAGATATCAGAAGAAAAATGAATTGTAAGTAAGGCTGAATAGTTCTAAAATTGAATGATGAGAATTCCATATCTTAGATGGGAATCAGGTTCATCGGTATCTCATTAATGGCACCATTTTATAGAATTTTCTTTCTTTTTCATCTGGTTAAGGGTAGTACCAAAGAATTTGTCGTGACTCATTGCTCTAAAATCTCTACACAAATTTTAAAAATTATTATGAGTTATTAATTTATAGAATTTAATTACCTACTGAGAATATCTTACAAGTAGGTTTTGTAAAATGCACTCTCTGCTCAATGACGCGGGCCCATTTAAAATATTCAATAAAAAGCATTATTTTTTTAACCAGTCATTCACATAGTGTAAGAATTGTAGTTTTGCACTCGTTTTGGGGTTAACACGTATCGCAGGCTTTAAGGACTGCATTTCTTTTATCTACACTTCTGCAAAATTTGACCGTGACTGACCATGAAGCGTGGTTAGAGGAAGTACTCGGATCATTTTGATCCAATTGAACCACAGATTAGAGATGTGTACTTCCTTCAATCAATGTAACATGCTACCATTGGACAAATAGAGTAGTTTCACCTGTATAGAGTTTCCTAAGCTATTATAAACTCTGCAACACCAGCCTTGAAGGACTGTGGAAAGGGATTGCTGGCCAGAAAGGTCAGAAATACATGACGGAATAGCTCAGAAGAAGCTCAGAATAGCTCGAAAGTTTCTGATCAGCTGTGAAAATCTGGGAGTATTTTTGGGGTAGTTTCACTTTATTTTCAAAAACTAGGAAAAAAATATAATTTATCAAATTTTAATAATGATTTGATATATGTAATTTGAATCTTGCACAAAAGCATTTGATTAAAAGACGTATCATAAAGTATAATGTGTTGTGTGCTGGGATTGTTAATGAATCATAATCATAGATTATATTTGTTGATTTATTATATAGGGACTTGTAAATACATATATCGTTGAATTTCAAAGCCTTGTGGATGCCAAAACAGTGTTTTGGAAACAAAACTGATATTTAGAGTGATATATTTTGAATGTACTTGAGATGTTATTCGTCAATACATGACATGGCATTTTCTTTCTAGAGATTTGATGTTATTTTGAAATTGAATTATTAATGAAAACATATTTTTACAACTTTTTAGTATAATATAATGAAAATAAGTCACATATGTATGTATATTATATTCATAATCAGTTTGACTATCTACTTATTGTCATACAGTTATTATATTATATGTATTATATTCATCATCAGTCTGACTATTTCATTATTGTCATACAGTTATTATATTATATGTATATTGAAATATATATTATTACGAAATGTATGAATTATATTTTCCAATAAAATAACGGACACAGCGCATTCAGCATTTAATATAAATTTAATAATCTTAAATTTTGAGCATGACAAATGTCAAAGGGGTTTATGTATTATACTGCTGTTAACAAAATTGCATGAGCATCGAAAAAATGCTTTGTTGTCTACATACATCAATATCCTTCAAATAAACAATTTTTTTCTGATATTTTTTTGTTTGAGATTTTTTAATTATCGAGGGGTTATTTTATCTGGGTAATTTTTTTTGCCAACCGCCCCAAATACTATGCTATATTAAAAATATATATTTTACTGTAAAAGCAAGGATCTCCTTCAGTGAACGAATTTTTATAACTATGAGCATAAATGCGTAACTTGAATTGTCAAAAGTTTGAAAATACAATAGTATTTTTGGCCCCATAATATGAGGTATATTTTCATTATAATATTGAATTTTTGCATCAATAAAGGATTCTGAATGCAATGTAGGGTTCGGAATGCCATAATAGCTAAGAAAATACCTGCATCTAATCTCATTTTTACTTAACATTCCTAAGTTTTGACAATAATACCCTGTTAATATATTTTTTTGGTTTAAATGTATTATATATATTGTGCTGCATTGAAGCTTTTTATAAAGAATGTTTTTTGGTGTATGTTGTTATTTTTTGTTGTATGAAAGAAGCCAGAAAAGGAACACTAAATTAATTATCATTCCACATTCAGAGGTCAGAGGTGAATGATTTAGAGAAGTGATTTGCTTTAATCAACCATTTATGGATTCTGGGTATGTGTTTGTTTTTCTTGTGTTGTACACCAGAAATGAAAAGAAAAGTTCCTTAAACCAATGTTAAATTTCGTTAATTTTTCATTAAATTTTTCCTCTTCGACGACAACTTTTCCTTCAAATAATTCAAGTCTTTTTGTGCCTGTATGACTGTATTTGTATGAGATGAAGAGAATTTGATATAAATATTGTGTTCTAGGGTTGCTACCTACCAAGGTATATTTATTGACTTGATGTTATGTTTTATTTGTATCTGTATATCTGTAGTAATAAAGTGATAGTAAATATCTTTCATAAATATTATGTATTTCTTGTTTAATAAATATAATAATTTTAGTGGTATGTATATTTTATTATATTTTCTTAAAATTACATAATCACTTAAATTAAAACAAGACAAACTAGAGTAGAAAAAACATTTTTTTAAAAATCATTTATGTTATCATTGATGTTAAATCCGCTGCCTGTCATATTATAGTGGTAGTACCTGTATTTACATATTACATATATGAATATACAGTAAAAGCTCTTTAATACGAAATTCAGGGGACCGAAATTCTAAAAAAGATTTTCGAGTTAGGGAAGTAGAATTAGTAGAAAGTTTTTAAACCATCAACACACTTTCTAAACATTTCCAGGTGTACAAACAAATGCATTTTTTAACATGTATTTTTAAACACACTTATTTGGCCAATGTTGCATTCATTTTTGTCAGTTCTTTCAATAAAATTTAAATAAATTACCTTGATATGTGATCTTGAGCCATCAATTAAATTTTAAAACAGAAAAAATGAAAACAGCAAATATTGTACATCACTACACTGCACTTCTCAATTTTGGCGCGATTTTTTAGAATTGTTGAAACAGTTGAATTGGCGATACCATATTTTTTCGCAATCTTGCCCTTCTTCTCAATTTTCCTGTCCACATTTTTAATCAAATCCATTTTTATCGAAATAGTTAACGTTTTGTATGCGCTGCGAACTGACGCCATTTTCATTTGAAACGAAACACTAGTCAAAATAAAATGCGAAAATAACTTAAATCTAACACGTGAACGCAATAAAATATCTAATATTCTTTACCCTTACCAAATAACACAAAATATATTAAAATCGTAAATGAAGAGACTAAATTATCGAAAGTTTTCACGGAAATCACAGATAAAAGCACAAAAAAGAGTCAATGACAAAATGTTTTCACGTGCGATAGGACTATAAGAATATATTTTCAATTTTAGTAAAACACAAAGATGTTACAATTTAAAACTTCAAAACCAGGTGCAAGATTACAAAACTTCAAGTAATCTGGTCTTTTAGCTGGATATCATAAAACAGGAGTCATAAAACATTCCTGACCTTGTTTTATGACTTAGGGATGTTTTATGACTTTTATTACTGTCATACAGATGATCAAAGCCCTGTGAGGGACCTGAGTGATCATTCCATCAGCTCAGGTATAAAAAGCACTAGGTAAAACAACATTTACAAAAATGACTTCCTGTCAAATTTCATAATTTTTTCTGAAATTTTTTCAAATTATAGGAAGCATTTTATATGAAAATTCATTTGAGGGGGATAAAATATGATTAAATTTTTCAAATTATACCGAATTTCGAATTATAGTTGTTTGTATTAACGAGCTTTTACTGTATTACACATATTTGTGGATATTTTGTTTAAGTATTATAATATATCGGGTAAAGTATGTAATAATCTGGAGGGTCTGTTGCTTTGCAGGAGCCCGCTTGTACAGAGCGGGTGTGAGTTATGTGCCTCGAGATTAAGCTTAGAGTAATGTTTACTGCGTGTAATCATTTGTGTACAAGCACTCAATTTTATGAATGATCGAAAAAAACAATAATAAAGATGAATTGCTTACATGTGGCTCATAAAAGATGCATGTATAAATTAGATTATTATGAATGCGCAGGTAAGCTGAGTACAATATTTTTGGGCAAAAATTTCACATCCATATGTGTATTTTATGCTTCTTATAATGATAAACTTGTCCATCCCAGATCCATTTACGTATTTTAAACTCATGTACATCCTAAACCTGCCAACGACAGGTCGCAAGTCCTGAGGTTTTTATCTCTTCCTTACCCTGCACGGCGGGCCCTGATTTGGGGACATTTTGTACATTTCGGGAGGTGATATTGGAAATTTTTTACAAAAAATGGCCGCATCATGTCACACCCCTAGAACAAGACCGCCACCATCCAAAATGTCACGTTCTGAGTAGATTGCATTTGCAGTTTTTAACTTTTTTTATTTATTTGTCTCAACATTAATTACATACTCAACATATACATGATATGCGGGGTATAAAAGCAAAGGCAGCAATATCCAAAAAATTATTGAACGCAGTCACCTAGGACAACTAATTTAAAATGTACTGAATTTTTGATTTTATGTTTCTATCACTTCCAAAATTAGGTTTCCTATAAATTTATAGGCTATGTTTCCTATAAAATCTCAAATTCAGTACATTATAAATTAGTAATCCTCGACGACTGCATTCAAATTTTTATGGAAATTGCTGCCTTTGCTTTTATGCCCTGCATATATGCTTTTTGAATATACGATTTATAGCCATATTTAAATTAAGGTACTGTTGTTCGAGATATTTTGAAAATATTGGATATTGCAATAAAGCAATAATCCGTATAACTTAAAAATAGCACTAGCTAGAGATATGCCAGTCTTAAATTATCATAAATATTGACCAAGCAGTTGATACGTCATTCAGTGGTAAAACTCACAGAGGTCATTTTTCAGTTTGTGGCGGCGTTGTACTAGGAGTGCGATGACTGTTTTTGTAATTTTAGGTTTCTACCTAAATTTTATTCTTCCAAGGTAACCCCCTGTAAAATCTTCAGTTTGGAAAGTTCTAATAAATATTTTTTCACGTCTTAGATTTCTTGAAGTTATTGTCTTTTTTTTAAACATTCAATGTATGTTAATGATATTTGGTAAGGTATTGCTCAAAGTAAGCTACAGTTAGAACCTTATCAAATCAAAGTAATGAAATGTGTATTTGCTCACTATAATCAATCATTTTTAGTAAGTAAGGTGACTATTTTAAAGTTTGTTAAGAATTTGTATTTACTTGAAATAAAATGATGTTACTTAACACGTGTTTTAAAATAATTATGAACAATATATGATATCTCTATATTTTAAAAAAATATTTATAAAAATACATAGGTACCTATCATTACCAGCGGAGACATCTATGAATGTCATGGGAATTATTAATTTTTGATCATAGATGACTAGCATATAGCACCTGTAGATACATATAAAGTAGGTGTCTTTTTAAACTAGGAATATATTAATTTTTAAATTAAAGTGAAACAAAAATGTTCCACCTTCAAAAGCATATTCAAATTACATTTTGATGGAGAGCGATGGTATTTTTTATCATTGGTGGATACAAAGAAGATGAAAGCTTCAGTCATGTGGCATATGTAGCAAATCATTTGTCATTAATGTTGCCAGATTTCAGTTATGAAACGATAGCAATAGAATTTGATGAATGGCAGGTAAGCACATTTTTTGCAATTTTTCATATCCTTGTAGGAATTTTAGATTGTCATTCTATATAACAAACAATTCTACAAATTGACAGATTAAAAAAAACCATTGCTTATAAAAGATTTTATTTATTGTAAAAGTTAACATTTTTATATTGCAAAATCAGTAAGTGCAACAATAGTGGATGATCACTGAGCGGCGCCGTGCAAAGCCCAGATTCAGTTTTTTTAAGCAGGCTTGAGCAATGGACGTTGTTCTTGTGGTATTAATGTTATTACAAGAAGAGTAATTGATTTATCTGCATTATTTTGTTTCATTTTGGTACTCCCATATTTCTTTGCATCACTGTTGATGTTTTATAAAGGATTTGGTAATGTTGAAAACAATATAAAAAAACTGTTTAATAACTACGAGGTAGTTGTAGCGATGCGATGCTCATAGTAGAACCGTTATTGAATTGTGTGTGGCATAGGAACGACGCTGCATCGAGAGTTCTCTCATCACTGTATGTGGCACAATTTAGAATTACCTTCTTTTGCTCCCGTATTTCAAAGTCTCCGGTGCAAAACATGGCAGCTTACTGCATATCGATTTAAAACAATGTTAATTTTTTAAGTATTTTAAATTCGATTTGTAGGAATGGTTAGCCGATATAAATGGCAGGAATAATTGGCGTCATCTGCAGTCTCCCATTATTTGGAAACACATTAGTTACGGACATGGGCGAGATGTCTACATTGGCGGCATCACAGAATTCTGGGAATATATTTACGACTATTACAACATATCTTCATTTTTAACAGAAGAAGAGCTAAAAAAATTAGTAAAAGATTTTGCACAATTTGATCGTTACCATTGATGTTAATGATATTTTTTTTTATACGTGACACGTCTGCAAAGGGGAATAAAACAAATTTTTGCATTTTTTAATATTTTTTTAATTTATTGTTTTCATTAAATGAGGTTAGATATGAAAAATATATTTAAAGTAGTAAGAGATTAATACATTACAGTATTAAACATATTAAAAATACACAATATTACATTTTTTGATATCATCATTTTAGTCAGAGTATTCGAAAACTAATCCAGCGGTAAATGTTCAGTAAGATAGTTTATCCAGGAGTGAGAGTAAAAATATAGTGATATAATCTGGAAAAATAAAGTTTTGTTCAAACTTGTCGACTCATAAGGATTACACACGGCCAGTGATCAAGATTAGCTGTGACCCGATAGCTCAAGGCCAAACAAAGTGAAGTCGAGGTACCGGGTTTGGAACTTCTTCCTTCAGGTTGCATACAGTGAATGCATTTTCCAGTATCGAGTAATAAAAATGCACCAAAATATACACTAGCGCATAAATTAACCTGCGGGACTAATATCCATGATTGTAACTTTGACCACTGGGTAGAGACAATATTTACATAAATTTGTATTTTATTATGTTACCTTAAAAGATCTCAAATATCACAACATGCATATTATAAAAAAAAAATGTTGCAACTTCTATTTCACAAAATAAAAATCGCTTATCCTGTAAAGTATAAAAATCAGCTTTGCTTAAAAATAAATAAATATTCAAATAATGATCCAACTGAGAAACTACCACAATTAAAAATTTATCAAAAGGATTGACAGGGTCGCGTCTTCTTCAATTTCATGAAATATCACAGTGTCTATTAAAATAAATGCACATCTCCGTGTTGCTTTTTCAATATCAAAATTAATTGTGGACTACATATAAAAATAATAAAAAGCTAAGTTGTAAATTTTTCTGTAGACACATGGACAGTATAATTATTTATGGAATAATTAAATAAGTTTTGAGTGAAAAGAGGATCAACATTTTTGTCAAATTGACTATTGAAAATTTGAATCGGAACCAACCACAATATGACAAAAATACCTAAATACATACACATTATTAAAATTAAATTCTATTATACATAAAAAATTTACAAAAGTAAAGGAATGAGATTTTTCAATAAAATAGCTGCCCAGCTAAGATGAATAGTCAAGTAACATGAAACACTATTTGTGTTTGGTCTAAGAATTCTTGAAATATTTTGTATTATTTCAGAGTTTTCTTTGCAAAACAAAGATCTTTTTACTGTGTTCATTATATATTTATTTTGACCTCCACACATTTCCTGTGCAATTTTGTTGAGTTAATGTTATTTTAACATAAAATAATACATCAAAAAATATATTTTTACTGATAAAAGGGGAGAATGCTCAATACTTTATTGCACATCAGTTCACAGTTGACGATTAAGATATCTGCGTTTAAACAATTTTGTAGTAAGTGGCAAGCAAAATGCAGTTTATCATCTATTTTCAACATCTTTCTTGGCTTAGGTTGGACATCATAGATGTCGATATACTGTAAGTCTAAGTATAGGATATCCATTATTCCTTCTCACAACCTTATTAATTTACAACAATAGTGAATAATGTATTTTCGGAAAGACTGTTTTACAGACATTGAAAAGAAAGATACATTTTAATCCACCACTACATTGTCTTGACCACATTGTAACAAATTTGTATGTGTGCAGCTGCGGGTGCTAACATTTTTAAAATTTGTTTACTGTTAAAACAGTAAATCTCAATGCAGAAGGGAGAAAAAGCAGCCAGAAAAACCGTGTGATGGTGGAAGAAAGCTGTGGTAGTCCAAATATTTATAGGATGTAAAAAATGAATTTTTGTGTCTTTTAATAATAATCTCAAAAAAAAAGTTTTGTTTTGAGATTATGAACTGCAAATTTTAATGTCCTTCATGGCTGAATCGCATTTGAAAATTGGAGTGGCAAGTGCACGAAAGATGAAATCGTAAAAGAATGAACAAACTTGGATGATCTCATCGAACAATAGTCAAGAATTCTCAATAAATTATTGGAAAAATAGTAATTATGAAAACTTGACATTGGAATTGGAATTGGTAATTATTACTGTCAGTATATGATTGAGTTAATAACATGTAACCCTCAACTATTAACCTGACATTTTTTTATCTTTGTTTTATGTTTGGAGTGTTTCATTCTTAATGGGTGAATTAGATTTTTTGCACTCTTTTAGTCAATAGAAATGTGATAATTATGTAAATAATTAATACATTTTTCTAACCATTGTATTTATTAGATTTTTCCATTTTTGAAAATATTTTTTAATCACACGCTTTAAATAGAAAAAAATTAAGATATTTTTCCAAGGATCTCATAAAATGAGAAATCTTACAGAAAAATGCCAGTTTCATACATATAAATATGAAAAATGATATTACACTTATGAAAAACCACATGAAATAAATTGTTTTTGAATTTGAATTTTATTATTTCTGAAATGTAGAAACTGTAGTCTAGCATAATATACATTCTGATTAAATGAGTAAAATAAAAACCCAAATTTTCTAAAGAAAATGCCGAAAAATGCATTTGCAGTGAATGTCCAGCCTTAAGTTCCCCCCACTAAAATAATAATTTATCATAATAATAAAAGTGATTGGTTTTGACTGTGTTATAAGTAAATAAAATAATAGTTAATACATAATATCAGAGTTTTGTCCTTACAACTATGAGTACCTACCCATCCTTTTATATTATTTCTTTCGGCAAGAAAATAAATACAACTTATATTTAAGATGCTCAAACTGCACTGCTTATAATTTGAATTATGGGAGATAGATACAATGTGAGATAAAAATATGCAATTTATTTTATCTGAGGAAAATTATGATTTCATGTTTACTCGAGTATAAGATGAGAAATTTGTTGCTATTTTATTGTTATATTAACTTAGACTTGTGCATACTGCACTCAAAATACAAGAAACCAAAAGAGGTAGAGGTCGACCCAGCACCACATAATGGTAGTGTAGAGAAAGACATGAAGAATGCCCAGTTGGATGAAACAATGTCCCACAATAAGGAATTGTGTAAAAAAAGAGTAAGGAGAGCCGACCCCAAATAAAATGGGAAATGGGAGAAGGCGTATACGGTAATTAAGAATTTAGATTGTCAAAAAGTCATTTGACATTTTCAATTTTGTCTAATTAATTAAGAGCAACCTGCCCAAAAAATTCATCATTTTCTTGCCAAAGAGAATAAAGTGGGTGGTACCAAAATTTTTAGTACAATTTTACTAATTGTTAAAATAATGGCTTCATTATTTTAAGAAATGGTAATGTATTAAGTATTTAATAAATAATATAAAGTCAGTCGCACTAGTCAAACATGAGCCGTATCAGTTTAATTGAAAATTTTAAGTACCAAAAAAGATTTGTGGAAGTACCTAAAAATGAAAAGCTACTTTATCATTAATTTCCTTCAGACTATTTTCGAGGAAACGATATTTAATGTTAATCTTTTTTCATTTGGCTAGCTTAAAATCAATATAAGTACAACAAAATCACAACTTGTAAAACAGTACGTTATTATAAACTACGTAATATTTTAGCGGCATTCAAATAAAGTTACATTGTTATTTATTTTACGAGTATTATGTTGTTGATCACTCATATAAAACATGAGAATGATGAAAAGACACAGTGTGACACCAACAAAACAAGCAGACCTTATGTACAATGTTTTTTTTCCATAACTGGAACAATAAAATGACCAAATATTGCGACAAAGGAATATTTTTCCTTCGGATGTAAGCTGAAAACACTTCTATATATTTTCTACATCAACACAACATGACAACAACATATTCTTGGATGTTTTAATCTTATTTTTTTAAAGTCTAATAAATCATACACTTATACTAGAAATATTAGTTAACAAAAATCACAAATAAGTACTGATATATTTATTAGATCTAATTGGAATGTTAGTTTGCATGGTTACAACTTAAAGTTTAGTTATGTCAAACGTCATATGGATTATAGTCATTGTCAGATACTAAAACCTCCATGTCCGATTGGTATGTAGCCGGCTGGTAGCTAGTCACTTGATTACTATCGGGCAGGGAGTTTTTCAAGTCACCGAACTTGACTGGCCACTGATCATTTGAACTGGGAAAACTAGCGGTATAACTAGAAGCTGGGGAGTGTTCTTGGGAGATCTGCCGTCTGTGTAAAGGGACAGGTTTGTAATTGTTCAAATTCTGGGAAGATTTTTCTATATTACGTTCTAACAATATTTGGTTATCTGGGATATTTGGCACTAAATGGGGATCCAAACAGTCTGGACCCTTTTGCACATCAGATGCACTCGTAGGCACTTTACGATCGGTGCTATTTCTCTTAAACCACTCGAATTCTGGCCGATGAGCGTCTGCTACATTGGCACCGGCTGAGATTGGCATGAAGAAATCACTTCGGTTCTGACTATTATACAGTTCTGTGGCGCTCATCTGGCGTCTTAATTTCCCTTTACTTAATGCTGTTTCGTGCGGACTGCCTCCTTTCACCACCTTTCTTTCTCTCTTCTCCGCAGTGTTGAGTCTATGGACAGGTTCAATGTTGCTGTAAGTCTGCTCCGCTGCTGCTTGTCTTCTCTTGTCCGAGAGACTATTCTTTCTCGCTACTAAGTGTAAATTGTTTAAGCTGTTACCTTTGTGTATTCTTTTGTTGCTGTTATGTTGCGATGCGTTCGAAAAGCTTTTTTTTATATTGGTGCTTAAATTTTCACTGTGCATTCGCATCACTCTCGGAGGAGCCAGATTCCGGCTTGAGGGTAAAACATTATGACTATTCTGCCTCGATATGGGCTTATTTTTGTAAACAGGAGAAATATTCCTCGGCATGCTGCTGCTCTTATCCAAACAGTTTATCTTATCATCGGCACTACCGCCAGCAAATGTAAGATTTTCGTAAAAATGCATCTCTCCACTGTTGGTCAACTGGTCTTGGAGCAACAAATTCTGCCGACTCTCGGCGAGCGGCGTTCCCTGCCCCACTGAATTACTCTTCCTGTGTGTCCACTTCGGACCCATCTTACGATACTGACTTAATCTATGTTCAATCGACTTATTAGAACTATCATTATTACTAGCTTGTTCATAAGATACGCTATCTGGCACTTGATTCAAACCAACGGTGGCTGTATTAGACGATTGCGATACTTGACTGAGCTGTGATATGGAGACATCATGAGAGGGCCCGGCGCCTACTGCCGGGCTGATATTATTTTTACTTAACCTATTTTCAGATTTTGGCAATCGGACATGCGGTTTTTTCTTAACATGTTCGGATCTGTTGTGGGTTGTTTTATCTAGTACCACTCTGGTTTTATCTCCTTTACAGAGTTTGAGAGAGAATTTAAATGGTGGCTTATAAATGACTTGAAGTCTTACTTTATCTTTTTCTCCTAGTGCCAGATTATTTACACTCTTAGAATTAACTTTGTCATGTCTACCCTTTACAGTTTTTGATATGTTTGCAGTTTTACTTCCACCAGCGTAGGTTCTTTCTGTTAGACCCACCGGGGTAGATTTGGATTTAATCATAGCGGGTTGTGGAGAGCTAAGTAGCCAGTTTTGCACTTTACCAACGGAATCTGCCTCTACCACGACGGGCACCGTGGACGCGGCTCCTTGGTCCCTGTCCTTTTGCGTAGCGCTGTAATCGATTACCTCTTTTTTAGTTTTTCTCTTTGCTATTGCTATTTTATGTTTGTTGATTCCTCCAGCTTTGCGGAGTTTGATAGCCACGGCTTCTATTTGGCTGGATGTAGCACCCTTACTGTGCTTAGGTGATTCTTCAACTCCAACGTTGAGAGATTTTTGTGTCTGAAAATAAATAGAAATAGTGAATTGTAATACTAATACAGATGTGATTTATTTTAATAATGTTTATATTAATCCTTACCCTTTTCTTGTGTTTTCCTAAAATGTTAACACCGGCTTGGTGTTCAGGATCTCGGCTCTTATCCTTTGTCTTCCGATGTACACGAGTTTTCAGTGCTACTTTCTTCTTCAACGGAACTTTTGACCTGAAATAACAATGATTACTGTACAATTTACAATTAAAATGTATATTTACATTTATGTAAAAAATAATTGAAAAACAAAGACATGCTTATTAGTATAGTTGTTAAGACACATGCCTAGTGATCCAGTGGTCGGGAGTTTGAGCCTCATTCCAGACCAGCAAGTTAGTCATATTTCTTACAGCACAGACATTTAGCTTAGTTTGAAATTAGTAATAATATTGATGTGACATGTTTTCCGTATATACATCTTTATTTTTAAAAAATAAATCATAGAAATGCTTTAAAATATATGCAGGATAGTTTACCTGACTGCCGTGTGAATAATGACTCCCTCCGGACAGTGTTCGGGAAGACGAACAGTCTCCGTTGTCGAGCTGTGAATGATTGTCACCTTCTTCAGTTTTCCATCTGATTTCTTGCCCAGAAGACGAGTACTGCCCACCTGGAATCGCAGACATTGAACGTACAATTATATTTTTTACAAATTTAATTGGTACTTTATAATACATTTTGTAAATATGTATATCTTGAAAGACAAAACACAATGAAAGACAAAATACACAAATCACTTAGAAAGGAAAGGGGTAATGCTCGACTTAAAGTGTGCCAAATTAAGCTAACATATACAATTTTGTGTGGGAAGACCGAAGCTAAGATGGATGGATAGCGTAGAGGGGGATCTGAGGGCAATCAGTGCGACAAACTGGAAAAGGCGGGCGATGGACCGGGCGGAGTAGCGAAAAACTCTGGAGGAGGCCAAGGCTCACAGTGGGCTGTAGCGCCAATGATGACGATGATACAATTTTGTACCACAAAAGGAAACAAAGTTTTAAAATAAAAATATATAAAGTATAATAAGTAAAATCAAAAATAAATTTGTAAACATGCTTTTATAAGCTTTCTTTGCATAGATTCTTAATCCAAATTTAAATGCTAAACTTTATGGCTGAGCGCTCAATACTGGAAAAATATTAATTTTAGTCAAAATAATGACCAAATCATGTTGAAAATTATCTAATAATTTTTAGTCATCCACTTAACGTAATTATTGAAAGTTTCAGAGCTCTTGCTAGTTGGGAATTTGGTGAAAAATCAATTACAAAATTCCACCACAAACAACAGACAAAGAGAGTTAAATAAAAGCACATAACATGATGTAATGTATGTTTATTATGCACATCTATCCCTTAATTTTATTTACTATACTTATGCCATAAATTTGCCTCCAAAAAATATTATTTGACACACTGCCAATATATAAATTAAATATTATGTTAAGATAAGACATTCAAAATAAATTTTAGAATTTATGTTGGTGTGGTGTACATACGGGGAATGTTATTACAAAAATTAAATTATTTAAATATTCATTTTAAATATTTAAAAAAAGGAAAATAAATTTACAATTATTTTGTGAAGATTTTGTGATCTAAAGTAGAGTGAGTGGATGAGTGTGTGGGTGGGTAATTGTCTACATTAAAAGCAGACAAAGTGACATATTTTATAGCCTTAAGCCATGTATTCACTAGGGGACAAATTGTCCCTCAACAGCACGCGCGGCATAGAGTCTACGTGACGTTGCAACATCGTGCACTGTTCCGCGACCTCGCGCACAACATAGCGCGGCATTTCTACGTGCCGTGGCAACGTTGCCATGCGCACGGTACCCGAGCGTATTCACTGCAACATTCCGCGGAGCGTCAGTACCACGTGGTATGTTTACAAGTGAATACGCATGCGCTTTATCTGTCAAGATGACAATGCGGGGAAACGAAATCGTTCTTGAACTCATCGAGCTGTATCGATCGAAGATCGCATAGAATGTCCGTCCTTCTTTCTCTTTGCAGTAAATAATTTCGCATTCTCCTCTTTTTTCTCCTCTTACTTTTCGATAAACTCATTAACATAAACAGATACGCGGCTGTCATCATAACCTCATAGGGCGACATATTTCCGCGACGTCTGGAAAACAATAATTATTTGCAAAAGGGACCTTGTTTTTAATAATATTCAATTTACTACAGTAAAACCTCGTTTATTTGAAATTGCGACCCAAAAAACATTTCGAATTGCGCAGAACCCCGTTTTCGCCAAATGAGATACCGCAGCTGTCAACATAAGCTCATCGGGTGACATTTCCGCGACGAGATATGCGAGTCCCGGTGTGTACACGTCAAATGGCCGCGTCATTGTCCCCGAAACATGAGCGTAGATGTTGATGCGACATGCCGAGCGGAATGTTTCGCGATTTGTCCCCTAGTGAATACATGGCTTTAAAATATACTCAGAGATTAAGTAGGTCTTTCTAGCTTTAAGCCTTTTTTCTAGCTTTTCTCCAAAAATATAAGGGTGAACTCGAATTTTTTTCTATTCATTGACACTTACAAGAATATGAAACAACACTCTCGCTATCTTCCTCATCCGACTTTCGAGTATATTTGCGCTAACGTAAATAATAAAACAACGTACAATTAAATCAAATAAAGAAATTATAAATATTGAAGTTATCAAATGGCCAAGCGGTAAAAAGCTTATGTATTAAGATAGGGGTGTATATTTCACCAGCGGCCACCAAATCTTGTTGTATTCAAGTTTAAAAATAAAATATAATTGCTTCCATTTCAATCTCTTAAATAAAAATAAAAGAACTCGCTAAATGTCATAGGTGCACAGTGAAAATGTATCGTTGGTATTTAGGGCTTGTTCAGACACAGCGGGAACCGTTCAGTTTCAGAATCGCGTTTCAAAACATGCGATTTGTGTCATCTGTTCACACAGCCGCGGTTAATAAGCGATTTGTGCGCGCGAAAATAAACGTCAGTTTGACAGTTCTGGTGCCGTTCTCCATCTTTGAATATCAGAGATATATTCGCTCATTACTTTGTTAACGACGACCGTCTTCCATGGCAAGACACATAAATATCATTCTGTCAGTTCATTTTTGGTGAATAAATACCTACTTCTCTAAAATACTCTTTTTTTCCACCATTTCCAAATATCTCCACCAACTCCTGCCAAGCTTTGTTCTTGGCATATTTGAGTAATCCTCACACTATTACAGGTCTTTTCTACCATATTACAGGTCTTTTCTCCACTTCATCAATAAAAAATTCAATGTCAAAGCGATCCAAAACCATAGAAAAGAGAATATAATCCACGCGTGCTCCTGTTGTGACATGGAACCGTGCGGTGCCCGCAACGCGACTGAACGCTCTCGTAAGGCCCCATAGTAATAGGATCGTGCGGGCGCCGTGCGGGTCTATTTTCTAGCGGTTGGGTTGTGGGCACCGCAGCGGTTGACTAACCGCACGGTTGTGTCTGAACGATCACATACAAACCTAGGTAAATGAGACCCGCACGGATTTCATGCGATTCTGAAACGGCACGGTTCCCGCTGTGTCTGAACAAGCCCATAAGATCTTAATGGTGTGTGTACATGGATGAGATTTTGATCTCTTGTCTCAGACATTTGTCGATAAAGATTGGTATCATCAGTTGTGTCATTCTATTTGGCGTACAAAATACCCAGACAGCGAGTCATAATTAGCATCCTTGCTTAATTTTGTACTGTCCTTTACATACCTTCGATACGAGTCTCTGAGATAAGTCTTATCTGTGTACATGTGCCATAAATCATAAAACAGCACATTCATACGCACATTTTTTTTTCTATTTATTTTCTTTACATTTTATAATATTTAGTCCCACAAAACGACTAAAAAGACGTTTTTCTGTAGGTTCATTTTTACAATTGTAAGTTACACTATTACAAAATATTATTCACTTTATAAACATAAGAGATAAAAAAAACGAAAACAATTAAGTACAAAAAACAACATAAAAGAAATTTTCAGTACAAAGTTAAAAATTTTAAGCAAATTAAGAAAAGAACAAACAAAAACATAACATACAAATTGATAGATAGCACCCTAGCCTGCATGAATTAAGAGCCCTGCAGATTATAGACTAAACGATTGGCTGATAGTTAAGTGGGATTGAACACACTACACAAATTCAGTGGATCCTCACACACTACACAAATTAAACTGTTTGATTGGCGGTGGGTGCGCGACTGTCCAATAGCCGGCCGATTGTTAAACAGGCAGTTTGTTAGTCGATAGGCTACAATTGGATTGAAATGTTGTGCTACTGACACTGGCAGAAACTCAGTACTCCACAACAAATAAATATTACGGAGAGCTTTTATTATTGCTCTTATTATAAAACGAAGAAGAAGAACGGTGAAGAAGAAATGGGATTATTGGGTGCATCCGGTACACAGCGATAGATTACTTCCCAAAAAAGTATTTTGCTTTTTATAGAATAAGCAACTTTTTACATTAATTGGACCAGCAATAGCAAATAAATGGAGAACATTACCAACTGAATAGTCGGCGAGTCCTTGCGCTCACACAGCACGCCATACTATTAAGCAGTCAGCCCATAGTTGGCAAACATTTAGATATAGGTAATTAGGCAGCCCTTCAACTTTTTTATCGGGTGATTTCAATTCGTTGGGTGTATGTCTTCATGCTAATTAAGCAACCGATTGAACTGTCGGCCGATCAAAAATCTGTAGTCTGCAGGGGTTCTAAGGGTTCAAATCTCCGTTCGGCCCCATTAGATTGGACCTACTTTCGTGCTTAATTTTAGTTTGAAGAAATTAATTGATTTACTTGCATTTATTATTTTAAAATATCAATAATAAACAGGTTTTCTTACCAAGAGTCCAATGACTGCCAATATAATCAGGACAGCAGCATACCAGTAGTCCAAGATCCACTTCTTGAAGCTACTGAGGCTCTCTTCAGAGAGTAAAAGCTTCCGCAGAGTAGCTAGCGGTCCTGACGGATCTACCTCTCGGCACTTTTGGAAAACATCGCAATACCTGTAAAGTTGAATTACAATAAAACCAATCCCTGAGGTTTTTTAGTGTATAAAGGTCGTTCACTCAAAGAGAAAATAGTTTAAAATTTGTTCATAAGCAAATTATGTTACTACATATTTTACTATTCACAAGATTTTTGTTTCATTATAAAAATAATCTCGTGCTTTTACAGTATTAATTCATACATAATGTTTGAAGGATGTTGACATCAATTACATTGAAAATTTTACAATATACCGGATATTACGTGATTAATATTTCATTAAATTCTACTCCAATTCAATTGCCTCGTCTTTGTAATATATACATATATATATTTTTTCAAATTATCCCCATCCTCATGTTCTTCTACATTATTAACATTTTAATTTTATGTATGCAGGTATATAAAAAAAAAATTGGAGGAGCGTGTACTCACGATAGGCGGAGTAGTTCTTTGATTGATATTTACCTACATATTGATTAATGTACAATATCTATACATATTTATATATCTAGGGAGAAGATAAATATAATTGATAATACTTTAATGTAGCTAAATTATTAATATTTGTTTTTGAATTAGTAAAAAGTATTGGTTTGTGAGTGCTAAAATAAGAGATAAATGTTTCGAATCGACATCTCACGACAATTCAAAAACATGATGCTAGAATCAAAAAACGTGTGCATTTTCAAAAAAGTCCTAGTGCCTACCCACTTTCATGTTTTATCCATTTTCAGTTCCGTATTCAAAAGTTTCGAATCTATACAACTTTGACAGCCGCATAGAATGTCTGACAATTATATTGTTTTTGCAAAAACATCAACAATAACATACACACCTAAAATTGTAATCCAATGTACAACAGTTCTAATTTTCAATTCAATAACCAATCATTCGTCAGTTTTTGAATTGAGCCTCCTTATTCTATTTCTATTCAAGTTAGTCTATTCAAGATGGTCGACAATACATTATTTATATTACTGGAACACTAATTTCAGGTGAATAAATTTTGTGGTCTCGCATTTCCGCTGCACGCATTTCCCCTACAATGCGCACTTCCGTTACAATAAAAAATTTACCCTCAATGCACCAAAAGAAGATAAGTTCAAGAATAAAAACATAATTACATAAGAAAAATAACATAATCAAAAAAAGATAAAATGTAACATGTATTAAACGCATAATTTTATTTTACTTTTTAACAAACAGACCATCACAAGAGGTCATTAATGACCCTAATAGATGCTCCTAGAGTGACATTAGAGTACAAAGTATGAAAATTTTGTGAGATATTACTGCGAGACCCTAATCCACATTATTCCATTGTCTTAGCAACAGTATCAAAGCGTTACACTTGTATTTAATCAATGAATATTGGAAATGTCCACTATACTGTAATTATTTGCAAGCCAGTATTTGTCTCTTTCATATAGAGAACAACACCAACTAACAGGTACTCTAGGTGGAAACATGGTAGGATATCAGTTTCGTACAATTTTGTATAAAATAATAAATCACTCAATGTTTTTCTACAAGACGATTTCGTCAAATTCATCATTTGCCCTTGTGTTATTTAAATTGTACATAAATTTGAATCTTGAAAATTGCAATATAGTTTTTGTTGATGAAGTTTATAAAAAGGAGACCAAATTGTTAAATTATACTCGAACTATAATTATTATAAGTTACTACGAACTATAACCATGAATAAGATTTTGAGCGATTTAATTGAGTTAATAATTACATATGTTCATATTGCTAAATCAAAGAGCTGAACGTGTAGAAAATGGGACAAAACGCAAAACACTCATTATGATTTAATGCTGATTATCTAAAAATTATCGATGTTTTAACATACCCATTGTAATCATTACACGGTGTTCCTGGTTTAGCGTAAAGGTCCGGCACATCGTAAGGAGGCTGATTCCACTGGAAAGAAGACTTACAAGGATTTCCAGCCCCTGGAAGCTTGCAACACAGTTCGCAAGCACGATCTGAACTACACTGGCATGATTCCAGTCCGTACGCCACACATATGGAGCCCGTGCATTCCTGGACATAATCGAAGTAGAAATGTTAAAATAATATTTAAAAGGAATAGCTTGCTACAGCAAATAAATATAGAGCACTGGCATTCTTAGCATGAGTTACATTTCCAGTAAAAGCTTTTGAAACAGTGGAATGTTTCAATGTATGTGTACAAGTGCTTGACAAGGGCGTGAAATAAGAAGAAACTTTTTCGTTTCAGTGATGAGCACACAATGTGACTCGAGCTTCACGCAAGCTTAACTTGGTACCGACTCGGTCCAGCAGTGATATGGTTCTCTAGGTTCGCCAGGAATACCTCCCGGACACCTAGGAAGGTGAGGGCTGTTGGAAGCGCTTTCAGATTAGATTGATCTGCCAGACGGTAAAAGCGCACGGCTTTTATACTTTCGTTTTAGGCTTTCGGCAGCGGTGGAGACAAACCATTAGCGACATTTGTTAACGGCCGGGCAGTCCACCAAATCCCTTTGGGAAGCAACAGCAGATTAACAATAGTTTTGCAGGCTCCAAGCCTTTCCAGGTAACAAACAATAGTTCGGGATTTTTGTTCATATCCAGGTCTCCGTGCCACTTTGATTTAAAAATTTAATTACTCTAAAAGATAGGTTTCGACCCATTCTAAAAATAACAATATTGCTATTTTGATGATAGTTACTCAAACACTGGAACATAAAAATAGAGAAAGGCCAAGACATCTGTCAAATGACTTATTTTATATTTATTTATTTATTTATTATTACTTATTTTATATAATATTCATCAAAAACATATTCTTTAGACAAAACTCTAGATTTTGCAATGACCGGTTTGCGTGATGATAGAAATTCGTTTGACATCCATGTCATTTCGAGATCAAATAAGAAGGTCTTCTTTAAAAAACCCAGACATTATGGAGGTCTGATACTTCAATCCATGTATGTGTAACAAAATATTCCTATTTGATTTAAAATGATTTATAAGCCATTACTGTACAACTGTTGGGTGTTGAAAAGTAATTTGATTAAAGTTGAGGTGACAATCACCAAAATAACAATATTTTTTTTTTAGAATAGGTCAGAATATACAATACAGTTTTCTGTGTACTTAGATTTCTTCTATCATAAAAAAATATAGTACAGTATGCCACTATAAAAAGTGTACAATTTGTTATGAAAGCTCGCTGTAAATAACTAAAAACAAACATATTGGCAAATCTTGTAGAGTGAGGTATATCTCAAGCAAGAAATGCACAAGAAAGATTATGGACCATAATAGGTGGCAACAAATAGTCAACGCTGTCATCCACAATCATTAGTCACAGTTCCAAGACCATGACTGCTCTCATTAAGAATAATGTGAAGAAGAAGTTATCTCAATTTTCCATCAATTAAGAAATTTGATGATACACATGTTACAACATTTTACACTTTTTTGCTCACAAGCACATTCATTATTGTAATGAAATATATCGCTACTTAGAACACATTGAGAGAAAGACGCTCACCCCCATGTAGCAGATGAATCCATCATCACACAAAGTCCTGTTGGGTTTACTGGCGCTTGGGGGACACGATGGCCGCCTTCCATCGCAGTGAGACGAGTCTCGGCATCCATTGTCAGATCTGCACTGGTCTCCGAATCTGAGAGAGCACTGGGCAGTGCAACATGGACCCTGCAGTGACAGATGTCAATGAATGATTATTAAATTAACTAAAAGTTATACAATTTTATTCCGAACAGGCAAGCTTGATGCGGTTAGATTTACTGTTCATTTTTAGCGCAATCCCTTGTAGATCTTGAAGCTGTGGTATATAACCTAGATGCGATAGAACATGTGCAACATGTGCAAACTTGTAAATTGTAAATTTTACCCAGTTATTCCAAATAACTTATTAGACATGATCTCAGTAAAACATCCTAATCAAAGGATTGAACATTATTGTTTACACTAGAATTATTAAAATTGTTATTTGTTTAAACCGCTATTTAAACAGAATGGTAAAGGTAAACACTGACCTGTGAGGGGCTGCAGAGGCTGCGTGGAGTGAGATGACACGGGGTTTCCCCGGGGGGAGGGTGGCGGCGCTGAGGATGGCAGCAGGGCTCCCGGCAGTCGCCCTCCCAGCCGCAGTCACACTCCTCACCTTCTTCCACCACGCCATTACCACAAAGTGACACCTGGGGCTCTGCAATATAATATCAATGTCATAAAATATTTGTTTACATGAATCATATTCGCTAAAAATATGTAGCTTTTTAACCTTATAAAAAATCAGAAGTAGAAGAAGACCACTAGCTGGCGCTCCTTTTTCTTTTTCTTGAGCCCTATCTGTTCAACGGACATTGGCTATCATCACTTTATTTACTGCGCTCTAGAATAGCTCTACTAGACTGACCAAACCACCCCTTCTTCCAAAGCCCTGACATCAGGCAAACTTTCCCTGCACAGGTAGCAAGATCTCATACTTCTCTGGATGTTGCATCACATGTCCGGGATATTGAAGTTTTCATATTTTTATTGTTCTAATTACTTATTTTTCTTTATTCATCTGAACCATAACATTTTCATTTCTGACCTGTCCTTCCAACTTATTTTGAGTATTCTTCTGTGATCCACATCTCGAATGCTTCGATTCGCCTTATCGATTCTTAGGAAAGTGTTAACATCGAGAACACATAGCATCTGACCATTTATATTCCAAGGTTGAAATCATGACTGTGGATCCCTCTTCATGCAGATAAAGGTTGCACGAGCTTGCTCAATGCAGCATTTGATTTCAACAGAAGGATTCCATCTTCCATTTACATTGCAACCCAAGTAAATAATACTTTGTACCTTCCATAATTTCATTCCAGCGATATAAAGACTTTCATTGTTAACTGCATTATGTTTGCTAATGAGCGTGTGTTTTGTTTTAGCTGTATTAAGTTCTAACCCAAAATTCTCACAGGCATTCACTTCTTGGCTCAGCAGAAGTCATAAATCCTCAAGATTGCTTGCAAGAAGTACCGTATCTGCATAACGGAAGGTTGTCTCTTATAAATAATATAAGTGATTGATCCGGAGTGTTCTCATACACTAACCATTGACTTTATGCTTGATTTATATATAAGTAAAACGGAAGGTTGTCTCTTATAAATAATATAAGTGATTGATCCGGAGTGTTCTTATACACTAACCATTGACTTTATGCTTGATTTATATATAAGTAAAACGGAAGGTTGTCTCTTATAAATAATATAAGTGATTGATCCGGAGTGTTCTCATACACTAACCATTGACTTTATGCTTGATTTATATATAAGTAAAACGGAAGGTTGTCTCTTATAAATAATATAAGTGATTGATCCAGAGTGTTCTCATACACTAACCATTGAATTTATGCTTGATTTATATATAAATAAAACACTTGTATAAGACCACTTTAGAGTTTAAGTATACACTACTAGTTTTGAGAACTACGATGTTCTCATCTACAGGTGAGAATATAAACTAATAAGCATTGTAATATAATAAAATGTCTTAGGTACTAATAGGGGTGGGTGGGTTGTATCTGGGGGAGGTGATGGCTAAGGATAGGGCTTGATCTAATGGAAACAAAGAGAGGAGGGGTGAGGAGTTTTTGAATATTATACCATTAATTAAAGTTTTTTAAATTTGAACTTTAAATTTTTTTGAATTTATAAATTTTTGAGATAATTAATTATTTGGCCTTCATATTTAACTGGGCGTACTAATATACGAACGAGTGATTAGTGTTTATTACATGGTATTCAAATTCAGAAAAATAATTGCTAACAAGACTGCGATGGTGTTCTTTAATTCTTATTAAAACTTCAAAAAAATATTTCAGAAAATAAATAATAATAAAAGGTTTATACCTGTAAAGCATCCTTTGCTGGATCTCGCCTTATTGTTGAGAACGGGGTTGATACTTTTGAGAGAGCACGGGGAGAAATGATTGTTGTTTTTCTTGTCACCGCTGGTAGCTCGGGCAAACATTATAAAATTACCATCTTCACCTCCCGGCGTACAAACATCCGGATCGTGCTACAAAGATGATACAAAAAATTACCTCTGAAAGGTATTACCATATTAGCAAGAGGGTCCCACAAGTTTCACACCCGCCCCGCTAATTTCTAAACCCACTTTTTTTACAATATATTTTACAGATGTACAGAGTGTAACAGAGCTAGTCCACAACACTTTACAAGTGGATTCCTGCCTTGATTATGAGTCGAAATATTATGGAGATATGCAATTATCAAAGTTTGCATTTTTTTAAAAATATTTCTGACTTATTTTTGCAAAGCGTTGAACAAATGATAATGAAAAAATCATTTGTTTCAATAAAAGTCAAATCCCAATTATAATAATTTCGTTGTCTATCCGTCCGTCTGTCTGTCTGCCTGTCTGTCTGTCTGTCTGTCTGTCTGTCTGTCTCCATAACTTCCGTAACATCCGTAACTTCTTTATAGTAGTTCCTTTTCTTTTCTTTATAGTAAAATTTTTTTTTTACTTAATAGTAAATCTTCTCTTCCTTTTTTTTATATAAAATAAATGAATAATTATTCCTTACAAGCCGACATATAAAAGTACAGTCATTTTTTACGGGTTATAAAATGATAAAAACCTTAAAAAAATCTATTTTCAATTTCTTCCTTAATCTCAAGTCATATGCAATGTAAAATAATTTATACCAACATACATTATTTAATTTCAATGCATAATATTGTATGAATTTTTTTTCTAGCTTACCGGTGAACCAAAGTTATGTCCTATTTCATGAGCCAGTGTTACATGGGATACGGCTGGTGGGACATGCTTTCCGTAATTCAGTAACGTTACAATGCCAGTGTTTAATGACTTCAGACTCCCGCGGTAATGCTGGAAAAATGCTTACACATTAGATTGATCCGTAATTAAGATCCGTTTTCGAATTTAACATTTAACCTATTGCCTGCGGTGCGAGGATCTAGACTAGGTCTAATGACGTCACATGTACACATGATGTATAAATAATACTATGATAGTGGTGTGTAGTGATATTTACATGCTAGTGTAGTGGTTGTCCTGACGAAGAGACAGGTTACATCTCGAAACCGGTAGACAAAAATGTAATTTTTAGTGGTTACATACTAACATAAATAACATTTTGTTAATAGTTTAACCATCACTATACAGGTACTACACAGATTTATTGACTGTATCTAACTTTTGAGAAAGTTGCTCAGAAGATGGAATAGGTTAATAAAAAAAGGAGAATCTATTTTATTCACTAAAGGGTTTCAAAAGTAACATCAAAAATATTATTAATGGTATGTTAATCCTTACCAAAGCCATTAATTATAGCTTATCTGTACCTCACATAAGATAAGAAGTGAACTTACTCCATTTTTTTCGCACACTCCTCCGGCATTCTTGAGATCACCAGTCCACGCTAGACCCAATGTTCCCATCTCGAAATCTCGGTAAGTAAACATATAAGCTAAGCAAAAACCGTCGTAATCTTCCTCTGGAAAAAATATATAATAACCGTTGAGTTTTATTGGTGGCCAAATAGGTACTATAGAAATAAAGCTTCATTAAAGTAATCATAAACAATTGATTGATCGATCATACAACATTAATTGGTATATGCATTATTAGTGCGTAAGATATATTTGTGTGTGTAAAATCAAACCTCAGAGAAAAGAATGAATAAATTAGGACAAAATGTATATCTGTTTGTAAGGTAATTGATAAAAGTAAGAAAGGGTTACTGAGATGGTTTTAGGCATGTGGAACCGAGTGCAACAGCAAAAGATCTAGCATAAACAGTTAGATCAGTATTGGAAAATGCGTAAAAGTGAATTAGGCAAGAATGGTGGCATATTACCATCTCTGCCTACCTCTATACAGAAATGGCGTGTTTACACCATTTTTTTTTTTAGTACATTTATTTAGTACATATATTTACATACTTAGTACATACATTTTAGCACATATATTTAGTTAAAACACAGTTTAGACAATTAAACAAGACAGAAAAATTATCTGACAAAATGTGATCTCCCAAATTTCTTCAATTCCTTTTGATAGAAAACAAAAAATACTAAATTTAAAAGGATTTTGCACATAGACGTACTATAAATATAGACCAGTCACTAAAAAACATATCTGAGACATTAGTTTCTGCTGTCTTCTATTACGTACTAAATGTATCAGTCAGAAAGAGATAGAAATTATTTTCATAACCACGTATAAGAAACGACAATAAAACATAATTTTTAACAACGAATTCATATGAAGTTCTAGCGAATTACAATATTTATTCTATGGTACGTCAGCATACGTGTAAAAGAGACACAAATATAAACAGGGTTGTGTATTGTATTAATATTTTATATATATATATCGTGCGGACATTTATACATTTTGGACACCCCTAGACCAACTCCCGCAATGTGCGTCTATGTTCACAGTAATTCGTGTTGTCGTTCTGTGTAGCAGATATTTTGGTTTGTAACTAGTCTATATTTATAGTACGTTTATGATTTTGCACCTTGAAAGAATAATAAATATTGTCATCACCAAATTATTTATTACTAGTTCGACATCTGTCAATAGACAATAAGATGCAAAAATAATAGGATACAATTTTTTTTTATACTCTTTCACAAATTAATTATTAATCTACATTTACTTAATGGTTTCATATTAACCAATTTCCACTGCAGCTATATACATAATAAGAGCAATACATTCCTTAATAATTTGTTTCTGATGTGTATCTCGGTATTTTTTTTTACAGATGCAAGTAATTATACTTTAATGTATTCATCATTTGCATACTCCTTCTAATTCATTTGTGTATGCAAATTCTGCCAGTATCTTGTTACGTACATCTCGCCAGAATGTATTTCCATATTAAACAGTGAATGTACAAGGCCAATCATTTTCCTCTTGGTTAAATATCAAATGCATCTGATATACTCAACAATTCAAATAGTAATGACCAAGAGCTTATACGTTAAACATATTTTCTATACAATGAATAAAATTAATGGTCATATTGAAGAAAAAAACTGTTAAGTTACATTATACATTAAACTGTATGTTTCCTTATATGTATAAATAAATAAAATTATGAGGATGGACCAGCAACCATCAAATAAACATGAAAACAAAAGATTTTAGATAATTTTTTTTTAAATCAATTTATTTTGAATAAAAGCAGCTAAAATTAATCTAGGAAATTTATTTCATATATAAAGTTAAAAATTAACTTAGAACTTATTGTACATTACTCTAATAAATAGTGATTTAATAAATCATTAGAAAAACATAAATTGATGCTATAAAGTAGCTTGGTGGTCTTGTGGTTAGGACTCTCGCCTCGTGTTCCAAAGGTCGCGGGTTAGAATCTTACTCCATACCAGAATGTTAGTCCTATTTTCATAACACAAGCGTTTAGTTTAGTTTGAAAATAGTAAGAATATTGATGTGACACGTATTCCGTGCTCGCATCTCTATTTAAAAAAAAAAACTTTAAATAAATAAAATGTGAATGTTCTCCTAAAAACAAATCTAAATATATAAATTATACTTATTAAATTAATCTTTAATTCAAAATTCAAGGGACCCAAAAAAACACATTTCGAATTATGCAGGAACCCGTTAATTCGAAATTCACAGTACAAAAAAATCACAATACGATTGTGAAATTTGCAGAAATTGTAAAATTCATGAAAAAAGCCATTCATTTTGTCTAAAACGTCTGCATTTTTGCATTTTTCAAGAAATCATTTCGAAAACGCAATACATATTTATTATGAAAGATTGCGTATTATTTGTTGTTCTCACTTGCGAAAAAAATCAAAATATTTTTCTTAAATTTTGTCAAATTTACGTTAGTTTTAGGTGCAATGGGTAACATCTTCCATTAGATAAGGTGACATTTATGTTTATTTGAAATATTAAAAACAATGAAGTCACAAAGCAAACATTGCATCACTGATAATATCAAAAAAATGTGGTAAATGACTGTATTTATTTAATAATTTTTTTTCACTCATCAACTTGTTTTGTAGGAATTCCGAAGATAAAAAATTTAATATTAAAAATGAAATAGAGATCGACTTGCACCTGAAAATATAATTTTTATTTGCATTTAACAGTGAAATACTAGTGATTTTATAATCAGCTTTAATTCCAGGAAAATATCAAACGTTTACAATTGTGATTGCATTTCAGAGCATGTCTTCCTAAATATCTTTAAATTTTAATGGGTTTAATCGTTAGTCATTTAATTTAATTAAGAAATTGATTACCTGAAAATAATTCCAGAAACTTCTCGACTCCATAATTATTGGGAAACCGGTACAGCGGATCTTTAAGAGCTTCTGCGGTGTGGACTTTTATTCTTTTGATCATGAATGTTATGTTATCTGGTTTACCGTCCTGATTAAAATCTGCAAATAATTTATTGAATTAATGATCAACATTATCTTGTGCAATAATATAATAATACCAAACCAATTCCCAGTTGTATAAAAAATCCAATTGAAATACATTTGGAGTAGGTTACTTCTAATCATGGTGGCTGGCTAATGCTGAAATGGCTGCCAGAGAAGTGATTCTATTGTTATATGAAAATATGCACATATTAGCAAAACTACTACCAGCCTGAGAAAATTTTGTGTAGGCAACATCAATCTTACATTGCATTATAAAATAAATTAAATATGCCTATAATTATACTTGTATATCTGAATAAAAAAGCACATCATTATACAAAGTGATATATATACCTATATAAAAAAAATTATATTGCTTTTAATAAAAAAGATTAGTTTTTCTAAAGTTGATTGAAGAATGAGAACATTTTTTATTGAATATAACAAGAACAAAGTAAAAAGATGTATGCAGTTTATTGGAATAAATATTAGTCAGCTGTTAATAAACGTACCTGTGACCTTGTATATTGAATTAACTCGTTGAACATGCCTTGTCATAACTTCGATGCAAGCTTCCTCTGACCCAAACTTTTGGTAAAACTGGTGGTCGCCTTGTAAATAAAGCATGCACGTTGTTTTCTTCGGATCTATAGTCGCCCTCTTGTTCACATGACGCAGGGCAGAGTCGGTCACATTTCCCAAAAGCGATGAAACATACGTAAATCCTATTGGTTTCTTATTTATTATATCGTGTGGAATGTTGATTTTCGTTTTAATTTCAACATGATTTTTCGAATTTGGTCTTGAAAATATACTATCATCGTTATAGCTATCTTCATCGTAGGAGTTGATGAGTATACCTCTGGTTCGATCTGTGCTATTTCTTAATCTATGAATACCCGGTTCTATGTTTGATTCGTCATAGTAGGGGATGAACAAGTCAATAGGAAGGCTCGGATTCTTGAGAGAAGTTGATTCTTCTTGCACCTCATCTTCATAACCTAGGTCTGCCATCTTGAATATATCTAATTCTTCTTCCGGTAGCCAGCGCTTAGTTCGTTTCGAACTGCTTCCCTGTAAGCTATCTATATCACTATCAATATCACTATTATATTTTACAAATGTACCCTGATTTACTAGATTATGAATTGTTCTGTGCTCGTTTAAGTTTTTCTGATGCAGTGCATGTGATGCGCAAGGCTGCTTGCTGTTGTCTGATGGATGAATGACATCAGATGACTTGTAAATGATTGAATGTATTTGAGGATGACTTTTTCCATACCGGTGTAGTGGTTCTATGTAGTAGACTTGGTTTTTTGTGTGTATCGTTCCATCAAATAAACCGTCCGATGTCATAATCCCGTGTACTGAAGATGACTCATCATCTGATGACAAAAAAATAACAAATACTTTACACAATGATACTTTTGATTATATATAAAAATCAAATGTAGTTAATATATTAATTAGTCTAATATAAGTATAAAAAAATGTGTATAACCTTCGAGTGTTCCAGAAAATACATTTTCCATGTCAAAATTAACAGGACCGCTAGTGCCGTGGAACTCGGCTCCGTCAGCAAATACAGAACCAGGATCGGGATGGAGACGAATGTGAAACTCTCTGAAAATAGAAAAAACATACATAGTCAAATATTCTCATATATAGAATATAACGATGGACATTTTTCGAAAAGAGAGAAAAACTCGGAATTGTAGGAAAATTAGTAAATGACTCGAAAGAAACATTATCATATTTTTATCATCAATGTATTCGTTGATAAAAAAGTTATTATCAAATAAAATTTTGATTTTTATTTTATTTTTTGCACAATTCTCCAAATGTGCCTTGAAAATATACAATTGTCATTAAAGATGTCTTAATTGTAGGACTTAATGAGAAACATATATTATTTCTTGTGCGCTATTGAACAGCTGGTGATTGAAATTTTTAAACAATACATATGTATAAAAAATGGAAAAATGGAATACAGTTATTTGTTATTTTGTCTGTGTTCTTCTTAGTTTATTTGTCACTTATTTTTTAAATCTCTGAAAATTTAGTTGTCTTATCTGTTGTGGTATGTCGTTATATACCTTCAATCCGATGTAGATGAGTCGCGATTGTCCTGCTTTTATTTTAGCATGATTAATGTGGTAGTTTTGAGATTTTATAGTGTAATAATGTTGATGGGTTTCGTGAGTTTTTTGTAATTTGATGTTCCTGTCATTCCCATTTGCTAGTCTGTGTACAAGTTTTAGGGTTTCGATATTTGTTAAGTTACTGATTTTGAGTTGTGTTGTTTGATAGCTTTCTTCAGTTGGTGTCATGGAGTTGTAAATAATTTTTAATTGTTTATTTTGCTGTCTTTGAAATCTGTTTAGATCTGTTTTGTTTCCGGTTCCCAGAATGGTATCATGTATCCCATTTCAGTCTTTGCATAATATGCTTCATACATACAAATACAATTGCAGTAGAACCTTGATTATCTGGATGTTCGGCAATTCAGACTGAAATTTTATAGATGTATGTATGGTCTTGTGCAGCAAATTAGGTCTCCGCTTACTAGGTTTTCATCAAGTATTCGTTGCTGTGCACTTGAATAGACACAGAGTGTAAGAAAGATTTGAAGATGAACAAACAGGAAGAGATTTCAAGTCGTAGAAATTTCGTTTTGAGAGGCAAGAAGAATTTGATATTACACAGAGAGCATATGAATGTGTATGAGGCGTGAGTTGTGTGTCAGGACAGAAGAGTGTGGGGCTGC
This sequence comes from Agrypnia vestita, assembly GCA_016648135.1. Lineage (NCBI taxonomy): Eukaryota > Metazoa > Arthropoda > Insecta > Trichoptera > Phryganeidae > Agrypnia > Agrypnia vestita. The sequence continues at coordinate 527,767 of JADDOH010000050.1, forward strand.
ATGGTCTCCGCCTATCCCCGCGGAAATACTAACTATGTAAGTACAAACGATTTGGAAGGTTAGGTTTGTTTGAACCAATGTTTGAGATGGCTCTGCCGGAAGATTTTAATAAGAAAACAAAATAAACTATAATTTACTATAGATCCTCTAAATAATGAATTAGTTTAATGACGTATGATTTACCTGTTGTGTGCCTTGAAGCTGAGCTCAAGCGGCCCTGGGGCGGGGGTGCTCCTCCTCGCCCGCCGCCCTCCGCGGTCATGGGGGGAATAGCGCGCCGCTTCCCAGTGTTTGACAAACTCGTTCAGCGCAAAACCTGAGAAAGAACAATGACATTAATTAATTTAAATTATTTAGGACTCCATTAATATTATAACACAATAATTTATTTAATTTTATCATGGCAAATCCTTCAGCACTTGTTTCAATGAGTGGACGGAGATATTGAAAATAAAAACTTCACATAATTTTTATTATTTTATTTTACTTATATAATGAAACATACAGTAGAGTTTATTATATAATGTGTCTAAACAGTTTTTTATGAATATATGAAACATGTCTGGAGGGTTTTTAGGAGTAGCAGGATTTTGATGATGCATAATGAAATTTTTTCATACACTCATACATCTAGAGTATTTTAGAATAGATATAATTTAAAAAAATATTTATTTTTCCCAAGTCAAAGGTCCAAATGGCGAATGATCCACCCGACATTAGATCAAACAAACAACATGATGAAAAAAAATTAAAAATGTTTTTTTTTTAATGAAAGTGCTTTAATCAAATTAATAAAGTTGATAATGGTGATGAGATCATTGAATATATTCTTTCACAATACTTTATAAACGTAGCTGATCAAATTAATAGATGAAAATATTGCATATTATTACTATTTTACTATTTCGAAAATTATAACAAGAAATACACATTAGCATAATATATTATGGTGAAAATTTCGAAAGTTTAAAATGTAATAACTTATTTTATATTTGCTTTCCAATCAATTTGATTTCATTTATAAAATGCATTCAAACGCAAAGGGATACTTGCTCTTGAAAAAATTTGAGTAAGAGTATATCTCCCACACATGTCTCCAATGTATTGTACCTCGATGGGTGACGAACGCAGGGTTTTAGGCCGGCGCCACACTATTTAGGCGTATCTTTTGTCGCGTCTTTGACGCCGCGGAACGCCGCTACATTTCCTTTCATACAATAGGCGCTCATCGAACACACTGCGCGGATCATCGGTCGATCCGCTGGCGGAACGCTCGCCTCGGCGTCTGTTCGGTTCTCCGCCCGCGGAACTTGCGTCAACGTAAAATCGATGACGTGCCGTTACGTGTTTTTAAATTCAATGCGCCACATTTGACGGATTGTCCGCACGTGTATTTTGTATGTGGCGCTGAATATTGTATGTGGCTGCTAAATTCGGTTGCGGATTTGACGCGACATTTTAAATGTTTTTTTTAAATTTCTTAATTAAAATAAAATTTCGGGCCTTTTGAACGCCTTGAATGATGGATAAGGATAAGAATATTGTGTACGTGTGTATTAAAAAATTTCCAACAGAGAATCTACAGTTGTTAGTTGAAAAAACATTGCCATCAACATTATTCCTAGCTTCTTAACCCGGCCTTCACTAGGTAAAAACATCTTTCCATTTTAGACAATCGAATTAGTATGTGTAAACCGTACGCGCGACGCACATTGTTTCGTTGTGTGTCTACGCACGGCTTACGCATACTTATTCGATTGTCTAAAATGGAAAGGTGTTTAATCTTAACCAAGAATGGATAAGTTAGTGGAAATGAGCTGAAACTCCACTAAAAAGGCCCTCAATGCTCCAGCCGACCGCACAGGAAAAGACCTTCATGACACTGTTGTATCAGAGTATTTATTTATATTGTTTTTGCCAGCCACTTTGGATTTACCCATCCTTCTTTCTTCACAGCCATTTCGGGATTGCGTATTATTCATACGCTTTATATGGCACGGCCATCGAAGCCTCCTTAAGTTTATGAATTTTGTGACACACAGGTCGTAAAGTTCCCGGTATTAACGATGACACCGCACTCCATTTTCTCCGACGGTTCCGAAAATTCTCCCTTGAAAAAAGAACTGTATTTTAAATACATCTCGTGTTGCTTCGTATTTTTCATGACTACATGACAAAATCATTGAATGAATGAATGAAATATAATTTAAAATAAATGGAGATTGCAGTAGCGAATAAATCGGTCAAACTTCCAGAAATCTCAACATTAGACAAAAAAGAGCATCGTTATTGTCTAAGTAATAATAACTTTCCTGAATTCGCGAACCATATCATGGATAATAATAATCATTCTTTTCATTCATTTATCATTAAACTTCTCCATCCCGCCGCGGGTAAAGGTTATAATTAATAATTTTGAAAGTTTAGAAAAATGAGATTTGAACTCGGGATTTTAATTTGCTTAACAATATTACTTTGACCAACTCTTCTCCTCTCCTTTCCTCTCAATATTCCCGTTTCTTCCACTTTTATATCAGTAATTCCGACTCCTTTTGTCAGCACCTTATTAATTAATTTATGTAAAAAATAATCTAGTCAGTTTAATACTTCGCCTGTCGGTGAAAGATTCTGATACTCTCGAAACTCGAGTAGTAAAATATAATTAAACTCAAATAGAGAAAACATAGTTCATATTTCCCACCCATTTTAATGATCGAAATGGGATATATGTAGTCGTTAAACTAACTTTTACAATTGGGTCATTCTCTTTTTTATTGTCTTGTTTGGTACAAAATCTCAACAACAATAAACAATAAATGTATTTTTTATTATTTATGAAATACAATTAAAACCTAATTTCTTTACAGTTTCTAAAACTTTTGAGATCGTATTATTATGAGAAAATATCATCAAACAGAAATTATTAAACAAAACAAAAATTAACATATTTAAATACCACTACGTCACGAAAATGGACAGAGACAGCTTAACTACAACAAAAAAAAGAAAATGACCTAATTTTGTTTTTCCAGAAATAATATTAAAAATATTACAAAGCAATGTCGCACTTTTTGACGGTCCATTGTCCATTTACGGGGCTGAAACCGCTACACTCCGTCGCGGAAGTAAATGTGACATGTATAAGGTACAACGTCATTACAGGTTGCACAACAAAGGCGGTGTCAGATCATTAGGTGTATAATATTTAGTGTTATGTATAATGAGCCACTTTTTACCGCCATTTTCCCGCATTACCTTTGATGTTATTTTTAACTGCGCCATTTTAAAGGTAAAGACGGCGTCGTTTGCCACACACGCCCATGAAGGCGATTCAGGTGGCACACAAAATTACATAGCGATACCCAACCACCCACCAGCACTTCAATCACCCAACTCACAGGGGCGAAATTGTTCAAAATAACAAGGGCCCAGCTGCATCCCATGTACGTAGGAGTAAACGGCATAATGAATTGGATTCTCAAATTATATTATAAATTCACATTACAATTTTTTTTAAATCAAAGTAATTATCAAGTGTGCGATGACGGACGGAATCGCCACCATCGCACGCGGGTCTTAGGAAATAATTTTTTTCCTTCCCAATCTTCGACAATAATGATTGATATTCTGACACCCGAGATACACTAGGCCAACGCTAACTATGTCCACAGCTGACAAATTGTACTTACAGCTTTCTCCGGTATGTCGAGTGCGATTCAATCTCCAATTCTCCTGGCGTCGTTGAATCCGGAACAGACCGATCTGCCTCTTCCAAAAGGCTTATGTGAACTGATGGATTCGGATATCACACGAAAAATGTCAGTTGTCAAAGAAAAGGACACCGGCATACATGCTTTCCAGCTGTCACTGGGCGGATTTTCAAAAGTTTAAATCTCGGCTAGCGGTTGGTGCAGAACACGTCGGATGTCAGTTTCGACCAATCAAAATCATATCGCGCCCGGCGGTTACGAAATAATCATGTAATATTATATTTCTATTACCGTATTGTGAACCAAAAAAATATCAATCGAACAATAATTTCGTTATGAAAGTATGTTCTAAGAACACAGTTACTGGATTTGGTCCCCAGAGGGATGATTAATTAATTAAGGATAAATTATAGAAGTCTCACAGAGACGATACTATTTATATATGAGAAAAGTAATGATAATGTGTGGATGTTCTTACGATGGAATTGGTGAACGTTGCATTGCGTAGAGTGATCACTAGAGTAAGCCCATAAGAACACGGAGATGGTGATCGAAATACTTATTTGCAACAGTTCGCACAAAGAAAGTTCCTTAAATCGGTGACATATGGACAAGGCCTAAGCGATTCCTTACGGATACATACGACAAGAGACTCGAAAATTTTCACCTAATCTCCGAAAAAAATAAGAAAAATCACGGACCTAATGAAACAGTTAATAATTAACTGGACACCCCTTCACAACTTTCATAAATAGACTTAAATGTCCCTCCTCGATCAATGACATCTCAACCCCATTTTCATATCAAGTTTTCAGTCCTAATGTAGGCTGTTTCTCTCCTCGGCCTAGAATGATTAATTACTACAACGAGGTTTCATCCATTAACCTGGATATAAACTTTACTTCGGACTTAGTTTAAAAGCGAAATTGTATTACAAATAGTTAATGGTAATTGGTTGATCAATAGGCTATTACAAAAAGTTAATGGTATTTGGTTGATGGTTTGGGCACATAAGACGGAGACCACCAGACCAAACAGTGAAGCAGGCAATGTCTATGGAGCTTCATCGACAGTCATCCAGAGGAAGATCAAAGAATTCCTGGATAACTCAATGCTCCAAAATACTACAGAGAAACGGCCTGGATGAAAGCGATACCCAGGACCGAAGAAGATACAGCCTGAGAACGAGAAGAGCCGACCCCAACAGCCTACCTAGGCAATGAGCTGAGACAGTGCAAGGAAGAAGAAAGGTTAATTAATAGGCTATCTATCGCCAATGGAACGTTGCAAGTTTGAATCCGAATTCGAATATTTTTTCGATATATAATTTTTTCCAAGTATCTTTTGAATGATAAGTTATTTTAATTATTACAAAATGATTGTTATGAAAATTCATGTTTGAATTTTAGCTTTACATTAATTAGTCACAACAACAAAAAATATTACGATGTCAATCTAAAATGTAAATAAATAATTATCTTTTAATTAAGGATAAATTATAGAAGTCTCTTACTATTTTCAAACTAAGCTAAACCCTTGTGCTATGGAAGTAGGACTGACTTACGTCCTCGAATGGGGCTCGAACCACCGACCACTGAATCATTAGGCGAGAGTCATAACCACCGCACCAACAAGCCACTAGCATATTAGTGTAGTGGTTAATTTTTTTTAAATAGAGATGCGAACACGGAATACGTGTCACATCAATATTCTTACTATTTTCAAATTATGCTAAATGCCTGTGCTATGAAAATAGGACTAACTGGTCTGGAGTGAGATTCAAACCCGCGACCTTTGGATCACGAGGCGAGAGTCCTAACCACAAGACCAACAAGCTACTCGTAACAAACGTAAGCAAAATAAAGTAATATAAAAAAAATAATAAAAATAAGTTTAAGATATTAATGAAAAACTAATATCTTATATTTATTTACTCATCTTCTCAATATTCACTAAATTTACTGAGGAAATGTGCCCTAAGGCTTAATGAGTGGCAAATCCAACAAGAAAAAATAAAATAATATGTATATTTGAAAAATATACCACCGTAATCAAATATATCACAAATACAAAATCGTATCATAATATAAACTGTAAACCAGTGTAAATATAGATTATTTTCCTTCAATACTATCTAAAATTATGAAATCTAAAATAAGAAGCCATATTTGAAGTCTTCCCCGAATTATACGCCACGAAGTAAGAAACCATACGAATAAGTTTAATATTTTCAGCTTTTTTAACTGTTCCTTTGCCAGGCATCGGTCGACTTCAGCTGTCTTTGAACTCTTGACCTTTGGTTCCGTGGATACGTTAGCACCCACACTTTCTCTCTACTCACTCTAAATACTTTTTTTTTTAAATAGAAAATATGTGATCCATTAATAAATTCCAGCATTTTTGTTTATTAAAATCAGAAGTGTTTAAAAAAAATCGACCAGCCATAAAACCTTTTGCGTTTTAACAAAGTTAGATAAAAAACCTGAAATCCAGTTTTTATCAATCTGTCTGTTTTCTATACAGTATGTCTCATAAATAGTAGCAAAAACTTTAAAGGTGGTTTCCTGCCTTGATAATGAGTCAAAAACCAATGTCAAAAAATGATGAAGGTTTTTTATCCTTTTATTTAAGTTGTATTGAAGCGAATGAATTTTTCATATTTAAGTTATTAAGTTACTGTAAAGATTCTTCAACTTTTTGAGAGAAAAAAATAAGTAAGAAATATTGAAAGAAAATCCAAACTAACTATTGATATTAGGTCATGGTTGCTTGAACACTTTCGACTCATTATCAATGCAGGAATCCACCTGCAAAGTTTTTGATACTAGCTATGAGACAGCCTATATATGTACAGTATATCCTTATATCCTTTTCGTCTCCATCATATTAAAAAAAGTTAACGCTAAAACAGGCCAGGAATAAGGCGAATAATAATAAGGCCAATTATTTTAGCGAAACGGATCATAAAAACACCCACGCTTGAGAAAATCACGCAAATGTATTGTGACCTCACCAGGAATCGAACCTCGGACCTCCAGTACGAGAAGTGAGTGTCATGTCCACCGAACTACGGTATTTACTTGCTGTACATTTAAATTGTCCACCGGATACACGTGCGCAACTTGTAGAAGGGCGTGCGGTTCGAGAATAGGACTCCTCAGCCACGCTCGGACACAAAATTGATAAAACGTAGCAGACGTCATCCTCGCAACGAGTGACCGACGAAGATTGTTATTAAGTATAATCGTTATCACTTTTACTAGTCCATGTTAATTATAGAGGATTAATTATTAGCTTTTTTTGTCATATTTTGTTCAACTCACATCCAATTAGGCTTTTGAATTACTAAATAAAATTATAGTAAAAAATAACTTTACTTTTTAGGACCGTGCCTTAAAAAACTGCACCTCCATGAAATCCATTCCAAATTAAATTGAACGCCATCTTTTCAAAATTTTGCATAGTTACAATTTATGACCATGTCGAATATAGTAACCCTCCTAACAGTAATAATGCCCGGACCAAATTGCATACGTCATTATTATTTCACATAACAATGTCCACCCGTTTTAAACCCTTACCTTAAATTATAACTAAATCTGATTTCCGTGCAATACTGTATATGGTCCACTAGTATTCTATACTTTTTCCTCTTTTGTTTCAATATTTTTAGGTGCTCATATTAATACAGAATGAATGGAGTATTTGCGCGCTCGCAAAACAAGCTTTGAAGTCGAACACAAGAAGGGTTGCCACCGTACTTTATTATAAAGTATTGTACGTTATTTCGGGTAATTATACTCTATACTTTATGAGAACAATAAAGTACGCGAAAATACTTTATTTCGCATGATTTGATTTCTCTGGGATTCATTTTACTTATAACACACAAAAAAAAGTTGATCGTAGACATTTTTGCGTAAAACGGAACGAGAGAGTTACCGGGGTCGACGACGTTATCGATTGTTGCCGAATAAGTTCAATAATTGACGATATACCCTGTGGCGGTCGCCACATGAACGCTCGTTTTTTAATGCCTAACCTAACCTCAAATGTCATGTCATTGTAGAAATTTCTTGTTTGTTTTGTGTAAGGCGGATTGAGTGCAGTTAAAATACGGTTAATTGGTTTTATAGAGTTTTTTCTGTGATGAATAGCAAATGGCGAGACGAAAGAAACAAAGCGTCTCTGAATCTGATAGAAATGAATGACTTATTTACTTTAACTTAAATAATATAGACTGCAAACTTCTGTGCGGTTGTTTAGTAGCGATAATTATTTGTTAAAAGTTGCTAAAAGTAATGAAAAATATGTTTTTAAGCAAAATAAAAATGTAAAATAAATCGTAATTTATTTTGACACAATGTACTTTTTTCCCTACCTTTAATAACCAATGTTCTTTATTTGCACAAAAAAAAAGTGGCAGCCCTAAACACAAGCACTATCCGGCGTAGACAGTATTATGCACTTCGCCAGGGGCCGCTCATGTGAATGCATTATATTATTATATTATGCAGAAAGCAATTTTGCTACGGCCACTATTTCAGGGAAAACTTTATTCATTGCAATACTGGAAATTATCTGAATATGCTGTGTACCGTGACACACAATTGTGATTTCGCTAAATAAAGCGGTGTGTGTCTTGGCTAAATTATAATTTTTAAACTATCAAGCCGGGGATTTTAAAATACGACCCCAGATGTGATTCTTATTTCTGGTTCTGGCGTCTTAGCCCACTCGACTGTGAGCGGTGGTACAAAGTGCTATGCTATGGTAGAAGTCGTATTTATAATAAATATAGACATATTTGTTCATAGCATAATAGCAGAAAGCAACCGTTTATTGCCGAATGCCCTTGTTAGGCCCTGTAGGCGGTTATGTTTTGGCCGCTGTGTGGCCATGTGAGGACTGCTAGGCGATCACGACTATGTATTTGAAATTGATTTCATTATTGTTTTTATATAATGCCCTTGTGCTATAATGTAATTGTGCTAACTCAAAAATGTTACATCTTTTGCTTATAAATTTAAACATTAAAAAAGACATAAATGATTTCAGTAAAAATATTAATAGAGTTATTGTGTGAAATAGTGATAAATTAATTAGAATAAATTTGTGAGCGATCTTGGGTGGAATCAGTGAACGTTATATTTTGTAAAGTAATCACTTAAGCCTTCATCTTCATCTCTGAGAGACACCAAAAATTTACCTTAATTAAGAATAAAAGTGATTAAATTTATATTATAAAGTAATTTGAAACACTATGTAGTTTTTAACATAAGTAAAAAATCTTCATTTGAGTAGGATAGATTTTCTGTAAATATGTCTGTACAATGCAACATACAGTCATTTTTTTACTATAGGTATAATGCATAAATAATAAAATAAAGAATGCCTATTCAAAAGAAATGTGTACGATTTTTTTTGTGTATATTAAGAGTATGAAAATGATTTTAAAATTCAACATTTTAGATTCCCGCCAAAACACGTCATTTCACTAGTACGAGTACGTCCGTCACAATTGTATGGTACCCAAATATACAAATACTACGGCACTGTAATAGCCGGCAAACATCTTGAAATTTTACGGCGTTGTGGGGGGAAGTTTGCACATGTACCATTCCAGACCCAAATTTTGTCTTCTGCGCATTCCCCCACTACGCCAAAAAATTTCAAGAAGTTTGCCGACAACTGTACCAAACTCGCAAGCTTTACGTCACGAGCAATCCATTTTAATAAAGTCGTATTTTTATAATAAAAAAAATTATGAATGAAAACATCACCCCACATTATCTACTCTGATTCACAGAATATAATTAATATTTATGAATCTATTTCATATACTTCCATTGGTATTTGTAATATGTGAAATTTCCCTACTCGTGAATGTTTGCGAAAACTACATTGAAAGCTGACGAAAATTGCTTGAATGTGAGGAAATGACCAGGTTTTCATATATTTGAACGTAGTTTCTGCAAGCATTCACGAATTACTTACAACATTTGCGAAAAATATTATTATTTAAATGTGGAAATAACTCATTTTGAACAGACACTCCTCACATGATAAATACCCTTAATTAATCCGTCGTCGCGAGTTTAAAACACCTGCATCGAAGGACCAACAATATTGTCCTCGATTCGCAGCGGTGGGAGACGAAATGAAATGCTTAAATCAATTAAACTTTACTGGACACAAATTTAACTGGAACACTATTTCGTAATACGCCTTACCGCCACTCGAGAATATTCCACAGATCGGTAGATACTCTTTATTCGCTGCACTTTTTATATCGCGCGGTTCACAGTCCGCCTGTCAATTCGCTCCCCGCTTGGATTACAGTTCGCTTTCAATTGGCGCCGTTCGCTGTATCTATGACTTCGCCCTCTGTCAAACAACGACTGACTCGCTCGCGTCCGGTGCCGCGCAATTTATCTGAAATGTTTTCTCTCGAATCTTCTGCTATACCGGATTCTAGGGGTTTCCAATTTATTATAAAACGATTCAAACCGTTCGGAAATTGTCAGTACCGAAATTTTGCCTGTTATTATAAGGTTTCAGAACTACGTGGTCAGATTAAGGGGTTACACCACCTCGAGGCACGAAAAAATACATTCAAATTATTATTTTTTTGACGTAAGTATTGCAAATATAAAATTCATTTTACTATCACTGTTTATTGTATACATTGGTTAAAATTTATATCATATAATGGTTGATATTTATGGTTTAATTTATAATATTAAAATGATATAAAAAATAGTACCTAAATATAAATTATTTTTAAAAATTCAAAATTACGAAGTTATGTGCCGTCCCGCAAAAGACCCCCTCCGTTATGCGCGCAAATTTGTAGATAATCATGTTGCCAGGATTTGAGTGAAATTAAAAATTTAATAAATTTGTTGTTAATTGATATAATGTCTACGATATAGCGAATCGAAAAAATGATACCAGATTGAAAATAATTTAAATATTTTTCCTAAAAAATATTGAATTAAAATTTCATAATAAGAAAACGACGCATTTTGTCAAAAAAAAATCGTACGCTAAATCATAGATAATGTTATTAGTAAGATGTGTGCAAAATTTTAATAAAATCTGTTAGGTAGTTTTTGAGATATCTCAGAAACCCTGAAAAAGTGAGTTTCGAGAAAAAACGCGAAAAACTAATGTAATTCGTTTAAAAATTCACGTACCACGCTAGCTTCCAATTCCTATAACTCAGCAAATTTTTAAATGAGTTGTGACTCAAATTATTCTTAGAACTTCAAACAAAGATATAAAAACGAATTTTTGAAAACGTTTAGGTGGTGTGTGTGACCCTTAATATCATTTCTCACTGTTCTCACTGCAAAATTCTTCCATCGGATTAAATGGATCGCGTTTTGAAGTAAGATGACGTCTTATACACGGTTATCTGGAAAACATTAATAACCTCACAGGACTATATCCCTACCTTGATTATGAGTCGAACATATTCAAGCAGCCATGACCTAATATCAATAGGTGTGGAGTTATGCAATATCAAAGTTCGAATTTTTTTTCAATAATTCTGACTTATTTTTTACAAAACGTAGAAACATTACAGTAACTTATATCGATTACGAAAAATTCATTTGTTTCAAAACAAATGAAATTAAATAAAAACCCTGCAGAAATTCCAATTGGAACGTTTTCCAATTGGAATCGGAAGGTTTTAATTATTTTATTTTACTTATATTGAAGGGAAAGAATTTTTTTATATTCGACATAAGTTACTACAATGATAGTCCAACGTTTTATAAAAAATAAGTCAGAAATATCGAAAAAACAATACAAACTTAGATGTCGCATATCTCCATAACTATTGACATTAGATCACGGTTGCTTGAATATTTTCGGCTCACAACGAAAGCAGGAATATAGTCCTGCGAGGTTACTAATGTTTTCCAAATAACCCTGTATACAAATTAACGTAAAAAAACTGTTTTTTTCAACATCTCACAATATTTACCTGCCCACCGGTGTAAAATGTCTCAGTCTCACCTGTCGACCCGTCGTTTGTAATACGGCGAAGGGCGCCGCATATTAAATTTTTTACACAATAGGATATTTTTTTATAAAAAATGTGTCCGTTCGTCCCCACCTCCCCGGACGTTTATAATACTTTTTGTAGCAGTGAAAACGTACCATTTTACCATTCGAGAGGCGACACTTGAGAATAATTACCCGAGCCATTTTACCTAGAGATAGCTGTGCCCGCGCGGCTTCGCACGCGAAGATTTTTAATCATATTTTATAAATTTGTGTATTAACCTTAACATACAGATGTATGTCATCGCGGAATTTTTAATAGAACTTTTTTAATTCCTACAACTTCTTTATAGAAAGTATTTAAATGTCTCTTTCCGTTAAAGAAGCGTTCGTAAAAAGCGCATCGCTCGAGCATTTTTTCGTCGACTTTAATAAATAAAAATTAGAATAGGTCACCACGAAAAGCCTTTTATTTTAACGGGATAATATACAGGGTTATTAGAAAATATTAATAACATCGCAGGACTATATTCCTGCCTCGATTATGAGTCGAAAACGTTCAAGCAACCATGACCTAATATATCAATAGTTATGGAGATATGCGACGTCAAAGTTTGCATTTTTTCCAATATTTCTGACTTATTTTTTATTTCATTACAGTAACTTACATCGAATATGAAAAATTTATTCCTTTTAAACAAGTCTACCTATGTATTAAAAGGAATAAATTTTTCATATTCGATAGTAAGTTACAAAAGCATGACTTTTTTGTAAACGTATATATATTTTGGAAAAAAAATATAAATCAAATATTTATGCTACAGATTTTTATGATATATCAAAATATGAATGATGTGATAACAATGCTGTATTCTAATTTTTTTCCAAATAATTAATTGGTTCCCACTGCGAGCTCCTACTATGTATAGCCTATGTCCACCCTGAAAGTCCATTCTAAATACTGGTGAAAGAATTTTTTAAATCGGATGAGTAGTTTCGGAGATTACCTCCTACATCCAAGCATACAAACTTATCTCTTTAAATATTAGTATAGATTACTAAGGTAAGGTCAAAGCAGTTCTGAAAATCAGTTGTTTCAATTCCGATGACCAATTTAATAATGACTATCCGTTTTCGGAAACTTCATATATATATTACAGAAGTCAGAGTATTGGGAAAACCCACGCAGAAAGGTAATTTGTGGTTACCACAAAAAAGACGAGTGTGTCTAATATTATAAAAATCTAGGTCAACTTCCTCAATCTACTAAGATATTGAAATATTTTCCGAACAAACATCGTATATAACATTTATTTTGATTATGGTCTATTCCGGGCACAAGTCGAGCACATTTTTTGGACTAAATGGTCGTTATTTAATAGCGAACCGGTATTTTAGATCTTATTCAGTGTGGTCAAGGAATGTCGTTTTGTGTTCGATAAAATTTCTCCTAGAGTTTCTTTAGGTTGGCCGCACTAATGAGCTGTGTGTCAGCCAGTGAAATATAAATTATTATTATTTTATATAAATAACATTAAAAAAAACAAATTATTCAGAATGTCTCATTTAAACCGAGCGAAAATATGAAGGAGAATTTTCTGAATGTTCTAATAATTATATTCGTCTTGTTATTATTATTAAAAATAATGTATTTATAATATAAGTTTGTTTAAATATTGCCTAATATTTAATGTTTTATAGAAGACAAGTCAGAAATATTGAAAAAAAAACATACTTTGAAGTCATATCTCCATAGCTATCTTTTATTTAGCTTCACTTGCATGTCAACCAAAAATTTTCTAATCAATATTTGACCCACTTCCTTAAATTTGGCAGAGAGACGTATTCCGGATGATAATAGAATAATCATTAATTAAATTTACAAAATCAGTTTAATTATTCAAAATATGTATTTAAAATGCAGACACGTTATTATTATTATCTACAGACAATTGTATAAGTGGATAACATCTGTCGGCTTGTATTATTATTAAAATGACGTTTGAGTTTTGAAGTTAATAAGCGTATAGTTAATTCGGAAAAAACATGTCTTCGACGTGATTCGAACTAATTACAAGATTTATTTGATATATTATTTATTTATATATATTTTTTAAAAAGCCACAGTACTAAGAGCGATTACATTATATGCGTATATTAATAAAATTAAAAGTGTGGGGGGCATTTTCTCATACGCCATAAGCTTTACATAAGCTGTACATCACTATGTAAAACTCTCTCTTCATAATTGTGATGTTTAAACCAAAAATTGCTAGTAGTGGTGGTTAAACCGTTATTTTAACCGGTTATTTTCGGTAGTTATTTAGGGTTTGTATCTGATTGTATCGATGATTGATAACTAAGATATAATTTTTGTCTAGTATCGATGGTTGCCCGTCGAATTGCAAAAAATCAGTTGCAATCATCGACGCAGTCAGACACAAATTTCAAATAACGGTTAGTGTGTCACCGGTTAAAATACCATCACTAATTGCTAGTATCTGCCCCACGTTTTTGATTTTATTGACATACGCATATACTGTAATCGCTCTTAGTAATTTGGCTGTTGCTAAATTCTTCGATTTAGTCTTTTTTTTAATAAAAGCATGCTTTTATTTTTCTAAATAATATAATATTATTTCTTCTTCAAATATAGCAAATTTATTTTGTGGTGACATAATTATAATTTATATAAATTAACTTTGTAAAAACCACTTATTTATTGAAAAAATTCAACATGTTTCGAAGCCAATGGCTTCTTCGTCAATATGGTTATGATAAAAAATTAATTGATATTATGTTAAATAAAATGTACAAGAATTTTTTTAAAAATCTTTTCTTTACCCTTCAATTTGTGATTCTGATAAACATTGGAGGAAAATTATATTTATAAATAATGAAATTTCTAATTCAATAGTTAAAAATATTTCAAATGTTATTCAACCAGCTTTTTATACTAATAATAAATTTAAAAAATACATATTAAATAATAAAGATAAGGATAATTTTTTAAAAAAATCGGGTGTTTATAAATTAATTTGTAATGATTGTGATTATTTTTATATAGGAAAAACGTGTAGAAATTTTGAAATTAGAATTAAAGAACACTTAAGGTGTTTAAATAGTAATAATTATTCTGAATTTGCTAACCATCTTTTGGCTACGGGTCATTCTTTTGATATTAATAAGGGTTTACAAATTTTACATACAAATTATACAGAATCACAATTTGATAAATTAGAAATTTTGGAAATAAGAAAGAGTGTAAATAGTAAATTGAATATTATAAATAATCAGGTCCTTTTTGCAAATAGTTATCTTTTAAATTTATTTTCATATTAATTAGGTACTTTATATTATTATTTTCCATATATAACTTTTGATCTATACTTCGATTTTTAAATATTATTTTTGTTTTCCTGATGAAGAAGCCATTGGCTTTGAAACATGTTGATTTTTTTCAATAAATAAGTGGTTTAAAACAAAGTTAATTTATATTAATTATAGTTATCTTTTAAATTTATTTTCATGTTAAGTAGGTACTTTATATTATCATTTTCCATATATAACTTTTGATCTATACTTCGATTTTTAAATATTATTTTTGTTATCCTGAGAAGAAGCCATTGGCTTCGAAACATGTTGAATTTTTTCAATAAATAAGTGGTTTTTACAAAGTTAATTTATATAAATTATAATATTATTTCGTAAGTTTTTATAACATTTCCGATTCATATTCATAAGAGTCGACATTTACAGGTTGTGTTACTGTGCGTTCAAAATACATACGGCAATGAATCATACCTCGCTTCGCTCTCGAATCCGCAGTGTCCTTTCAAGATAAATCTTATCCGTGCACGCGCTCCATTAGACACAATGCGTACCTCAGAAATGTAAATGAGGGAAAGATTAAGGGAGGAAGACAGAGAAGCGAGCACAGACAAAAATATATTCAGTAAATAATGAGCAAGATACGACACAGTAACATACAGTGGCGTGACAACAAATTGCCGCGCCCGCGGGCAAGCACGTATGCCGGGTCCCTACCCTCTTCCGAGAACACAATATCACAACAGTTTCCATATCAGGCTTCCCGGCTTACTTTCATTCGTTTAGGTTTCTATGTACGAGAATAAAGAACATTGCTTAAAAAATAACAAGTTCTCGGAATTCTCTAACCATTTAATTGATACCAAACATTCTCTCGATAGTCATATGTTAAAACTACTCCACTAGGTACCTCATAAGGTATCGATAGTGAACGATTTGTAAAACGTTGAAATCCTAAAGAATTTGAATTCTGAGAAAACATTCCACAACACGTTTCCGATATCAGTATTACATAGGCGTGTTCCTGTTAATGATCAAAACAACCCTTTCCATTACGCGACCCGCAATACCCGAATCGGTTAATAAAATTCTGTATTTGTTTTTGTTATTATTAATTACGCCTTATGAGCGGGACTGCTCCTCTAGAAACCACAGTAGTGACAAAATAACTCAACATGTGTGTATTACAAAGTTTAATTTAGTGTAAATTAAAATAATCATAATGCACCACAGTAACTGTCGTAGCTTCATTCACTTCAGCACTTGTTGCTTGATATTCGAGAAATTTTAATTTACAAAATCTCCGTGTATTTTGTCTTACTGCAAGTTTACATTTTCTTCCATATTTATTATTACCGGGCTCTTACATATATTCAATTCAATTCAATTTATTTACTTAATAATATGTACATTACAAACTAAGTGTTCAAGGCATACATATTATGAAAGTATATACATCGAGTAGCTTGTTGGTCATGTGGTTAGGACTCTCGCCTCGTGATCTAAAGGTCGTGGGTTCGAACCTCACTCCAGACCAGCAAGTTAGTCCTATTTTCATAGCACAAACGTTTAGCTTAATTTGAAAATAGTAAGAATATTGATGTGACACGTTTTTCTTGTTTGCATTTCCATTTTAATTTAAAAAAAGAACAATATTTAATTAATCAACATAATATGTACACATTAATTATTAAACACAGTTCATTAATACGAAAAAATTAAATGTGAACTGGTATATATAACACAATTTATAGATTTGATTTGCTAAAGACTCAAAAGACGCAAAATTAGAATGCCCCAAATTTTGACTGTTATGTACTTTAAAATATTTTGTGAAAATTTTTAAATTAAGGTCTTAAAGGTAAATATAAAATATTTCGTCCATGGAGATAGTATTAACATTTTCAGTCCAACCAAATAAACCCGTTTTAGGACAGTAATAGTAGTAACATACTAACAGCTATATATTTATATCTTTAATAAAATATTTTAGTATACCTAAGAGTAAGAAAACTTTAAAATATGTATTTTGGATTAAAAATGTAAAACGAGGCGTGTTCTGGGGGAGGGAAAAGTAGGCTCCGATAAACATGTTGCTGGGGGTAGTCATTTGTTATTACGCCACTGCTTATATAATTTTCACTTTAGATATAGCCCAGGAAACTTCCCACGCAGAAATCTAGAATAATAACCATCCACTAATGTAATTGCCGAGTAATAAGGAGCTATTTCCGTCAGAATACCGCGAAACAAACGTTATGTAACGCGATTATGTCTCCAATAGATATCCACTTGCTCTTGTTTACGTGACAAATACTTGGCGATTCCCTCGCCATAGTTGAATCCGTTGAATGAATGATTCAACGAATTCGTTGACCCACTCACGGTTGATCAACTGCCGCTGTCGAGAGCGACCCGGGCGCCCCAATTGGTCAGTTAGAATTCAGAAAACGTATACTATTTCCATTTTGCGGTAACGCTAACATAACACCAATCTATTTTATTGACACAGCAAGGAGGCTCTCCGGCTTTGGCCCGATTGCGAAGAATCGAGTAATATCGTAAGTTATACAAATAATTGCGCTATTCGATAATAAGCAGAACGGTGTTAGTCAATAATTAAATTATTTATCTCTTTACATTATTCGTATTCAGTACGCCAGTGTATGGAGTGTTCTAATTGAGTCGGGTATCCCGACTAAATTTGCTTCTTCGGACAGGGTTATTTGGAAAACATTAAAAACCTCGCAGGACTATATTCCTGCTCTAATTCTGAGTCGAAAATGTTCAAGCGACCATGCCCTAATATCAATAGTTATGGAGTTATGCAAAATCAAAGTTTGTATTTTTTTCAATATTTCTGATTTTCAATATTACAAAACGTTGAACTATCATTACAGTAACTTACACAGATTGCGAAAAATTCGTTCGTTTCAATACAAGTTAAATAAAATGATAAAAACCCTGTAGAAATTCCAATTGGAGTGATTTGCAATTGGAATTCGAAGGTTTTTATTATTTTAATTGACTTCTATTAAAGGGAGTGAATTTCACATATTCGATATAGGTTATTGTAATGATAGTCCAACGTTTTACAAAAAATAATTCAGAAATATTGAAAAAAAAAAATTTTGATGTCGCATTTCTCCACAACTATTTATTGGTCATGGTTGATTGAGCATTTTCGACTCATAATTAAAGCAGGAATATAATCATACGAGCTTATTAATGTTTTCCAAATAAGCCTGTATTTTAATGAAAATACATTTTTATTGGGATGTTGCAATTGTAAAAATAGTTCTTTGATAATTAAGCAACAAACTGGTACCAAAATATTTTTCGATCAATGCATATTTTCTGTTTACTCAATAATTTATTAGAGTAGACTAAGGTAGGATTTTCAATATACACGTATATACAGATACGTTTGGTATATACCTTTTGAATCAACAAAAAATGCTTGTCGGATAGGCGTATTTACACGAAAAATTGGTAAAGAAATAATTATTAAAATAGTAAATTATTTATTTAAATGAAAATAAATAAAAAATTAATGTTGGAACGAGTGGCTTGTTGGTCTAGCGGTCAAGACTCACGCCTGGTGATCCGGTGGTTGCTAGTTCGAACCCCATTCCAGGAGACCAGCGACGTAGTCCCATTTCCATATCACAAGCATTTAGCTTAATTTCAAAATAGTAGCATGTGTGGAAAGTCTCCGGTCGATAGATAGAGAATGAACAAATTAGAAGTGAATGTAATGCCGGTTGTAGCGTGGTAGATATTATAAAGAAAGGACGACTGAGATGGTTTGGTCATGTGGAACGTACGGCCGAGGAGAGGATGGTTAAGAAAATTTATGCGGCGAGTAGCGAAACAGAGGGCGTCCACGAAAGACCTGGCACTATCAGAAACAACAACTATTGGAGGATGGCCCTGTTAAAAGCTTCAAAAACCGTAGAGCGGGCATGAGAAGATGTATAAATGTTTCCGAAGCAAAAGACCACTTTTGCACACCAGTGCCAAACAGGGGCGTGCAGTGGGGACATCGCAACATGACTATTACGTAACCAATTATTTTGAAAAAAAATCGGAAAACATACATTTCGTAATATTTCTATCACAATTGTTATCATAGCATTTGTATTTTGATATATCATAAAAATCTGTAGCATAAATATTTTTTTATTTTTCCAAAATATACGTTTACAAAAAAATCATGCTTCAATTTCCCACTGAACGCGCCTGGTGCCAAGATAGAAGGATGTGGCATTCTATTCTATCTGTCGAACCCTGCGGGGTTAGTTGAAATGACACGTATTCCGTGTAGGCATCTCTATTAAAAAAAAATTACATTTAATGTAACTGATACAAATAATTGCACATTAAATTTTTTAAAACGGTAACGAAAGAGAGATTTAATTGGTTGTTATTGTTGTTAATTATATTACCCATTTCAATGTCTCACTGTCAAACTTCACTCCTTTCCCCCGCCGTAAATGAGGTCACACCCCCATCTAACACTTGACTCTGGCAAATTTAATTTATGGAAATTATTGTGCGCCCATCCTGACGAAGATAGAGTACAGTATCGGAACCGGTAGACGTTTAAAACAATTAGTGTGATTTATACAAAGTTTGTTAATTTTTTCAAATAAATAAAATATTTTCTATTCAAAATTAAGTTTTTGCTACTAGCTACGAGATAACCCGTATATCGCGAGTTTACTTCGTGCCAATAATAGATGGGTGCACCTAACGATATCTACCATCAAAAGCTTGTTATTTTTCAATACATTCAGTTTGTTTAAGGATAGTAACATTCCATTTCTATGCCCGTGTTTCATGGTTCATATTCAGATTCATACGGCGTAATATGTTGGATGAAAGGTGGTCAAATATTCATTCTGGAAGAGCGTGGGCGATGCGAGCATTCACAGTCAAGTGCACAATGAAGCCCCACATAGCGAAGCGAAACTCATTTTTAAAGTGGACTGCCTTCGTAACATGCGTGGTTGTAAAGAACTAAAACAAAAACTAGCTGATTTTTTGTACCAAACAAGCAAAAATAACGCAGTTGACTTGAATGAAAATCTTTACATAGCTGGAACGAAACTAGAGAAGGTAAAAAGTATTGTATACTTGGGCTGCAACTTAAATGAAACATGGGATCCTTCGGTTAAAATCAAATGCCGCATAGAGCGAGCTCGTGTAACCTTTATCCGCATGAAAAATATGTTCTGCAGCCATGATCTCGACCTTGGATTACGAATGCGAATGGTCAGATGCTACGTGTTTTCAGTATTATTGTATGGAATGGAAGCATGGACGCTTACCGAAGAACTGATAAGGCGACTTGAGGGCATTCGAGATGTGGATCTACAGAAGAATTCTCAAAATGAGCTGGATGGACAGAGTTAGGAATGAAGATATTATGGCTCGGATGAATGAAGAAAAAGAAGTTATTAAAACAATGAAAATCCGAAAACGAATGTATTAAATTTATATTAAATGCGAATTAAATACACACACTGCGCATGATGAACATATAGTTCAACCCCTAAAAGCTGTGGTGTGATCATGTTATTCTGTTATCATCTATCTTCTTCTTTTATAGGGAGCCAACGGCAGTGAAAATGAGAGAGAAATTTATATTTTAGCATGAGTCATACAAAACCTCTCGACGGTGACGTACAACCGATAGCATGCGTCAAGTGAGTTGTTGCATTACTACCTGTAACCTTGTCTCTTTATCGCATAGATATCGTTCGAGAAAACTAAAGCCGTGTATACATAACACATCCTCGGAGTGACATGACCAAAAAATCGACCTGTACCAATTATTTTGGTCGAGGATCAAGATCTTCTGTGTATACATACTGGGATATTATGCCGTGTATATGTTACCTCCCTGGCCAACGTTCCGGATCCCTTTGCAGGACCCATCATCAGGGCTGATGTGATGAGTGTGTGTTGATGTGTAGGTTAAGTATTGCCATGTAGTACCGCACCGATGTCGGGGTGTGTCCAAGTTTGTGTTAGATTAAGTGCTGGCTTGCGGTACCGTGTCGAAAGCAAGGTGTGTATGTCTTAATATAGTGTGTGGTGATACCTTAGAGTATATACAATCCAGGTGATACCTTGTCGGAGACAGATGTAGTCAATAATTTTTGTAGCGTTATGTCACTGTTCCATCTACTGCCTGATAATTATCTGTGCGGAATCGACGATTACTTGATTCTGCAGCATCGGATAACACGAAGATTTTAATTCAAGACCGTCATCCCTATTAATATTCACCGGGTGTTTATATATCTCGAGTGCCTCCTTGAGGATCAAGATAATTAAAATTCTTGGATACAATTATTTTTTTAATTTTGCTGGGATAAGCCCGAGTATTTTAATGTTTATTTATTTTGTCAGAATGACGTGCGAAGAATTTTGACTAGAGAGAATCGCGACGACTGATGATCACCATTCCTGATTAAAATAAAAATGTACAAAAATTAAAAGTATGGAAATTGTGTCTCGAACGAGCCTCCTTTCCCCTTTATCCTTTTCCTTTACAAGAGATAATTTCCTTTCATTTCCTTTGTATTCTATATCCGTTCCCCGCCCCCGCTCATCTGTTCATAAATAATGATTATCCTATCAATATGTACGTGAGCAGGTTATCCCGCCGCGTGACTTCCCCAACTGACCGAAATCGAAGCAAAAGTAGGAGACCGACCTTGCAAAAACTACGAAAATCAGGGACTCGATTCAATTGAACAGTGCCTCTGTACGTGGGAGCGGACATTTTTCGTTTCGTGAAATAATATTAGTCGGAAATTAAATGTAGCGAAATTCTGCAAAAAAAGTTATAAAAATAATCCTACAAGCAAGCAACCGGCTTTCACCGATTGCCGTTACTAAGCCCCGCTGTAGAATCAGAAAATTGAAATTTTTAATTATGTGTTGCTGCCTTACTGTTGGCAGGCAATTGTTTATGTATACATTATAATCAAATAATTTTAAATATAATATTAGAAACATTTCCGAAGGAAAATAAAACTTACTTATAATTTCATTAGTTTTGCAAAAAAATGCTCAGTTTGAATTTCAATTTTTAGTTGCCGACTTATTTTATTTTGATGGCTTGTATTTTGAAATGATGTTTCTTCATATTTTCTATTTAACTACGCAATGCGCGCGTATCTGCAACGGAAATTTTCAAACTACGAAGGTATTTAATACAAATTTGTTTTCAACTCTATCTAATCTGGCGAAATCCTCCTGATAGTTTTTAATCTCGGTATATTCGAAGTACGATAGATGTCGTCGCTGCGTTGAATGACGTCCGTCACTTTGACGACGTAGACGTAGAACAGGGACCTGTAATCTGCGGATATCTCTTTAGTTGTCAGTTCTTGCGGCTGGTTCGTTTCGCGCTCCTTCACGTTCAAATAGTTCTGCATATCGTTGTACTCTCACACGTGCTGTGAGAAGTGGTGAACTGTTTATTTTATGTAAGCCAAAGGAGTTCAACTTTTAACGCGCGTACATAATTACGCCATCCAAGTCTAAAAAAAAATGGAATACATTACACCAGTAGCTAGTCTGTTTTGTTTCATTTTTACTTCGCAGTCACACTGTGTTTTGTTTCATTTTCGGTTTAACAGCATTAAAAAAATATTATATAGAAGGAAAATACACATATTTGTGGTAATTATTAATTCTCCGATCCACTCGGGACATCTCCAACAAGATGGAGGGGGGGGGGTGATCGGATTTGCTCTCGTAACCGGGCAAGTACACGCGGCGAATACTAAGTACGATTTATTGATTGATTGTAATCCAAAAATTAGACATAAAAGTTTATCGAATTTTATGGTTTCTTCGCGGTCGGTTGGGGTTTGCCCTCTGCCTGTTCTGTGCTTGAAACTGAATACATGAATAAACTTGGCCATCTTGAATTACTATTCCATTGGAAGAATATTAAACTTCTTTGCCGAATTCGCCAGGGGTTTCTGAAATTTTCGCAGTCGTTCCGAAATACGATCAAAAGAACATTTGAAAAATTTACGAAGCATTTAAAAATAAAAGTTAAAAGTTTTCATGTCTCAAATACACATCGCACCACATTTTTATATTAATATGAACGATACAATAGACCATTCATTTTGGTGCGAAACACAAAAACACGCAGGCTTAAGAAAATATAATAAAATAGTAATGTGACCTCACCGAGATTCGAACCCGGAATATGCTCGAATAGAATAAAAAAATCCTATATTTCTTCCTCGTTCTTACACGGGTGCAACGGAGCTAGTCTTCAATACTTTGCAGGTAAATTCCTGCCTAAAGTATGAGTCGAAAATGTTTAAGCAACAATACCCTATTATTCTTGAATGAACGATTTATAACTTTGTGGGGACATATTCAATAATTAAGTCATTTTAAATTATATGCTTACACTCACTGTCTACTCAATCGATTGGTTATGTAAACCAGCTCAGCTGTTGCACACCTTCGCCCCGAAATCACAGCAGCGAAACCGCACTAGTTTCGCCATGACTTGTCCTTTGTAGGAGAGGCGGAACAGAAGCGAAACTGCCTGTTCTAGCGTAAAGATTTGACTATAATTCTATTTCTTTCCCGCGTGCTTTCGTTGATCTGCTCCGACGCCAGCTACATCTCCGCGCACCGGCCGCCATTTAGTTGCGCGTTGTTTCCGCATGTGTTTGTGGAAGTCGACAAAATTAATAAGCGAAACTATATTTTTTTACATAATGGATGTCGATTTTACAGAAAAATTCATACAAGAGGTCAGAAATAGACCTATTCTCTATTTATTTAGTCATCCAGACCATAAAAATAATACGAAAAAATTGCAGGCGTGGAGGGAAATCCAGAGGGAATTAAATGAGGAAGGTATGTAGTCATTATAATAATAATATACTGTATTACATGTATTTGTAAATTTATTTATTTATACTTAAGATAACATTAGCGACAAAATGGTGGCACCCATCATGTATGTTAATCTTTCATATTGTTATGTACACTACTGAATCGCTATGTTTGATATCTTAGCTAAAAACATATAGGTAGGTATGACATTTCTAATTAAAACATATACATATCAAATGAGTTTTTTCCCATTCTTCAAGTTAGATTTTAATAATAATAATTATTAGTAGTAAGGGACGACATTTTGCTCTGATTGCCACAACTCAACTCTCGCGTGACGTTCCGCGCCCAGTTCCGCTACTTGAATTACACTTGATCGCGGCGGAATTCCTGCAGCGGTTTCGCATCGGAGGTGTGCTACGGGCATAAAAGTCAGAAATTGGTGAAAAAGTGAAGCAAGTGCTTTACTGACCTACCGGCTTTTCTTCAGAGCCACCGAGAATTTTTTTCATAAAAAGGATCCCTTTTTGTTCGAATACAATTTCGAGGACTAGCTGGGATACGCGGCTAAAGCCGGCGCTCGGGGTCGGATCCTCGCGGTGTAAGACCCCAGAAAACTCCGGCCGTAAAAACTTGAAATACAAGTATTCTTTATTCACATCCCTCCCCGAGCGCCGCTTTTTCGTTAAGTGCTTATTTAAACTGCGAAAATGTGCTTATTTCGCGACCGTAATGACGATAATAATGTATCACTCAGGACATATCCGCACGAAAGAACATTTTTTGGGAAAATAAAAATACATTTAGCAGATTATTCAAAGAAAAATTAAGAAAATTAATAGCGTATATTGTGGTGGAACTTGGCCGACAATATTTTATGGCTTTAGAATTGTACAGATATTTTTAAAGATGTGTATAGAGTCGGAGGAGATGGTTTTGAACACAATATTCGATTCGATGTCTCTAGCATATTCCATTGAAATAAACGAAAAATTCTCAGATTTAAACATACATATGTAGAGCATTAAAAATTCGATAATAGGTATGTGGATGTTCTTACGATAGAATTGGTGAACATTTCATTGTGTAGAGTGATCACTTAAGCCAGCTCATACAGGTTGAAAGCTCTGGGCCATCTTATAAAGAAGACTTCCATACACGTTTTTAACATAAATAGCTTGGTCTCTGATGTCTAGACTTCTATGATTAATCTTAATTAATATTTTATGGCTTTAGAATTGCATAGAAAAAAAGATGTGTATGAAATCGAAGGTGATTTTTAACAGAATATTCGATAGTAATATAAGGTAAGTGCGAGCAGAATTAGTCCTGGAAGACGAAGGGTATCCTGGCTCAAGAATCTGAGACAATTAATCGTTCGGAAAATCCACGGTCCAACTATTTGAAGCTATAGCAAGATAATCGCCAACGTTCTATTAGCCTCCTACAATACTTATACTGAGATAAGTTTCATCTCAAAGTAAATATATCTGACACTGATATCGAGATGGGTTACGTCTCGATAGTACATAGCCGTCATGGACGCTTTCCTATGTGTGGTTTTCTTTCAAAGAAAACTGAAGTTTTCCCCGTCAGGTGGGAAAATCAATAAACCGATGATAATGTTTATTTCAAGACTTAAATAATGACAGTGACCTTAACAGTACAAGATTAAGGCCGACGCCACACTGCGCGGATCTTCCATCGCGGAACGCCGCTAATAGTATGTGCTTATCAAACACACTACGCGGATGATCGGTCGATCAATTTGCTTTGCCGATTTTACGCGGCGGAAAAGACCTGCGGACGATTCGCGCATTATGACGCCAGCCTAAGAGTTTCATTGACTTGAATATTTGGACAGGGTGGACTATAAGCTAATGGTATAAGCTGATAGCTCTCAACAACTTTACACTCTCCTACATACAACACCTATATATAGCACGTCACACTGAGGTCTGCAGGGAACAAGGCATCAACACTTCACTAGAACTTTAGTGAGGCAGGCCCAATCACGAGACCTCTTTCCATTTAAGAAAGACAGCCGAATTAGTATGTGTAAGCCTTTTTACACCTTCACCAATGGAATGAAGACCACGCTGTTCTCAAAGAGCTACAAATTAACTGAATTAACAGCGTCCTTGGGATGATCTGCATTATTAAACAGCGCTATAAAATAAACAAATCAATTATTATTATTAAGAGTAATAACGATACCTTTCTTACTGATTCCATTTATTTTATAGTATCATACAAATAAAGGGGATAAAGGGATTGACGTTTAACACAAAGGAGACAAAGGATGTCCTCGGTCATCGAACTTTTCCCCGCGAGATCTGTCAATATTATTTGAACAGTTCAGATATGAAATAAGGGTTCAACAACCCCATTTAGAAAGAGTTCGCTGATTCTTAATACGGTCAATAATGTGGGATACGCCTTCCCCGCGTAGAATTTTTATGTTTATAACAGTTCAATAACCGGAAAAGAAGAAGAATAAAGAATCAAAGAAAGGCCTTAGTAACCCAGGGGACATGACGCTGCCATCTCACACAGAGGTTCCGGGTTCGATCACCGGTAAGGACACAATAAATGTGATTTATTCAAGCCTGGGTGCTTTTTAGATGTGTTGAGGCATTTAAAAAAAAAAGGAAGAGAGTGCAACGAGCTAGCCTTTCAGTATTAGTTAGTTACCCACCGGTAAAATACCGTGGACTAAACGTGTCACACACGCGAACCAACAAATTAATTCCGCAACGGGATGATTACGGACGAGAATATTTTAATTCGGCGAGTCGTCGCGGCGTCTTTCCATTCTATACAAGGCTAGTACGCAATGGTGTGAAACTAATCGCGGATAGTTTGGAATACAAACTTCCCACTGACGTCTTCCAATCTATACATCAGCAGTACGCAATAATCGTGTATGTTTTGTACTGCTCTACGCAAATAGGGTGGTTCCATAATATAATGCACCAGTATGCAATGCGGAATGATCGTGTATATAGTATGGTTAGTTTAGGTTAGGTTAGGTTAATGTATAAATTCTTCAACTATCTTACGTACTATCTTTATGAACCTTTCATTAGGTGTACGAATGTGTGGCACTGTATTCTTTGGAACCTGAACTTCCGCTCGCATTCATTAATCACAGATGTGAATAATAGCATTCCAAAATATACTCAAGCAATTTCCTATGGCTGCGTACTGGCCTTGTATACAGGTGTCCCGTATCTCGACGTCAAACCGAAATCGGGTGATAGGTCAAGTCAGAAAAATATTAAAAAAAAAAAAACAGAGTATTAATTTTGAATACTTGGTTTGGTCAAAAAGTGATATTTTCTTCCAAGCTGGAGCAATTGGCTTTGAATTTTGGACAAAAGTTTACATAAGCATTATTCAAGATTACATAATAATAAAAAAATGAAGAAAAATAAAGATTTGTAGCAACATGAATGAAAAGACCGTCACAGGGTGTAGATTTTAATTTTTTTTAAATGCTTATAATTTTTAAAACACACGGCTTAGATTTTTTTAAATATTTTTCTGATAACAATTATGACTTGGGCTATCACCGGATTTCGGCTTGACGTCGAGATACGTGACACCCTGTATAAGGAAAGACGCGCTCAGCGTCATTCATTACAAACTCCAGTGCGCGAAGTTCGTGTATATTATATATATTTATAATATATAATATATATATATATATAATAGATATATATATATATATATATATTATATATATATATATATAGATATATATATATATATATATATATGTATATATTGTAATCACAGATGTGAATGATAGCGTTCCAAAATATATTCGAGCAGTTTCCTATGGCTGCGTACTGGCCTTGTATGTAAAGATGCGTCGCCGCGCCAAAGTAGGAACGACGCCAGGGAAAATAATATTTCCACAGGACGCATGTTATTTCGCCGCGCGCTGTTAACGCGCAGATAAAAACATATTTGAAAGTTCGCAAACGTATTAGGAACAAAGCATTCCTCGGTAAAGGAAAATCTATTTGCATTATTTTCCATCGAAAAGAAGTGGTTTCATATTTATGCGGTGTACGAGGGACGTGGCGCGGCGGGGGCGGACAAGCGGGAGAGGAGGGGGGCGTTCTAGGATGCTTATCGATACATTCAGAGATGGAAATGTGACTGAAGAGATCATTTCTCTTAGGTTGATGCTCAGAGTATAAAATTGTTCAGACTCCTTCTTTACGCGAGGGGAATGGGTCCCAGCCGAAGTATGTCCCTCCTCGCATACATTTATAATGAAGTTAAAGTAGTTATTGTTGCATAATTAAATTCCCTAGTAAACAAAACGTATTTTTTTTACAGTAGACGTTGTTTTAAATTTAAATTTAAAAAAAATTCTTTCCAAACTGAGTAAGTAAAAACGTCTTTTTGTAATAGAGCGCGACTTATTTGCTAAGGCATAGTACTTTAAGAGTATTTAATTTGACCTTTTCTAATTGTTTCAAAATTTACAAGCTCGTAGAATTTTTTTAAACGAGTCAAACTGATAACAAATTGATATCCAGCCGTAGGACCAGACCGTGTACCAAGAAATTTAGGTAATTTCACGTCTATGTACTCAGTGGTTTGTAGGTTGATGCATAATCGAGGTTGTATTAATTTAAATTGGAGGTGTAAATTGATATTTTTGTTTACTATTTTGAAAAATGTACCTTCATAATAAAAAGTTTCATTTTTTTCAAAAGTTTTCAAAGCAAATTGACAGATTTCATTCTAATGAAATGTACCAATTTTTATACGCGTGATGCTTTGAAATTTTAAAGACTTGTATGTGTTACAGTGAATCTGTATTTCAATGAGTCTATATTTTCACTGGCATTTTAGTGAAATTATATTCAAGGTCATTCTTATCATATCCAAGCAGATTTTCACCAATAGAAATTATACTAGTGAAATTATATTGGTTTTCGAACTGTCATTAAAATTAAATTTGACACATGTCTATTTCCGGGTTGAGTATGACCTCTTAGAATAACAATTTACGATTTATGTTATTGCATTATTATTTATTATATTATATTATTCTTACTGCATTATTCATTTCTTCTGTGCATATCAACATTATATACCGAATATTATTTATTAATCTAACCTAAGCTTTCAGAAATGTGTGCTTTCGTGAACAAAATATAGTTTCACAGATAATGCGCAATGAATCTGTAAATTCATTAATTGACACGTTTTCACTGCCCAACCGGGTAAAATATATTTCTACTAGTGAAAATATATTCACCAGAAATACAAATTCACTGCAACATATATAAGTAACCTAATTTTATATATTAAGAGAAGTAGATTAAGAGAAGAAGATTACCGTATAAACTGAATAGTGCAAAGGCATACCTTTTGGTATTGGAATTAAATTATTATTTAATCAGTGGGAAGTAGGAATCTACCAAAATGACGACGCCGTTAGCCTAGTTTTACAAAATATTTTATTGAGGCAACAAAGGAAAAATCAAAATTTTAATAAAAACTGTTCGAATTTATTTTTACCTTTCAATATCACACAACTCCCTTTACAATTCTTGATTTGGCGCGCCTATCCACAAAAATATTCTTCCCTCAAACTAAAAAAAACTTCATGTGATCCCAACTTGATTGATTATTTATAAATATTGATTCAATTTTCACGGTAATGAAATATGAAAACGCTCTTTTTCAACTTCATCAATTTTTTTCGGGCAGTACAAATAATATTCATCAAATCGCGGGAACCTGGCTTTATGCATCGCGCTCTAGAAATTTGAATTTAAAATTGAATGTCCCAATATTTTTTTATATCCAGTCTAGTGATGAAAGTGGTGATATTTTTTTGTCAGACGATTATGGAATTATTTCAATTGAAATATGCGTGCATATGGCTTATGTTTGCGGTAATCTTTCGCGAATACTTAAGGTTCAGACTATGAGAATTATATACACAGGGAGATCAAATTTTAAATATTAATTTAAGACTAGCTGTTCGTACATTTGTGGGGGTTTGCTTCGAACGGTATAGATTTGCATCGAAAATATATCAGGGGGAGGAGAAAAGGTAAAAGGGGTGGGAGAAAATAGTATGAGAATAGGGGGAAAATATCGCCTATGTTACTCGCCGAGTTCTAAAGAATATGTTTTCAAAATTTGAGTCGGTCAAACGGTACAGATTTGCATCGAAAATATGTCAGGGGGAGGGAAAGGGGTATGAGAATAGGGGAGAAATATCGCCTATGTTACCCGCCGGGTCCCAAAGCATAAGTATGCAAAAATTGCATCGAATCGGACAAACGGTGTGGATTTGTATAGAGAACAGACAGACAGACACACATTGAGTTTTATAGATATATTTTTATATACCTAATTTAGTGAAAAAAAATTTAAACAAGAAGTGAAGTATAATAATTTAACCAAATAGCATTTATTTAAGAAATAAATTGCAATGAATGAATATAATAAGACAAACTAGACGAATATATTAGAACTATATATATAACATATTCGTCCGTATTGTGAAATAAGCAATATTGCTATTTCTGCAACTTGACAGTTATTGTATAACATTGTAATGCCGCCAATTTTGATGTTTTAAGTTTTACCGGTTTAAATTAATGATTTCAATCAATCAGAAAGCTCTAAAACGTAAAAATGGTAAGTTATTCACAATTATGAATAATGAGCTTTCTAATTTATTGAAATTATTAATTTCAAACCTTTCAAACGTCAAAATTGGCGGCATTACAATGTTATACAATAACTGTCAAGATAAAGAAATAGCAATATTGGTCATTTCATTGACTGAACAACAAGCGCAGAAGTCCCTGCTGAATTCAAGACATTATTCTATTGAGGGCGAAGGAGCTTAGCAAGGCCAAAATAAAAAAAAAGCAGTGTCCTCAATATCCAAAGACATATCTGCCTCGGAGTCGGGAGAGAGAGCCGGCACAAGACCAAGATAAGTGGAGGAAGTCTCTCGAGGAAGCCAAGACCAACCAGGGGTTCTAGAGACAACAGTGATGATGATGATAATTAGAAATATATGCAGAAAAATCAATCGAAAAATAATTCGGTTACGGGATAAGAGTCGGGATACGTGATCGGAATATTCCACTGCCGGGGAAATATATGTAAATGGAAAAAGAAATGTCGGGAAATATGGAAAACGATTAGTTGAAAATAGAATAATAGACGTTTCAATTATTAAAGACTAGGTAGGTACGTATACGAATATACCTATTTCTAAAATTTGACATTAACGTTTTACAGAAGAAAATAGGTCAAAAATGTTGAAAAAAAGTAAACCACTCATGTCACTAATCAGCAAAATGAGGACAAATACTATGTAAAATTACTTAATTTCTGAGATATTGTAGATATAAATAGAAAATAAACAAAGAAAAAAACAAGTAAATATGAGAGTTATGAAAGCAAAGGCAGCAATATCCAAAAGATTAAAAAAAAATTTGAGTGCAGTTACCGTGGATCACTAATTTAAAATGTACTGAATTCTAGATTTTTTGTATCCATCCCTTCCAAAATTATGTTTCCTATAAAATCTCGAATCCAGAACATTATAAATTAGTAATCCTCGATGATTGTATTAATTTTTTTTGATATTGCTCTTTACTTTTATACCCCACATATTATTGAATACGATAGCAAATAAAATAACGAATGTAAAAAAATAATAAGTATGTTCGCATACATGAAATAAGGAAAAAATACGGTTCAATGAGCGCATAAATAAATTAAAACCTTTTTCGCTGCAGTTGTACTTGTGCAAAGGAAGTTCACATTCTATCAATAATGTCCTCATGGAATTATTTTGTGACGGTAAAAATAAAAGTAGGGTGTCCACATTGACGTTAGAACAATTCCGACTCATAATAGGCAGGATTCTACCTGTAAAGTATTGTAACGAGATGCTAAAAAGAGCTTTCGCACTATCCGAATTTATTGTAATTCTTGATCATATTACAAGGAACGATATTGAGAACGGCCTATGTACAACAATCTAGGATGATCTACAACCATTGGGAAACCTGGTATAACCGAGAAGCGACGAGGACTTTCTCCTAAACACTAGAATAATCTAGAAAGTACGAAAATATCAGCATTTAGGTATAAATACGGAACGGAGCTGCGGCGCAAGTCCAGTTCTCGTGTTTGACAGTTCGTTCAGTGCGAAATCGGTCGCGAAGTACGCGCGCGACGATGCCCAGTATGACCAACCGTGAATTGCGAAGCGATAAGTAAAGCGAATAATCAAGTGAAGTATCTAATTGACGTTGAAAATATGATGGAATGTTCTAGTGAATATTAAACACGTGTAAACCAGCGATTATAAAGTGTTCATTCTGTGAAATAGTGAAATTTAAAGAATAGCGTTAACTTTAATTCGTTGTAAGTGACATTGTAAATTGAATAGTTAATTAGTAAATCGCTAATTAATTCCAGTGTTTTCATTCATTCCTCCCTAGCCACGTCATGTGACAGTATTGTGAAGTAGCTCTGTTGTGTGACAGTATTAAGTATGTATGAGCTAGCCTGTATGTGTAAGTATTTTTAATAAAAAGTGTTATTTCCTCGTTAATTCATCATTCTTATCCAGTTTATAAACGGACGGCCCGAAATATTTTATAGGCGGATAGCGTTTTTAAAATGTGTGTACAGCGAGTGAATTTTAATGCCATTATTTTTTATCTATCAACTGCCTCAAATAACAAAAAAGGCAAAAACACGGGTCCAGTCTACTGAGTTGGAATGTGACCTTTATCGTGCCCGTTACATGTGCGTATATTGCGAGCGCTCTTCCTTTGCCACGTAGGTAGGGAGGAATTAGTAGCGAAAAATTAAAAACAGTAAAACAAAAAAGTCGTTAATTTACTTATTACATGAAGAAAATAAAAAATGGTCGATTGTGCGTTATAAAAATTGTAAAGTATATTGAGGCATACCATAACCATTAAATCACTAAGTATTGAATTCGGGCCTAGCGTTGCAACTTTCGTCCTCTTCCGTAACCGCCAGAAAGGCCTGGTTATCAAAATCCGAATGTTTCAAGTTGGATTAAAGTAAAAGTTCGTTTAAAGCGTAGATTTTTGCGTTCACCACCAATCAAACGATCCGTTTCCGTAAAAATATATGCTTTAAACGAACTTTTACTTTAATCCAACATGAAACAACCGGGCGTAATCACTCTCGGCATAGCCTTTCGCTAATTTATTGATCCTTCGCTGAAAAGATCGTCGAGACCGCGGAATGACTCAGCAGCTTTCCACCCTTTCTCTAAGTGGCACAGCATAATGTGGCTGTTTTTTTGCAGTATGTGTATGGTTTTCGATACACATTTTAATTTCCTAAACCTATTAAAGGATTATATTATGAAAAAGGTCAATCAAACGGTATTCAAAAAGAAACGTCACGAAAAAATTAAGCGTCTATCTTATAATATTACACAGACTGTCTCGTAGTAAGTGGCAAAAACTTTGGGGGAGTCTTCTTCGTTCCATTTTGAATAGAAAATATCTTTACACTTTGGGTGGAATGAAATGAAAAGTTACGGAGATAAGCGACACCAAAGTTTGCATTTTCTTTTTCAACATATCCGGCTTATTTTTTGTAAATATTGTGTCAGTTTAAATCATTCTTATTGATAATATTTTCTTTTGTAAAATTTCGTGGAAGTTTATTAAATATTTTGGGTATTAGATACATTAACGTCCTTTGACCATATAATATGTATATATATATTAGTTACCTTTGGTATGAGCAGTCCTTCGTATGTCGTAATTCTAGTACCATGTCTTGTAGCAAGCGATATTTAAACTTATTATCAAGATACCTTGTTAGGTAGGTAATATTTTTTTAAACGCTTAAATAGGCCAAGAGGTCCAAATACTAAAGCCGTTATATAACAAAAACACCCAAGCAATAAACCACAAATATTCATTGTGTCCTCACTGGGAATCACTCCCGGAATCCTCGGTGTGAGAAGCCAGTAGCATGGCCACAGCTGTAACCCGTCAAAAATGGCGGTAGTTTTGCACGTCGGTTCAAAAAAAAAGAAGAAAAAAAGGTTTTATACTGTAAAGAAGTTACGGACGTTACACGGCGGATGGACGGACAGACAACGAAATTATTATAATTGAGATTCTTTGCATGATTAATTTGATTGTTAATGGTATATTAAATAATATTAAAAAACTAACGGGAAATAATAAAAATCATTTCTCTTTCACCAAAAATGCAAACACATACGATACGACAAGTAGTATTGTCCTGCTCAAAATTAACGCCATCAAATTTTTGTTCATGACAACGGCTGCTTTCATAAATATTTATTAGACTAATTTGGAACGAAATTACATCTTTTGTATGGGAATGATCTTTTCCTAACGTCAAATGACATCGTTTGCTTTGTGCACTTTTGGCAAGGGTTGGAATTAAAGTTCAAGATCAAATATCTGCAACATTACCCGCAATGCGAACTTCTACTCACCCTCGACAAAATTTGTAGACTTTTAATAGTAATCAGTGGCGTCCTCAGACAAAGTGTTGTGTTGCTCTTAAGAATGTTTTAGAATGACACCCTAAATATTTTTTTATAGTTACTCTTGAATTTTTTAAAATGCAAAAAAAAGAAATGTGATGAGGAAAAATTTTTTTTTTTTTAAATAAATCAAACCAATCTTCGGTCATGGCTTTAGTGGGAGGTGTATTTGGCAACATGATTGACAATTATGTATATTTAGCAGGTGTGTGTAGTCATTACAATGAACAAATGACATCTATAATATACCTTGATCTGTAATCAATTAGCTGTCTAGGCTAATTTCAATGTAATGATGAATGAACAAATGACATCTGTAATATACCTTGATCTGTAGTATCAAGGTATATTATAGATGTCTTATAGAGACGAAGCTACATTTTTGTTTGTGCTTTTTTAAATCCTTACCTGTAAAGTCATTAGCTTGATATCAATCGTGGTTTATGTCTACCGGCGGTGGTTTTCCGGACTAGCGGGTCCTTTGTGTTGTAACAAAACGACATAACCAATATATATATATAAAAAGAAACCCGTGTTTCCGTATCCGCCAAGTTTTCTCCACAACCAGCCACAATCACCCACCGGTGGTTATGTTGGTGGATAGCCCTTTGTGTCACATCGAAAATATGCGAGTTTGGTGGGGGTGGCTGAGCGTGGGTGGGAGTGAGTGCCGAAAATGTGCTTACTAGCACATTTTTTTGTTATGGGAAGGCCGCAAATGATTCAGATTGTTTCAAAATAGGCGCGCCGACTGTGTCTGTGAGTCTAGAAGGTTCAGGAAAACCCTGCTCTAGAAAGTTCTGGAAAGAGAAGGGTCTAGAAAATTTCCGAAAGTTCTATATGGTTCTAAACTGAGTTGCGGAGTGTATCGGTGTGTCTAGAAAGTTCCTGTATATTCGATAAATTTCTTGAAAGTTCTGAAAGGGAAATGTTCTAGAAGGTTCGCAAAAGTTCTATGACGATCCAAACAGTGTACTAAAAATGTACGCGTGCGAAGCCGCGCGGAAAACACAAACTTGAAAAATATTGTCTTACTAGCCTGTGCTTACGGGGCGTCCCTGGTAGTAATGTATGCTTCTGCCGATGCACTGTAGGGCTAATAAGACTCGAATGTATATTATATCGCCTACGTCCGACCTTGAGGCGAATGCCAAAAGATAAATACAAAAAGGTCTGCCGCGGCGGGAGACACAAAGCAATGCGACTTTCACGGGCGCGCGCAGTGTTCCCGTAAATCCCGACTTGATTACCTGACCCGACACTACAGTCACGCATGACTTCCTCCCCTACGGCGCAAGCTGTTATTTTCAATAAATAAAATCCCCCGGGAGATTCCTATCATCTCCGTTCTTCTTTTGTTGGGGTTCGATGTTCCCGAGGGCATTTGGCAAAGTTATTATTATTCGATAACCGTCTCCAGACCGGATATTGTAATATTTCGAGTGGATTCGAGGCAACATCCTGATAAATGTTGTTCTTTGTAATACAATTTATCAGGCGAAATTCTATTTACAGAGAGTTTACTTCGTAAATAAGAAGGGCGAATTGAGATATTCAGAAGCAAAACAGTCATTAACTAATAGACAAAATCGAGATATAATCATTTTTAATTATATATAAATAAATAGATTACTTGTCTAAGACCACTAATGAGTTTAAGATGATTACACAACTAGTTTCGACAACTACCGATGTTGTCATCAACGGGTGATGATTTAAACTGAGGCATAAGAGTAAAATTAATTATCTAAGGTACTGATAGAGGTGGGTGGAATTATGTTTGAGGGGAGGGGGTTAGCTGGGGGTGTGGTTTGAGTTAACGGGAATAAAGTAAGGAGCGATGAAGAATTTTGAAATATTATGTTATTGATTAGAGTTTTATTAGAATTTAAATTTTTTTGTATTTCTAAATTTTCGAGATTGTTTTGAAAATTTAAATTCTAATAAAACTCTAATCAATAACATAATATTTCAAAATTCTTCACCGCTCCTTACTTTTTTCCCGTTAACTCAAACCCCACCCCCCGCTAACCCCCTCCCCCAAACATAACTCCACCCATCAGTACCTTAGATAATTAATTTTACTCTTATGCCTCAGTTTAAATCATCACCCGTTGATGACAACATCGGTAGTTGTCGAAACTAGTTGTGTAATCATCTTAAACTCATTAGTGGTCTTAGACAAGTAATCTATTTATTTATATATAATTATAATGACATTCCACAAAGTTAACGTCAATTCAATAAATAATATCATTTTTAATGCTTCTAAGGGAGCGTCCGCGTCGAACGGCTGTGTGATATGATACCTGCGAATGCGTACACATAGAACACCACCGAACACATATAGTAGAACACGTACAGCAAACGAAATACCTCGGAGTGATCACAGGCCCATTGTTACACTGTAATGAGACGCATTAAAAAGACTAATAAAAGAATAAGAAAAATCACACAATATGTACATCAAAACATGAAATGCATAATATGTGGGGTATAAAAGCAAAGGCAGCAATATCCAAAAAATTAAAAAAATGTTTTGAATGCATTTACCGAAGATTACTTACTCAAAATGTATTGAATTCTAGATTTTATGTATCTATCCCTTCCATAAGCATGTTACCCATAAATTTATTGGCTATGTTTCCTTTAAATCTCGAATTCAGTACATTATAAATTATCAATCCTCGAAGACTGCATTAATTTTTTTTTTAATATAGCTGCCTTTGCTTTTATACCCCACATATGATAAAGGAAATAACCTGTATGTAAAAAAATAATTGTCATTGATAATCAGTTTAAAACCAGTGGTTTTGTTTCTGAACCACTCACTTCAGATATAGTAGACATGTACAATCTTATAATACAACCCGTCAACAATAACTTCAATAATACTTTACATTAAGTAAGTATTCATTACTATTATTAGTCTAAATATAATACTTTCGTTGTCTGCCTGTCCCGCAAGTCCGTAGCTTCCTGAAATTCATGTCTAAAAAAAGGAAATTACAATTGTAACGAATACATAAAATCTTGATAATAATTGCTCTAAAAATAATGCATGTAGTGCGCACCCGCCATTATAAAAAAAAAACTGCAACAAAATAACGAAATTGGTTGCGAAATGAATAGTATGTTCAATATAAATAGATAGTATTTATTATTCGAAAATAATGTAGATATGTGATATTTCTACACGCTAAACAATCTACATGTTTATTTTAAAATAATGTGTGCATCTCGTCACTTCGTTATTTTTTGGCTGTTTTTTACAGACCATCGCTAGCTGACGTTGCGCGCTATATGCCAAACATTGTAACAAAATTGCGATGTAAATGAATCTGCATTAATATTTTTTTATAAAAGAAGTACTATTTCAGGGCGAATGCAAGTCGCAGACTTCAAAATATGACGAAATAACAGCGTAGAAGCAGGAAGCCTGAAGCGTAGAATGTCATCGTCAGTTTATTAGTAGCTATCCTTGCCGTTGTTGGCTGACGGCGCGCGTCAGTACGTAATTAACGTTCAATACTACACGGTCATTCTACAGCTGGAGTGCAAAGTTATAAAACGTTTACTCCAATCGACAAGAAACTAAAAACTCCACGTTCAAATGAATTGGAAACGTGTATAAAAAAATAGTTTAAATCTTTTTTCTTTTCGGAAGTAGGAGAATGTTTAAAAGGTTTTTGTTAGATGCTTTACCCTTTCAATCCATGTATCTAATACTCGAGACGATAGTGGCTGTAAAGTAGTTGGCTAAGTGGATAGCATTGGCGTAGCTACTTACAGAAGTAGCCTCGGGCGCGTCCCAAAACACGATCGTTGAATCGAGGCATTGGGTAAATGCCCAAAATAGAAACAAGGCAGCGGCACCATTAAAAGAACACTTTTTTTTACATTTTTTTTGAAACCTGAATGAAATCTCCCGGTAGACTAAAAGAGATACCGGTCCGCAAACTTTACGTTTCAAATACTTCAAAAGCAGTCAAAGTTTCGAAAGCCGTGAAACGTGAATACGGCTAAAATATTAAATCGTTTTTTTTTCTTCATAAAGTAATGATTATTTAATCGATATTTGTTTCCCGTAATCTTTAGTTTTTAAATAATAATCATAATCAAAGTTTTTTTCTTGTGCGCTGTATTATAGACCGTACTGTATTGCAGACGCGTAAAAAATATGCGTACAAATACCTCAAGCTCATTATTAATAAGCTCTTTAAATATCTAATCTTATTACAAAGTCCACCAGGTGTAATCATTTTTCAAATAAAATTCTACATCAGTAAAAAGATTTTATGTTAAGAATATATAAATGATATACTAAACGTGTTTATTAAATAAAAATCAATTAAATAACATATTCAATCAAAAAACTTAAAAATGAAAATACATTATTTAATTTACATATACATATAATGCGGTTATTGTCACAAATTTTGCAAGGGTATCTATCATCTGCTGCATAAATTATTCCCTAATAATAATAAATTCGAATCTCCGTCTTAAACTTTCTACCCAATAGCTGATATCATTCTGATTTCAAAATTAGTATGATTTTAAATTCATTAAATGAAATGAAAACATTGATTTGTTTATTACGCTTTTTTAATAAAATAAATGAATTAGATTTTTTTGTTGATATTTCAGTTTAATGAAAATTAAAACTAATAAGTGTATCCATTACTTTATAACATACGTCATTTGTATTAATTATTAATCAAATGTATATAATCTATGTATATCGTCTATGTAACAATATCTAACGCCACCAGATGGCTCAAACAATAATGAGGTATAAGAACCAAAAAAAGCATAAATCTCTAATTAATAATGTCCATTACTAACGTTATCAAGGCGCTACGGTACTCTAGATAGCTACAGTGAAATTGAGTCAATGTTCAAAATTTGTAACCTCCAAAAACGTAGAGAAAACACTGACTTAATCACCATTATTCAAAATATTAAACGGCCACACTAATGTGCCTTCGTTATTGGGTCAATAAAATTCAATATCCCTTCCCGTAGACTCAGAAATAATGAAGTGTTGTTCCTTAGCTATCATAAACTAACTATGGATTCCACGCTCCTATGTCACGGTTATGTCGTCTTATAAACTCAAGACAGGATCCGGACTTCCAGATCTTGTCTCCATCTTGTTGGTACTTTTCATTTGTCCTTGCTTTTGTTTTAAATTGCTATAACCTTCATTGTGATGTATTTTATGTTGTTCATATTATGTATTATATTTTATTGGACTATGTCAGTTAATTTCGATAAACAAATAAAGTCTTTCTTACTACCCTGTCAACCCCTGGTGTTGATTGTCAGAACCCCACCCCCCGTATGACAGAGATAGAGGTGCAGAGCGCGGACCGAATTCCGCTCAAACAATGCAGCGATGCTGTGATTTATATGCCTGGCGCCATTCCGGTTTACCTCCAAAATCTAGAGCGAATTCCGATTATGTAAAGTATGCACGTAATATTACATGCGCACAGTGCTCCGCTCTCCCCAGACGGCTGTTTATTTACATTTAAATTTACACACGGCTGAGGACATCCACTAGATATCGACTAGCGAGACAAAATCAAATTTGCAATCACGGGATTTCGGGATTCGATTTTGATGAACCCGGGAACGTAGAAAATGATAATTTGCCCTTTGCACGTCTACACAAAGTTAAAAATAAGTAATAAAATTGCAATGATGTGGAGTATAAATTATAGAAGTCTCGCGAATTTAATGGCCGCGGTCTATTTAATAATATCTTTGTTGTCATAATTATAACAAATTATTTAAATATTATCATTCTTATATGAGTGTAAAAGCCCTGCCCGGTTCACGGTTAAAAAAACTCTAATCTGGTATACAACTTCTGATATAAATGAATAATAAAAATATACATTTTCATAAAAAACGAGAAAAACTTTGAAAGTCTGCTTAACATAAGCGAGCAAAAAATCTTTGAACGAAAAATAAAGTAAAATAATAACGCTAATCAACTAGACAACTTACTATCTCACCGTTTCCCCGCGCGCACAAAGAGGATAGAGCGCCACGCATCCGTGTCCGCGTCACATTACTCTCATCCGCATTTATACATTTTTTCGTGTAACCTAGTCCATTGTTGGAGCTTCCAGAAAGACCATCTTACAGTATCTATTTTACTTGGTGAAGTCTTTCATTTCTGGTGTCATAAACAACTATTATTCTCGCATTCATATGTTCTACATAAATATTATAAACGATTACGACTATGTATACAGGATCTTCTGTGTATAGTTTTCATCAGCCCTGATGATGGACCCTGCAATGGGATCCGAAACGTTGGCCAGAGAGGTCACATATACACGGCAGAATATCCCAGAAAACTATACACAGAAGATTCTGAACGCCCGTGAAAACCTAAGGACATTTATATACAGGATGTTTCGTTACTAGTAGCAAAAACTTCGAGGAGTTCTGTTCATTCAATTTTGAATAGAAAATATTATTCACTTTTGTGCAATGTCGACAGTTACGGAGATAATTAATTACGACATTAAAGTTTGCATTTTTTTTTGGCTTAAATTTAAAAAAAAAGATAGAATATCATCAAAGTAATTTATATCGAGTGTTAAAAAATTATTCGCTTCGATACAAGTCAAATAAAATGATTAAAACCTTTAAAAATTAGAAAACTATTTTTTTGCAATGTTATATCATTTTTTGTTTGCCTTGTATTAAAGCGAATGTCCAACGTTTAACAGAAAATGATTCAGAAATGTTGAAAAAAAATGCAATATTGGTGTCGCTTATTTCTGTAAAAAATATTTTCTATTCAAAACTGAATGAGGACGATTCCCCAAAGTTTTTGCTAAAAGCTACGAGACCCCCTGTATAAAATAATTCCAAAATAATAATTTTAATATTTTTTATAGAGTGTATATCAAAATATGAATCCCGAAATTTCAGGAATTTGTCACGAGTTTCACAAATATTGTAAACTAAGTCCGGATCTCGGGGTTCCGGGATTGGATTCCCTAATCTTGATAATAAAAAACAAACATGTATTTACAAATTTAAAAAAAATA
The DNA here is from genome assembly GCA_016648135.1 of Agrypnia vestita. NCBI lineage: Eukaryota > Metazoa > Arthropoda > Insecta > Trichoptera > Phryganeidae > Agrypnia > Agrypnia vestita. Next base: position 569,370 of record JADDOH010000050.1, read on the forward strand.
TATTCACATTTAACTATCTAGTTGCAGAAGACGTTGCCGTCTTAGGAATTTGGAACACGAAGGAATTATTTCCAAAAGTGTACTAGACACGTAAGAATATAGATCAATGAAGAAACTTATTAATAACAAATGTTTCTACAGTCCCATATCACGCACAACGTCCCATAATACACAAGCTTAAAGGTCGAGACGGTAGATGGCAAAATGATGGCACACGTACAAAAATCAGCACGAGAGAGATTTTCAGTTGGCGAATTTTTATATATAAAATGTCCCATTGTGGATACGTGTCCTTGTCCTAAAGGTATTTCAAAATAATAAACAAACTAATCTATGGTCAAACATTTGAAAATTGGAACACTGTTGTAATGATGTAACGTTTAAACTAGAAGCCGGTTGACAAGTGGGATTTAGGTGGTGTGAACACAGGGCGGCATGTAGCGATGGCGGAAAGAGTCACGTCGGTAGGAACATCGGCGGACACAGGCTGCCAGGGGTGAGCCGTCATGCGGGTCGGCCGACGAGAACACAGTAACTTACAACAGATAAATCACAAACCATAGATAAATCACAACCAAAATTCTTACTGAGTAAAAAGTCAAAAGTAATATCATATAATAAAAAACTTTGGATGCCTGCCTTGATAATGAGTCGAAAATGTTGTCATGTTGTTGTTTGTCATTGTTGAAAATGAAAATGGTCAAGCAACCATGACCTAATATCAATAGTTATGGAGATATGCAATATCAACCTTTGTATTTTTGTATCATAATTTCTGACGCAGTAATTTATGTCGATAATGAAAAATTCATTCACTTTATTAAAATTCGAATAAAATGATAAAATCCTTGCAAAATTTTAAAATATAATTTTTTTACAATATTTTTATCATTATCCTAGTTGCTTGAACATTTTCGACTCATTATCAAGGCAGGAATTCACTTGTAAAGTTTTTGCTACTAGCTATGAGACACCCCGTATAAGTTAATCTAGGTTTTCTCTGGCATGCGGAAAAAATAAGTACTTTTTTGGGACGCTAGTAAAATCCTATTTGCCATTCCTGGTTTCGACCAAGAGAAAAACCGGGACGAAGATGGATGGTTCTAACAGATTGGACTACGCCGTCATTGTCCGGGGATAATGGCCCCCAATAATGACTGCGGTCATGGACTTTTGACTTCCAAAGGTCACGATTGAAGAATAAGCGTGTAACTTTATTTCACAACTACTAAATACCACTCAAATTACTGCATGTGTACCCAAATAGAGAGGAACATTTCCTTTATACACATCGTTTGTCTGCTTTTGTCTCCAAATTTAATAATCGAAATATCACCACAGCTTTGAAACTTTCAGCATTTGTGTATTTCCTATGACAATGCAGTATTCAATTGTTTTCAACGTGATATGTTTGATATTTTGATGTTTGATATTGAGAGATATAATTAATTATAATATTTCATATAGAGATAATAACAAAAATATCGCAAAAATAAACACTCATTTGACTAAATATCTTTTCTATGAATAATACTTAACTAGACAAGAAACGTCAAAATACTATTGTTTGTGATTTTACATGTTTTTGTTTAACTCTCTTTGTCTGTAGCACTCTGTACAATATTCGTAGATTGTTTATTTATAAATAGTAATGAGGAAGTAGGTATCTAAATAAAAACTATTCGTATGACACTCTTGTCATTTAAAAAGAGTTTCAGTGTACACACTAAAAACGACGCTACTTTTGTTAAAATATTTTTTTTTCAATACTTTAAAAACAAAAAAAGCCACGTTGCTTAATAACTAATTAGAGCTTTCATTTGCGAATGCAAATAAACCACCGACAATTTAAACTCGTGAATATGCTCGCTGGCTTCAATTAGTTAGGCCCATCAGTCAACACTTTACTATGTTCAGCCCCATATTTCAAAGTGACCCATTTATACATTTTCCGCTACGGCACTCGCCTATTTATTTTTCCCCGATCTCTACGATGAGTCGCGTTCCAGGGAAAAAAGTAGATATTAAATATATTATAATATGTTTTATATATCAGAAAATGAAGCAGATAAATTTCTTTAACAGGTAAAACGATATTATAAAAAAATTAAACGAATTACATGGTACCTTTAAATTATTAAAGACTATTAAGAACGATAAAGTGATAATAAGGCTGGACATTCACTGCAAATGCATTTTCCAAGTTTTTGTTTGAAAATGTGGATTTTTATTATTCATAACTAGCTTTTTTAATAGTGGTCGAAGGTTCAAAGTGCGTATGTAAATACAATAAATTGTTTGAATCATCACTTCGTATTAATAAAAAGCTTTTTTAAATCATCAAAAAACGACAAAACGCAAACGCGGACGACCGCCCGCTAACTCGGACGGTCGAAAAACAAACATAGCACAAAACCGTGCTCAATGGAGAAGGCGGACAAGGAAGGAAGAAGAAGAAGAAGACTTCAAACGATGATCACAGTTTCTATTAATGAAAGTGATCCAATACTAATCGAATGAGTAAAGAGTAGCAAATTATCTCTTCACTGCTGACTACTAAAGCTTACAATAACAGGTCCCACGACCTCGTCATGTGGCTCCTCCCACTGAATAACTTAATTATTTCTGATTCTTTCTAATGACCCTGAATGAATGAGTTTTTTATATTTATTTTTTAATATATAACTTATCAACAGGTCGTTAAAGACCTTGATATACGGGTATCTCGTAATTAGTAGAAAAACTTCGGGGGACTCTTCCTACTTCAATTTAGAATAGAAAATATTCTTGACCCTTTGGGTTTAATGTGAACAGTCAAGGTGAAAAGATTGCATTTTTTCTTCATTATTTCTGACTTGTGTTTTATAAAACATTACAGTATCATGACGGCAATTTATATCTAACAATAAAAATTCATATTTCTGCACGGTTTTAACATTTTTATTTGACTTGTATCAAAGCGAGTGAATTTTTAATATTAGGTATAAGTTACCTTCATGGTACCTCCTCCAACTTTTTTCAGAAGACGGGTCGGAAATATTGAAAAAAACATGCAAATTTTCCTGACAAATATTTTATGACGATTAGGGGAAAAACATTTAACAGAATACACTATTTTATGGTTGAAAATATAACGTAAATGACATGAGCTGCGAAGCGTCCCTGGTAAATAATTATGAACGCCATCGTCTTACCGATTTTTTTTGACTGGGCAGAAATTTGCGCAGGATTAATTCACAAGGCACGCGGTAGTAAGCACAGGCCACGTGCAGTCCTACGCCTCGCCAAGTTCAGCAAAAAAGATTCTTGATTTACGATACTATTTTCGACAAATAAGAATTCACAAAAATTACAAAAATGTTTTGAAATGGTCACCGAGGATTGCTAATTTAAAATGTAATGAATTATATATTTTATGTATTTACTAGCTGTAACCCGTCAAAAATGACGGTACTTTTACACACCGGTTCCTAAAGAATAAGTATTTACTTATTGATAGCCGACAACCGTGAAATGGTAATAACGACATATTTTATCAAAATATTTGAGTTTTTTTATATTTCCCCTGCCGGCAGTTAATGGTACTATTTTAAACCCTGGAGATTGTGCTGGGCGGAACATGAAATGTTCACGTCTTTGCCTATATGTAAAAAAAGTCCTATATGTACTGTATTTTTGATCGATCCCCATCTCCGACCGATTATTTTATTTTTTTAGCCGAAATTACCGACATTACACGGAGTAACGGACGGACAAACAGATGGACAAACAACGAAATTATTATGTTTGATTGATCAATTTTTTTTGGATATTGCTGCCTTTACTTTTATACCCCACATATAAATTACAACTACTACTACCTAAATCATAGAGCGGAAACTCTGAAGCAACTAAAACCCTTGAACGTTGAGATCTGGCATCATGAAATTTACACATATATTCTGTCTAGAGTTTCTAGGTCAGCGCAATTATTTTCAGCTTATATCATTTTCATTATGAGCTATATAGCTTAGAAAAAACCACTTAACAGGCAAAAAATAAAACAAGGCACGACATATCTTTAACAAGAAAAGGGGTTTAAAGAGTGCTTTTAAATGATGTAGGTAGAAATTATATTGTGATGAATAATTGAACTATGACTGTTTTCTTACTCTGTTGGTTTACTTGTAAACTTCACTTGCTTCCGGAGCTTATCTCTGGGTGAGAAATAAACATTAACACGCAACCGCAACATTCTTTCATTCCGTCACCACGCCGTCACACCACCAATAATAATACATATTATTAAAATATTCGGCAGTGCTTTTAAAAATAAATATAAAGTTCATAATAACATGAAATTGTAAAAAAACAAACACAACAAACAACCTATTCGTATTTTAACAAAAATTGACTTTTCACTCAGATGTACTGTATTAGTCTTGACATAAAGCTGGGCTTTTGTTTATATTCAATGATACTATTATATTACATTACTTATAAACAAAACTATACAAGGGAATTAATTGTTCACAAACTTTGAGGAATATTTCATCATCTGAGAACAGAGGATTGAGTTTAATAAATAAGTTCCGGACAAGTTTATTAATTTGTTCGGGATATATTAAGTCGGGTCGGACTTCAAAAAGTAAACTTCGGAACCGCCATTAGCGATGCACGAGAGCAGAGTACGATTCTCGAAGCTTCTTAGGAGACATTTCGTTCCCGACGGAAAATATTATACGAATAAATACATTTAAAAATACGTTATCAATGGATTAACAATTCAGTAATAATAAATTACGGCGGATGATCGATAAACTCTTACCCAAATCTCCCTAAAGCTTTGGAGGGCATTTTTTTCATATGTAATAAAAGGGATGTGCATTACAAATCATAAATTTTTTCACTTTAATTAGATTTTATGAACGTTGCATTGTGGAATTTGATAACGTACTAATATAGGTCGTAAGCCCTGTAAGCCGTATCCACACATTTCGTCTCTGTGAGACATGTATAATTTCTTATACTTAATTAAGATTTTATGTCGTCAATGGGCAGGGCATGTTGCAAGGCAGGATGCCACAAGATGGATTCCCAGAGTTCTGAAGTGGAGATCTTGGGAGAATAAAAGAAGCGTCGGAAGACCTAAAAGCGATGGACCGATGATATAGCCGCTGTGGACAGAGAAGAAATGGCTACAACAGGCAAACAACAATGAAGGATGGAAAGGTATGGAAGAGGCCTATACCCAGCAGAGGAGTGATGAAGGCTGAAGAAGAAGAAGAAGATTCTCAATTATATATTTATTGAGATTTTTACCGGTTAACTTTTTCTTCTACCACTCGGATACTCGAGTCTACTATATGAAAAGAACAATGTCCCGAATTGTCTTGTCAAAAAAGAGGCTGTAAGGTCATTTCCGTTTTTTTTGGGCTCTGGTATGGGTTGTTCGTGTCAAGTACTTCCTTCGAATCGATGAAGATGCAGTTATTTTATTTGTCCAAATTACTTTGTATAATGGTGGATGTTTTGCGGTTATGTCTTGTGTGCATATTCCCCCGGTGAACCCGAATTGATTCTCATTTATTGTAGAGTTGGCTTTTGTGATTGTATTTTGTCTCTTTTTGACTGCTGATTCAAAAAATGTCTATATTTTAGATAAATAGTATATTACTAAATTCTCATTGTTTGTTAATTTAGATTACACTACCAATATGATTGTAAGTGATTATCCCTCACCACACACAAGAATCTTAATTCTTTTTGGTGAGGTATAATAGTATTTGATTGTTAATACTTGCTAGTTATCATTGTTATAAAAGAAATCATATGTATTATCTATTATAAATTTTTTAAAAATATAGGCTAACCTGATACATTATTATGATTTGAGCCAATATATGATAATTAATTCAAGCCTATGACAGATTTACTGGTTTAGATATCGTACGTATTCGTATTTCTTGCTTGTGTCATTGCAATACTATGTCACTAGGTCACTATCATACTTAATTATATAAATGTTTTTATGTCTTTTTTTGTCATTCAATCTTACCTACATACCTCGTCTTATTCATTCTACATAACTTCTATGGAATTCATACAGTGGAATGAAATAATATATGAAACTACGGGGGATATTAAGGATTAAAATAATACTAAGCCCTGGTATATATTTATAGTATCTTCTTGGCGGTCCGCGGAGAGCTAGCGGTAGCAACATGCGTTAGGCGGCCGGTTCGGGTTTGCTGGCCCGGGGTTCAAGCCCCATTTCCGGCCGTTTAATTTGGTTTTTTAGCCGCGAATGGACAGATCGACAGACAACGAAATCATTATGTTTGATAAAAACTTTTAAGAGAAAACTAAAAAAAAATATGATACATACATATTTTGAATGAAATTTAAAATAATTATATCGATTGCTGTATATATTAGGAAATATAGCATTATTGTATTACCTGCATTAAGAATAAATAAATTCCAATTAAAATAATTTCTTTGTCTGTCCATACGTCCGTCGTGACTTCGTGTTATGTCCTTAACTTCTTTATAGTATAAAAAAACCTTTTTTATTATTTTTTATAAATAAATAATTATTCTTTAGGAATCGACATGTAAAAGTACCGATATTTTTGACGGGTTATAGCTAGTAAATAAATAAAAATATAAATAAAACGTCGTTATTCAAGTAGTGGAAACATAATAAATACATATTTTTTACAATCCTGAACACTTTTCTTTTCATATTCTTTGTAATAAAAATATCTCAAAGAGCTACGGAGCTTTCCATAAATATACAACGTTTACATATACGCCATCAAAGAGAGAAGGAAAAATAATTCCAAGTTTGCCTTAGGTGGGCCAATACATTTGCCGTTTAAATGAAAAAATATCCGGATCGTTGTACAAATAGTAGAATTTTTTCACTCGTAGTTCTAAATAAAAATATCGACAAAAAATATTTTATTTCTAATTAGGTTATTTTAAATATAGCCACTAGGCTAACAATATTATATATGGTGTAACAGAGCTAGTCCATAATACTTTACAGGTGGATTCCTGCCTTGATTATGAATCTAAAATGTTCAAACAACCATGATCTTAGTTATGGAGTTTTGTAATATTAAAGTTTGCATTTTTTTATAATATTTCTGACTTGTTTTTTACAAAACGTTGAACTATCATTACAGTAACTTATATCAATTACGAAAAATTAATTCGTTTCAATAAAAGTTAAATAAATAATAAAAATCCTGAAAAAATTCCAATTGAAATGTTTTCTAATTGGAATTGGAAGGTTTTTATCATTTTATTTGACTTGTATTTAGGGAAATGAATAGATATTAGTTACTGTAATGATAGTCCAACAAGTTTTGCAAAAAATAAGTGAAAAATATTGAAAAAAAATGCAAAATATGATGTCGCATATCTCTTTAACTATTGAGAAATATTAGGTAATGTATACTGTTGTATTTTGCTATTACTTTGTGGTTATTCATTATGAATATAATTAAACTAGTTAACTTAGTTTACACCACTAAAATTTATTTGGTAAAACCAACCGGTTTCGGAAACGACGTTCCTTCATCAGGGTATACCCAATACTAATTGAACTTTACAAAAATTACAAACAATCATAATTTAGTGTTACAGTCCTATTTTGAATATGTTCCCTTTCACCCTATCACCTGTTTCTTTCGCACCCCCCACTATTTACCCCCATTTGGACACTTAACACTGAAGTATGATTGTTTGTAATTTTTGTAAAGTTCAATTAGTATTGGGTATACCCTGATGAAGGAACGTCGTTTCCGAAACCGGTTGGTTTTACCAAATAAATTTTAGTGGTGTAAACTAAGTTAACTAGTTTAATTATATTAGGTAATGACTCATAATCAAGGCAGAAATCCACCTGTAAAGTATTGTGGACAAGATCTGTTAAACCCTGTATATATGTAGAATAAATATTTCCTTACGATATTGATAGCAACACCTGCATACCTACTACCAATGATTGTATATTATCTAACTAGGAAAGTTTGCATACGATGCATTTAATATGCATGTAATTCAAAATCGTGCATTGAATGAACATAAAATATGGACTACATATCTACTAAAAGGGTCAAATGACACTAATTGTAAAATAACCAACTTAGTGCAACAAATTTCAACCTGAAAAGCATCATATACCTTTTCTACAACGGCCAGGAATAGAAATTTACGGTTTAACCCACTTCTTGAATCTTTTGTGGAATAAACACATTTTACCTGCTCTCAATGCTCAAACATAATTAATTAGTTTTTCCAACTAATTAATTATGTTTGAGCATTGATGACTTGATGTATACTTAAGACTAAAACTTTTTTCCTAATGGATTTGTGACTACAATCAATACTTGACCTAAAAAATAGTTTATATAATTTTAATTCAGTTATATTAATTTTAACACAACTGTATATTGTATATTCCTAGGTGCCATGTTACTGGCTTTATTGGAAAGACAATTTTATGCTATAAGTGTTTGAAAATTATAACGATAACACGATTTTAGTAATAAATTTGCACAATTTGAAAGCAATAAACACCCTCTTACGGCATCAAGTTATCTTCTTTGTGATCGGGCGCGACGCAATGCCGAAAAAAAAGTCCCGGGGAAAAGGGAACAGAGTATCGTACACTATTGTACGAATGAGTATGTTATTGTAGTCACCGTGACTTCAAATTAACTGATTTTTACGTGATTACTTGATTATGTGATTTGTTGTCTCTTTCAATGCGATATTTGCTACATATAAAAGCCGGCTAGTTTGGGAATAACGTGTCTATATTATAATACGTCAATGGCCATTACCATGATTTTAAGGTGTTTTATTTCATTTTAATAAAACACTCTCTACCAGGGGCGTGCAGTGAGAACAAGAAGCGTGATTTTTATTTAAACATATATTTGGAAAAAAAACGAAATTAAATATTTATCTGGCAGAATATTATGAATTATTAAAAACTGAATTATATGTTAATTATTGTCATTGAAATATTACGAGATATATCTTTTATTTCGCTTTCTTGTCAAAATAAATGCTTAGGAAAATAAAATGAAGGAAACATTAAGAAACTACAAGTGATGCAAAACAGGGCAATGAGAATCATACTAAAAAAGTAAATACACCAGAATTGAAGAAATGAGAAAAGCACTCAATTGGATGGAAATTAAAAAAATACTTATTTATAACATTCTCATATTTGTACATAAAATTTTCAATAACAAAATGCTAAAATATTTTTTGATCAAAATTATTGTAAATAATGATGTACATACATATAACACCAGAAATAGGAATACAATAAGATTACCATATAAGAAAAAAGTATATACACAGAATTGTCTAATGTACAGAGGTGTAAAAATATATGATGAGATGCCAGAAAACATGAAGAATATAAATAAGATGAATGAATTTAAAAACAAAGGCTATAATTATTGTAAAAATAGTATAGAATTGTAGAACAAAAGATATATTATTTATTATAGATTGTAACATGAAGAATGTAAAGTGTTAAATACTAGTTAGTATACAAATTGTAATATTAACTAACTTAAGAAATAAATAATAATAAAAAAAAGGAAAAAGTCATGCATCTTGTTCTTACTGCACGCCCCTGCCCTGTAAATAACTTTCTATGTAAAAATGTCCGTGACTAACGCTACGTGACGTACATGCTAACGTAAAGAGACATAAAATAATAAAGAAAACCTTTTTTTTTAACTATTAAAATACTTTCTGCTGGGATTAAGGAATCGTCACCCGATGTAAACAGTCCCACACACTGGACCGGCGGCGGAAAACTTTATTGCCGAAAAGCAAACACACCTTTTCGAGGTAAAACTCGATGCCAGAAGTAAAACTCTGAAAATGTTTGCGTTTCAGTTCTGGGTCCGGGCAAATGGCCGCCTCCACGGACAACGAAACTTATTCTGCAACGACTAACGAGGCGTCGATTCGAAAGCGATGAAGTAAATACGCAGGACTGTAGCGCAAGGATGACGGTGACGTCACCGATGTAAATGTCAGCCTGCATCATCATATACTGACCTATTCTGAAAATGACAATATCGTTCGCAATATTTTTTGAGTACGTTCAAATTTTTCAAGAACACAACTACAATTACTGTTCTTACGACATTGATTCAACCTTTGAGAGACGTCGCAGTAAAATCCGCCGACGTAACTAGTACATATTGCACACTGGCGACCTCTATCGTAGAAGAAGTGAACACTCCACAACAAAGTGCATATAATTTACGCCCTCGGAAGCAGTAATCAGTCCACCCTCTACCTGCGCGTGTAAAGGCCATCCTACTGATGACGTTGAATGAGAATTCAACGAAACGTCGAGAATCGTTTCTCGGAAAAACACACATTATTCATATTAAATATTCGCAACCAGTTACAATTAATATGTCTAATGACCGTAATAACAGCCTTAACTCTTAAAAAAAAAAAAAAATCTATATTTCTGACAATTTTTTTGCAAAACGTTGGACTATCATTACAGTAACTTATATATATTCTAATATGAAAAAAAAATCATATTAGAATATATATATAAAATAAATTGTCTTTCCAATAGAGCCAAAAAAATCATTACCATGATTTTTAAGCGTTTTATTTCATTTTAAAGTTCTATACCTCTTTTCATTAAAAATATTTTAAAATATTTCATTAAAAACGTTGGACTATCATTACAGTAACTTATATATATTCTAATATGAAAAAATCATTCCCTTTAATACAAGTCAAATAAAATGACAAAAATGATCTAATTCCGATTGGAATTTTTTCAGGGTTTTTATTATTTTATTTAACTTTTATTGAAAGGAATTAATTTTTCGTAATCGATATTAGTTACTGTAATAATAGTTCAACGTTTTGTAAAAAAAAAATAAGTCTGAAATATTGAAAAAAATGTAATCTTTGATATTGCATAACTCCATAACTATTGATATTAGGTCATGGTTGCTTTAACATTTTCGACTCATAATCAAGGCAGGAATCTATCTGTAAAGTACTGTGGACTGGCTCTGTTACACCATGTATATTATATATGTCTCACAGAGACGAAGTTTCCATACCTACTTTCCCGTATAAATAGCTTCGTCTCTGTGAGACATCTGTAATACATCTTGATTAACAATATTGTGTGTTATCTGCTGATTGTTACCTCGAAACTCAAAACCAGAGAAACGTCAGGACATCATTGTGAAGAAATTAGTAGATGTGTGTGAAACAAAACGATTTTTACTAACTTTTAAAATATTTTTAATATTTATTTAATATAATATTCATTAAATACTTATATTTTAGACAAAATTCCCGATTGTAATGACCGGTTTACGTGATGATAGAAATATCGCTTCGGTATCGAATTAACAGGTCATGTTTAGGAACTCCCCTTAAAAAAACTATAAAAACATCTTGGCGGTTTGCCATTATAATCCGTGTATATATATATATATAAACAAAATATCTGTGTACCTATTTTAATTTATAATTATTTACATGCCATTACTGCATAACTGTGATATTACACCATCGTCTATGCGGGTATAAAAACGCAGGATGAAATATCTGCTTCCTGTCTTGGGTTGGGTTTTCAATGACAAGAGAATTCCTTATACTCCACATTCCTTTCACTCAACATAAAACACTAATTGATGTAGATTCACGACTACCTTCCAAGGGTCATCTGAAATTGCAAAAGTCTTAAATGTAAATGAATTAGGTAATTACAAGGGCATAATTAAATACTTGCCGTTTCTTTTTGCTTGTTGGGGTAGTACCTAATCACTGAATAAGGCGAAATGTCGTAAATCTACGTCTCGCCTATTTTTGAGTGTTGGGGTAACAATCAACAAAATAAAAATATTTTTTCAGAATAGGTCGGACAGTAATACATTGCCTTCTTCCTCTTTAACGGTTTCTTGGAAGACGGACGTCTATGACCGCGGTTGCTAGCGCCATCAATCACTTGACATTCCAAGTAGCGTATTTCAAATCCTTACCTACATCTACGCGTCGGTCGTTTGCCATTGTCAAGCGGACATCTATCTATTTAACTGTGCAACTTTTACGTAATAATTTCTTCGCACAACCTCTAAATTATTAATAAAAGAATATGGTTTATTCCACCTCAAAAAATATTTTTCTTCAATAAATTTTCGCTTTTTTGTTTTTTTTTTATTTATTACACATTTTTTCTTTTGTGTACCTATCAAGGGACGATGTAAATGTTCTGAAGAATCACAACTTATTTAATAAAACTTAAATTAATACAATTGATTGTTTGATTATTTAAAAGTATGTGTTGTAAAATTACATTTTAGGCCAACATGCCTTTAGTTACAGAGTAACACGCATGTGAAGAGTATTTTGGGAAGGTCTTGGTGTGTAAATAATACTATTGTTGTGGAGTGTAGTGATATTTACATGCTAGTGCAGTGGTTGTCCTGACGAAGAGATGGGTTACGTCTCGAAACCGGTAAACTAAAAAGTAATTTTTAGTGGTTATATATTTACTCACATAAATAATAACATTCTGTTAAAATGTCAAACCACAAAGCTAATGCTTTAAATATTAAAGATATTAATAAAATTATTACGGTTCCAATCAATTAGGTATTTTAATACTCTATTTAGCATTATTATATATAATCGAGATCGATTTTATTACTTGAACGACTCCATTATCAAAAATCCAATCATCGTACAAAACGATATTATCTAAAATCACCGGCGTCAAACGTGCCTAGCAAAGAACACGACTTTTTATCGGCAAAATATATAATTTTGTGCCATCAGAAGAGAAAAAGTCACGAAAAACTAATAGATCCGATAACATCGAATGCCGCGGCCTCCGACATAATTTAATTAGCGGTGTTAGGGCAATGTCAATTTCGCTTCCAATTACGGAAACAATTTCCATACCAGAGTGGGGTTATTTTTATGTTGTACGCTCAAGGAAGATGGCCCAATTTAATTACAATAATAATAAATATAAATAATATATTATGGATAAACACAACTATCAAATTAATAAGAAAATGTATCCCTCTATAATGTTATGTTCGCCAAAAAAATAACCGCGCCTGAGGCTCGTGGTAAAGGCTTTACAATATTGCCATTAACGTTAGAGGTTTTTTGTGAATTAAATTAATTTCTTCTTCGAATACTAGTAAGAATTCGGTGGTTTAATAACCTATTTATAAATTGTTAAGATTTCTGAAGAGAGGAAAACAAGTATTTTTCAAGCTAAGAGGATTGAATTTTAGCAAACTAAAATTATTAAGCAAAACAAATTTTATCAGATATTTCAATGGTATTTTCTCTTTTAAATAGATTGAAAAGTTAATATTAGCTGATGCGTCGTTGGGGTAATTTTCAACTTCGTACTTACAAGTGTAATAGTGAGGAATGAACAAATTAGAAGTGAATGTAATGCTGGCTGTAGTGTGGTAGATAGAATAAAGAAAGGAGTGCCGAGATGGTTTCGTCATGTAGAACGTATGAGCGAGGAAAGGATGGTTAAGAATAACAGGAATAGAGGGCGTCCGCGAAAGACCTGGCATGATCAGATTCTACAAGTATTGGAGGACGGGCCTGTTAGAAGCCTCAACAACCGTAAGGCATCCATGAGAAGATGTATGAATGTAGCCGAAGCAAAATAAGTGTGCCAAAATAGAGGAATATGGCATTCTATACACTCTGCCCACCCGTATGGGGAGACGGCGTGATGGTTAGTTAGTTAGTTTTTTATTTACTTGTTATATTTAAGGTTGTATCATGTTTTCATCAAATTTTTCTTTGTGTTATGTAGGTATACGGATTTTTAACAATTGTTTTTATTTATTTGAATGTTTATGTAATTTTCTATGAACATTTTAAGTTAATAATTCTCTGTGCCGTATAAACATGTGTATAATCAAATTATATATCCATGCTTCATATAGAGGGTTATTTGGAAAACATTAATAACCTTGCAGGACTATATTCCCGCCTTGATTATGAGTCGAAAATATTCAAGCATTTCACCTAATATCAATAGTTATGGAGATATGCAACATCAAAGTTTGCATTTTTTTCTCAATATTTCTGACTTATTTTTTGTAAAATGTTGGACTATCATTACAGTAACGTATATTGAATATGAAAAATTCATTCCCTTAAATACAAGTCAATAAAATAATTTATATATATTATTAAAAAAATCATTCGCTTTAATAAGTCAAATGAAATTATTAAAAACCTGCTGATATTTTAACCAGAAATTATCTCCTAATTTTTAAAATCATTTTATATAACTTGATGTTTTAATAACAGTTCAACGATTTACATAAAATAAGTTATAAATATTGAAAAAAAATGCAAAATTTGTAGACGCCTATCTCCTTAACTGTAGATGTTAGAATATTTTTGCTGTAACATTTTCTGCTTATAATTTAGGTTATAAAATTAACCAGAAAAATATTGTGAACTAGCTCTGTTACATTATGCATATGTTTTAAAACATCACAGAAAACGGTGGAAAAAGTAGTGATGGTAAAACGTTATTTTAACCGGTTAGTTTAGGTACAGTTATTAAGGATTTGTATCTGATTGTTTCGATGATTGATAAACAGAAAACGGTGGAAAAAAGTAGTGATGGTAAAACGTTACTTTAACAGGTTAGTTTAGGTACAGTTATTTAGGATTTGTATCTGATTGTATCGATGATTGATAACTTATATATAATTGCTGTCTAGTACCGATGGTTTTTCGTTGAATTAATCAAAAAATCAGTGGTCTACATCACTAGAAAATATTGATATACTCGTAGATTACAGAATTCTGTTGTTGATGCAGGGAAGGCGCCCACGATTTTATTTGGAGGGTGAGGCAATTTTTTTTAAACAGAATATTTCTTTTTTACTTTTTAGTACATTTAAATATAATTGTTTTTTTCATATAATATAATATTCTACTTTTTAGTCTTAATATTACCCAGCGTATAAAATTACTTCGGTAGGAAACCAGCGCCATCTTTCGGTGAGTTCATTAACTAATTTCCGATAGAAACTTAATAATGATGGATTAATTGATTAATTACTGAATCTGATAATTGATTTATGTAATATAATCAAGAATACGCAGGTGTGTATAATTTCAGCTGGACATTGCCAAGCGGTTGAAATATCGATTACAAGACTCAGTCTAGACAATCAGGTGAAGCTAATATAAGTATGGTAATAAAATGCTCACCATTTCGCGTAAATTTTTCACATATTCTCGCGTATACCTCTTGGCGGCCTACTGTGTTGGATGTATTGAAACTCGAACAATCGTCATGCTTAAATTCTCCAGCCTAACATTACGGACTGATCGGCGTACGTGTTATGTGTTATGCACCCATCTAGTCGTGACCCGGCCAGAGCGCTCGCTAATGAATGCGAGGAGGTTGATTAATAGCAGTGATTAAAATAGCGAGAAAAATGTGTTAATAACCTCAATAATTAAAACTAATCTACCCTTAATTACTAGTGTACATGTTACTACCTATGTAGGTTAAATTCTTGGTTGGCCTCTCTGTCTGCTGTGTTATTAAAGTGGCCTTAAACAAAAAATACATTTTTATTTAAATGCTATGTCAAGCCACAAATTATTTGCATTTTTTGTAAACTTAAAATAATAATTGTTTATCGTAGATACATAAACAGACAGCAATTTATATTAATTAATGCAATTTTCTTAGGACCGCGGGAGTATAACAAATTACCACAAGAGATCACAATTGCAAAACATGTAAAGTTCCGTGCATTGCTGACTGAATGGGTTTTTAATATTGGGAGAAACCATCTGGAAGAGACCCTCAAATGAACAAAACTGTTGCAGAGTAGATTGTGGAGAAACGAGGTCCGAATAAAGAAGTAATATCATTGACCTTTAAAATTGGCAAAAGACACCTGGAAGAGGTCTTCCGATGATCAAAGTCACTCATTAATGACACTTACCCTGTCTATACTTTTGTTCTTATATTATCTTATCTACCTTGGTATTAATTTACGTATTTACACTTTTTGTTTGTTCATATGTTTATATACTTTTTACTCTAATTTACTTTACTTTATTTTTCTTTTTATTCTTCTAATAACGCAACCATGAAATTACATATTCAAATGGAGTCTCAATTAATGGAATGGCTACGTACCTCAGGTATTTTTATATACCTAGCGAGGTAGGTAACGATTAAGGCCTGCACACAAAAAATTGCATTTTGTATTTGTTGCTATCTTATTCCTTAACTCTGCGAATATTATTAGCATTACTTATGTTATGATGCAAGCTATTATAAAAGTAATTTAGCTAATAAATGTCGATTTAACTGCACTGAAACTGAAGTATACAAGGTTTTTTACGCTCCATCTTTTTGGACATTCAGATCCATCCGTTTTGGACCGGGGCAAGCGAGTGGTTAGTCAAACTCTAAATAAGACAGGCAATGACGCGACGCTCACAATTTCTACAAATTTCTAAATTCCTCGATAATCGATAGAGACGACATCATGGCGGCTGCGGTGATAAACACCCACGCCGGGATTATCCAATTACTACGTCTTAATAAGTAGGTACTGAATTTGTGTCATCGGAATTAAAACATGCAAATCGAGGTCAGAATATTCGCGCTAGATGGCGACACCGGCCGCCTTAACATTTCTGTGGAAAATTTATTATTGATACCAAACAAAAATTATATTGAAGCGGTGCAGTGGCGCGACGGTTACCCGCGCAGTCACAGGTAAAGAAAACAAATGTGACATTTCAATAAAACGTCACACTCAAACTGGCAATTGCAAGTGTTTGGAGTTCATCATGCACCTAGAGACAGTGAAGACGTTTTGTGCTGCGCCGCTGACCGCTTCAGCATTAAATTAATGCCAAATTGGGTGGCGAAAGTGCAGGGCCGATATGGGAGCTGTTGCCTACAAAACAGTCCTGGGTAAGCGGTGGGTCCTCTCCACTGCTTGGGAAACAGAAAAGAGTAGCCAATTTAAAAAACAGCAGTTACAACTTCATTTGATGAATGACAGGTGTCGACGAAGATGTGGACGAACTCTTCCGAATGGCAGAGGACAGGGAGACTTTTAGAAGAATTGTCACCAACTTCTTATTTGGGAATACGGCATGCAGAAGAAGAAAATTAACTCAAAATATAGCCTCCCTACCTACTGTCACGGATAAAAAATACATCACATGGATAATAACAATATTCTTAGAGAATATTTTCTTAACATGATAGTAATAATGGTTTTATTACACATTTTAAACCCATCAATTGCCAACCATACTGGACAAGAAAAACATCAAGAAAGTAGGGGCAGGCGGTAGGGTGTTATTATTCTATAAAACGTCAAATGATTTTAAATACGTGAAGTTGAAAATGGTGTTTAATCCCGTCTCTGCATGGTCGAAAAGCGTCTCGGCGTTATAAGGCAAATTTTGCGCATTAACTCACCCATGACTTGGCGTGCAAAGCTTGGCAAGATGACA
Source organism: Agrypnia vestita (assembly GCA_016648135.1). NCBI lineage: Eukaryota > Metazoa > Arthropoda > Insecta > Trichoptera > Phryganeidae > Agrypnia > Agrypnia vestita. Next base: position 586,938 of record JADDOH010000050.1, read on the forward strand.
CCCTCATTGCATTTAAAGTCAATAGATCAATTTAAACTAACAAATTAATAGATTTGTTCGCTAGTTATTTACTTATAAGCTATTTTTAGTTGCGTAGATAAAAGTTAAACATAGAATAATCTCGTCTACCTGGTCCGCTGGGAGTTTTTCTCTGCTGATACAGCACCTTTCACCAGCTGCTAGCGAACTTAATTAAAGACGGTTGTAAAACTGGGCAGAATGAAAAAGCAGTTCGTCCTGTGCGGCGGGACACGGACAGATTGGCTTACTCAGCAATAAGGACAAGGTTGTAGGAAAGGATCATTTCTCATCTAGAAAACTTGTTTCGGCAAAAAATATCACATAGCTCCTGAATAAAACGAAGAATGACAGAAGACACAAGCGACCACGTCACCAGGACGATATGGTCACATTTATTTATTCATTATTTAATTATTTGTACAAAAATTTAATTTTGCTTTATTGTAAATTTACATTTACGAGCTCTTGATATGCTCCAATCTTTATACGTTACAATAAGTAGAATTCATTTATAATGGTCTTTAATCTTAATCAATGATTAGTAGAGCGAAAAATCTGTTTGTCTAAAACAGCAAAATTTATCGTAAAATATGCCGTCTGAAATTTTTAGGTCAACACGACGGTTTTCAGCTCGAGGTCAGCATTTCCAACATTTTCTATGGTGCTTTCAAATTTCCATTTAACTGTCTTTTAACAAGACAAAAAGCCATAAGATATATTTCTACACGAAAATAAAAATAAAGTGTTTCAAAGAACATATGGAAAAAAATTATTTGATTTTCAAAGAAAGAAAACACTTTGTTGCTTGATATAATCTCAATTATAATAATTTCGTTGTCTGTCCGTCCGTCCGCGTAACTTCGTGTAACGTTCGTAAATTTTTTTTTCTAATTTTTTTTTCTATTTTTTTAAATAAAATAAATAAATACTTATTCCTTAGGAACCGACATGTAAAAGTACCATCATTTTTGACGGGTTAGAGCTAGTTTAAATTAAAAAATATATTTTTTTAGTTTATTTAAAATATATTTTGTCTGTTTTGATATAATATGTCTACTAGTTTCGGATGGACCCAGTCTTCCATCGGGACAGTATAATATAAACTAATCAAAGTAATGACATTTACATTATTTAGAAGTTAAGAACTTAAATAGAGAGAGAAAGCGTATCAGAGGGGGGCAGATTACTAGCTAGGGAGAGGAACATTAACCAATATTTAAATCAAATAACACATTGATCCATAATAAATATAGATTTTCAGGATTTGCTGAGCATTTGATTTACTCAAATCATAATTTTAATAGGAATACAGGGGTACAACGTTTACATAAAAATGATTTAGGCTTGCGTCTAGTAATTTAAAAGCAATAGAAATAAATAAATCATTTAATAATAAAAGCAAAATACTAAAATAATTCAATTAACTTATCCAACTGTCCGATTTTAAATTTGATCCCTTTCTCCCATCGTAACCCCTACTATTTCCTCCCACTTCCTAGTTGATATTATGTGCTTCCTCTCACTCTGTTTAAGTTTACTAGTTTTTGTTTGGTCAAACCGAAGCTAGTTGAAATTGTATACTATATCAATGAAGTGGCTTAAATAAAATATATTATTATTTAAAAAAAATTACATATGTGCTGAGACTCGTTTTTCTTTCTTGCAAGCATCATTTTTTACAGCAATTTACAATGAAATATAAATGCGTATGAAATTTATATGCACAAAGTAAAGCTCTGTTATAAAACGTAAGCTAATATTTATCCCGTCATGAAAAAATCATATTTTCAAATAAATTTAGAATAATTGGTAGTTGGCAACTACCGTCGGCTTTCGAATTAATTTATTATTGAACCCCTGGGAAGTAGGTACCTACTTGATTGGACACGCAAAGCTCAGTTGATTCATTTGAAAAATGTAATGTCCAGAGAGCAATATTTTTCCACATCCAGCCGAGTGAGAGTACCAGACGATTACAGATTATTTAATTCGAATTGTGCGTGCATGTGGCTTAAGCTGTTTTTGTTTATCTACTTATAAGTCTTTATTTGGTTAATAATATAATTTTACCTTTAACTAAGCATGAAGCAGTGATGTGACGTTTGCACACCTTTTTGAAAATATTGATATTTCTATGTTTTTACATATTCTCTGGTAGAATATTATATTCCTTTAGTCTTATGTGATATAACAGTTTTGTTTATTTCTTTTCTTTTTTCTTGGAACTCTTCTTTATTATGTATACATAATTCAAGGATAGATTTTTGGACGGTGTGGGACTGGAAGGCGCCAAATCCCATGGGGGAAGAACCTACGATAAAGGATTGGACAGCTGATTTTCAGGTCAGCTGTCAACAACAGATAATTATAGCCAGCGTCTAGTAACCGGATACTGCACGAGAGGAAGAAGATCAATTACCTTTTAAGTTAATTGCGGGGGCATATTGATTCTCCCAGCCAAATGGAGCTGATCGCGTTTCCAGAAGTAGAACAACTAAACAAATATCCTTATCAATTTAACCGAAATCGATTTAAAAATATCATCGTTGAACTGTAACTACTAAGGGCCTGTTTGATCAGAAATAAGAGTAATAGTTAAGAAAAAAAGCATAGATTTTTGCATTCTCCACCAATCAAAACACCCGTCGTCGTAAAAATCTATGCTTTTTGCTTAACTCTTACTCTAACTTCTGATCAAACAACAGCCCCTAAGTATAAATATTTAGGTTTCGTTCTAGACATTTGAATTTTAAATAACCCTCGAAAATAATTTTTTACTCTATTTTTATATTCTTGCAATCATGCATTCTTATCAGTATTACAACATGGAATACTAGGCTGGGGACGAATTTGCATTACAACTCGATAGCAATAAAATAAATTCTAAAATATGGTTTATATTACCCTACCAAACAAGTTTTTAAAATTTTTCTTATTTTAAATTTGTGTTTCCTGTACGGTATAAAAAAACTGATTTAGGTATTTAAATTTTTTAAAGAGGGTAAAATAAAAATTCGTCACAACTATCAGACAAGGGGTAAAAATAATGAGCATTTATTTATTATTCATGGAACTTGACGGAAACTTGCATCTTACGTTGCTACAAGACTGTATAACCGACTACCTACCAAAAAGAAGGTCATAAAATGGATAAAAAGTCTCAATATAAATATATAATAATACATTGGACATCTGTTATACCACAATTTCTAATTCGATACATTTTATTTTATATAAAATATTATTATTTCACTTTCCATTATCTTGATGTTTATGTAATTGTCGATAGCCACACTCACAATTCAAGACCATTCTTATTTGGGGATGTATAATTCTGTTTTTGTTTATTATATTGTTACATGTTTAACGTGATTATATGCTTAGTCTTGAGCTCAGTACATTACATGTATATTTTTGGAAAATAAATAAATGTGTAACTCAATATCATCACCTAATCGACTCTAGCCAATCATCAATACACAAAAACTTCTCTTGGCATTACCTACCGAAACATAAATCCATCCATTCCTACTTCCATTTCATCTGCTTCAAATTTTATTACGTCTTATTATGATCTTCATTATTTGTATAAATTTTATTCGTTTTATCTTTTGTTTTGCTATTGCGCAAATCAAATTTTTAAGATTCCGTAACAAATAAAATTAAAATATAAGATCTAAAATTTGTGGCCACGCGTGGTTGTCATACGACAGCGTCAGGGCCGGTTGCTTCCTGCTAGTACATATTTAACACGCGCGCAAAATTTTAGGAGATTTTCGTTTGAGAATATCATTTCGAGCGCCAAAGCTACTCTCGCCTAGTGGAATCTGAGATAAGTGTTTTTTTAATCTTCTCCGAATACGGAGCTGCTGTGGAAGCCGTTATACACAGGCCCGCCTTCGCATGGGACCACTCTAAATCAACGTACTCTCATGTGTAAGCTTACATTTAAATCTCCGAAAAGCCGGGGAAATCAGTGCCGAATCTCGGATGCTGTATCTCAACTGTGCTCCTCCGAGGGCGCTTGGAAAACCGAATATTATATGATCGCTTTTTATTCAAAATGGGTTCTCGTACAGAAACATTGACAGTGCAGTTCCTTTGGTTGTCTTCCATTAATGCCGACTTTAATTTATTTATTAAAACTATTAAAATATTAAGATAAATAAAGTAGCTTGTTGATGTAGTGATTATGACTCTCGCGTAGTGATCCAGTCATCGGTGGTTTGAGCCCCATTCTAGGACACCGGCGAGTTTAGTCCTATTTTAATAGCACAAGCTTAGTTTGAAAATAATAAAAATATTGATGCTTTACGAATTCCGTGTTTGCATCTCTATTTAAAAAAAAAACTCAAAACTTAAAAATATAATCAAACTCATATTGAGATAATATACTTATGTTTTTCACCTAATTTAATGATTTTTCTTTAATGTAAACGCCAAATCCACCAATAAAAGAAATAGTAAAATATAATTCCATGGCTTAGAAACACAAAACATTATTAAGTTTTCAGTAGAGAGGCAAACAATTTTTTTTACTGAATGAGTATTGATTTTTAGCTGACTGAAAGTAATAAGCAAAACAAATTTTAATGGATAAATTAATGGCATTTTCTCTTTTAAACAAACTGACAAAAGTTAAATGCTTCGTCGTTTTAATTTTTTATCTTCGAACTAATGAGATACGTTTTAGATTACTTCACTTCCTACAGTTCTTGGGAACGCTTTTCTTTGTGCTACGGATAGAAACGTTTATACTGAATAAATCTCCATACTTAACTCAAAAACGTATTTTATCTAGATTAGATTTTTGTAAGAACTAAGCCATCGAAAAAACTTATAATGTAAAATTAAAGTAGGGAAAAGAAATAATAAATAACAGGTCCTCGTAGCCTAGTGGGCACAACACTAGCTTCTCACACCCGGGGTTCCGGAATCGATTCCTCGATTCCTTGTCAAGCCTGGAAGTTTTTGTTATGTGTTTCGTTTCCGTAATTGGTAATCATAGCCTGTTAAAGCGATAAAAAAATAATGATAAAGTACCTAGATTTAAAACATTTTTGTTTTTAAAATAAATTAGATTAATTAATTAGAAAGACCAATCAATCTTTAATGACAACCAGCATAGTCTTATATTGATATAAATAAAACAGTAAGTATAAAATAGCTATTTATTGAATAATTAACATGTCCCTTTATCAGGATACAACGTACACAAAAATTAAACAAAAACAAAAAACATATATAGGAGAGTTGAATAACTAATTAGGAAATAATGGGAAATTATTTAATATGATTTGCTATGAACACTTCAATTTCAAATAAATTTATAAACCTGAGAATTTTTAAAAATATCATCCCTATTCTTTTTCAAATGATACCTACATCTATTGTCCCATTTTTATTAGCATCGCTGTTCTGCTAAGTAAAAGTTCCGGGACTGTTGACGGGAAGTAATAGTTCCGGTTTCGTATCCCGATAATAACCAAACAGTTTCGCGATAGATGCTATAGATCATTCTGATTGATTCATCTTATTTATTTTTAATATAATAGAAGTATGCTCTAAATTTGCATCTTCACAGTAAAATGTGTTAACATAATTTTTTTTTAATGAATTTAATTTTTGATGCCTCAGATTGGCGTCAGTTTACAACTCCAGAAATTTTATTACATGTTTGTATTTTGCGTGTTCGGAGAAAATTTTACTGTAAATATAAATACCAAAATACATACTTTTCTGTGTAACAGTGTCCGTAACTAACCAGATGGCGGAAAAATGATAATATAAAATAATAATGTAATATAAAAACAAAAAATATAATTTTCTATGTAGCAACGTCCGTCACTAATGCTACAAAATTACGCAAATAATAGTGAGGTACCTATATAAAATAATGAGATATGAAAAGTCAACAAAGGTATCAACGACCTTCTACGCCGTAAGGCAACCAGATGACGTAAATAATTATAAGGTATAAAATGTTTTAAAAATGCATAATTCTCCATGTAACAATATCGCAAAACGCTAGATAGCGCAATTCTAACAGCCTTAACTCGCGGCCGAAATATGTAGTGTAAGTACGTCATTTTTGATGGGTTGTATAGTTTGACGTAAATAAGCGTTGTGCACCTATTGTGTGGATTGGGCACAATGTCATGACGTATCGCCCACGGATTGAACGAATTTGTCCAAACGAAAGTTGATTTTGGTTTTGGTAAAGTATTGTTAATTATGCAGAACTAACTAATAAACAATAAAGCGACTGCTGTATGATGATGGAAGATACAACAGAGGTCGTAATTGACTTTTAATTTTAGCTAGCCGATGTAGTAGCGGCCATATCACATATTGGGGTCACAGTAGGAACGCACATTTGACCTTCCACGCCTCTTTCTGCCTCTTTCTTCCCCTCTCGCTTTTTTGGTAATTTTTATAACGAGACTGTAATTAAATGTGGGTCAAACATTTAGAACAAAATGAGTATGTTATACATTTTTACATTTTTTTGACAATTAGGAGAATTCCATGTTACAACAGAGGACAATTTTTTATTGATGCGAAATTAAAAAAAAATTACAAAATGATTGAGAAAAAAGTCATATGAGATATAAAACTACCACACAAATCAGGAGTACCTGGGTTCCTTGGTCAAGCAAGTCCATCACGTGACACGCAACTGTCCTCTTAGTAAACGAACATTGCTAACTATTGCTTATGATAAGCATGTGACTATTTTCCACGATTATTTTTATACTCGATTATAAAATACTTGAGTAAATTTTAGCATTTCATATCGATAGATGCGCGAGAGCAAGGACAGATAGCAGCATACACTCGTTGTGTGTGATTTTCAAGGTCAACGACACGCAACACGACGAAAGCGAGCCGATAGGGAGACACTGCAAAGCGGTTTGTGTCATGGCCAAATATTCATAGCAGGACCTTTAAGCAATCACCGGATAGTCATGTTATAGGGGGCTTGGTATTTTTCCTGCGTCTCGGTGTGGAAGTGGAAGAAAAATAAGGCGGGAATTTTTTTAATTAGCCATTCATGGCCAGTGGTGCATTTGTGCGTTAAGCGTAATGGCTCATCGAAGCTGCTATTTAGCTGGGAGAAGTATGCCCAGCACAGTATACGCAGCTACGAAGAGGCCTTGTCGCTCACAAACACAAACAATTGAAGAATATGGCGGATATGTTTACAAGTATCCCCGGTATAGTTAAGTGCACTGATTTTTTATTAGTGATGGTGAAGTAACTGACTAATGTAATAAATTGATGGTAAAGTATTAAATTGACTACATGCAAATACAGAAAAAATACACGGATTAATTATAAATAGAATAATATTTTTTCAGTATGTCCAAATTTTTCAGAACAGAACTGGATTTTTGTTGGCGTATACTAGTGTAATGATAGAAATTCGGATGAATTCCATTAGACAAGATAAAGTATATAGCTAAAAAAACTCCAAAATCAAATATAGATATTTAGCGACATCTATGGTGACTCAAGGGGAAGGAAAGAGCGTTGTGGCCGGCCGCGGTGAGGATCCTTGCAACTCACATGTGAAACGTGGCGTATAATTAAAATACATACAACTTCCAAAAAATTAATAGACATGGTATTCTATCATGAGTGGAAATGGCGAACGTTACATATGCGTAAAGTGATCACTTAAGCCAACCGTACGATAGGTCGTAATTTCTAGGTACACCCATAAAGACTTCTATACCTACTCTCCCTTAATAAAAATAAATAAATATACAGTTTCGTCTCTGTGAGATATCTATAATATACATTAATAGAATCATTTTTTAGTATCCATTGTATCCTGATGTAAAGACCATTGACTCCGAAACACGTTGATAATTCAATGAATTGTGGTTTTATACATTACAGGCATTCGAGATGTGGAGAAGAATTCCAAATTAAATAAAAAGTAATTAAAACAATACAAATCCGAAAACTTCAATATCTCGGACATGTGATGAGACATCCAGAGAAGTACGAGATCTCGCATCTCATAATGCCAGGAAAGATTGTTAGAAGTTGGGGCCCTGGATAAGGAGAACATCGTAGCTAAAAAACCTGAGACAGTGGTTTGGCCAGTCTATTGCATAGCTATTCCAGTCAAATAAAGTTCTCATAGCCAACCTAATACAAAATAAGAAGATTTTTTTATTAATATAAATAATGTTACAACAAATTAACTTTGCTGTTATTAAAGAAGTAATTTATCTCTTCACCAGAACGCAAAGTGTTTGTCTTGCCACTGGAGCACACTTTCCACGCAAACTAACCGCGCTAATTACCATTAAAATACATTAACGCAACTATTGGCCCGAAAAATTAAACCGAGCCGCATTACGGGGCACTTAAATACGAACGCCTCAACGAGCGACGAACGAATCGAATGAATTTTCAGAGCGCTCAAACGGCGGAAAATGATGCATCCGCGCGGAGATTGCGAAGAAAACGGAAAAACGAGAACGCGGAAAAGTAAACGCGAATCATCGCCGCTAATGATCTTCAAGGCTAATCACTTCTCCGCTGACCGGAATACCGGAGCACGCTTCCAGCCTCCGACCGGCCCGAGTCCGGTTGTAGCGCGTTGTTGTTTCACGGGCTGATAATCTGTCTCGGTTTGGTTTCCCCGCAGCGCCGGGTCCAGTTCCAGAGGAGGCCGGCGACAGACTTCGCGAGAAAGCATTTTGGATTTGTGGAACATTCTCGATTTCCGCGCTGGAGTCTACTCTAATTGGCCCCGTAACGAGAAGAAAAGACGAGCGCGCTTAACCTATTTACCGATCAACTGTAGCTTCACCTTAACCTAATTAAATTGCGTTACTGCCTCTGTGACGCTTAAACTATTTTTGCAATCTCATAGAAGATTTTAACACGTATTCTCGGTGATGAGGCTTTAAGAAAACACTCGAGTTTTCTAGATCGCACTCGAAAATCTCTCGCCGAAAATATTTGCCCGACTACGTCACTGTCCGTCACCGTTCGGCGACGTGATATTTATAGGCAGCACTGGCTTCACACGCCGAGGGTTCCGGGTTAGATTCCCGGTGAGATCACATTTTACCTATGTGATTTACTCAAGCCTGGGTGTTTTCTGATGTGTTTCGCTTCTGTAATCGGGCCTCTTGGCCGGTTAAAACGTAAACGAAATAAAGAAACATATATTTTAAAAATAGCTACGCCGCCCGCCTACACCTGCGCACCGCGACAACTTCTAAGTCCTTCGTGATTTAAAATCTTTTTTTTACCTAACCTAAACTAAAAACCTAAAACCTATCTAAAACAATTTTTAAAAATCCAGAAACTTTTGGTCGTTTCCTTCTTTATCGTATCGTTATATTTTTCGGAGGCTTCCACTTCTCAACACTTACGTAACGCTCTACGCGAAGAGCGAAGAGGTCAGGGCGCCAATTGCCATTACCAGTCTACACACACTATTCACATTCACCTTCGTCGTGGACTCACGGACATCAATCACCAGAACTGACATTACCTGATGTCTTAAGAAATGAGAGAGGGTTGCCCTTCCAAACAACAGCCTAACCTATATAAAAAAACGATTGTTTTTTATCTTTTTTTTTCTACTGATTCAGCACCATTTTTTTTATAAATTAATTTATTGTTAAAAATATATTTACGTATTTATTAGACGTACAGTGTATTTACGGCATCACGACTCTCGCATCGTGAAAATCTCTGTCATAAAGCATTAATGAGTATTGGTTAATACGCAATTAAAATGCATTTGCGCTAATTTCCGAAATCGATTTTCGAGTGAAATTTTTTTATGTTAATTAATAGATAGGCGAAATTCGGGCATGCGAAAATCGGGCAGAAAAAGAAAACATTTTTAGTTAATTCCTATGGGAAAAAATCGTTTGGTATTCATCCTTACTTCGGGAAAGGATTAATAACGAATATTAAGGTTCCACTATGCTTTATATAAACTCACCTTTGTTTGTCAAAACAAAAAGATTAATTATTTTATCGTGCGATTTACAATGCTCTATTTTAAAACCCGTTAGAAAATATTGTGTGTTAAAATGTTGATATCAAGCAAGAAGTATGTTAAGATACGTGCGCCATTCCGCAAAGGATACTTCAGTTGGAAATTCGTAAACTTTTCAAAACTTGCATCGCTCGAAATCCCAGTGGATCGTTATCTTCGCGAATGCACTGGGATAAAATAAACCCAGCCATTTTTGCGAGCAGTTTTTATTTTTGCTACGCTACACACCAATACACCGACACTGCTTAAATTTTCTTTGTGTGGAGTACATTTTTATTCAATTTTATAACTAGTAAACAAAGGTACTACGGTAAAGTACTGATTTCTTCACAAAACAAGAGAATATGTTTATTCAGCGGGTATTCCTGGTAAAATTTTCCAAAAAAAAATTGTGTTTGAAAATCAAATAGAAAATTTCTAATATTTTAATACAGTATTTAACAGAGCTAGTCTAGATTCTTTAATTCAGGTAAATTTCTAACTAAATAACGAATCGGAAATGTTTTGACAACAATTTTCTAATGCCAATGGATGGAGATAGTTTGCAATTTTTTTTTCAATATTTCTGAATTATCTTCTGTAAAGCGTTGAAATATCACTTTATGTCGAATATTATAAATTCCCTTATTAAAAATCCCTAATTATTATTCTTACTATAAATTCCCTATCACCTGTTTCTTTCCCACCCCCCACTATTTACTATTTACCCCCATTTAGACACCTGACACCGAGGTATGATTGTACATAATTTGTAAACTTTGTTTAGTATTAAGTATACCCTGACGAAGGAACGTTGTTTCCGAAACCGGTTGGTTTTTACCAAAAATAAAGAAGTGATAAACTAAGTTAATTTGTTTAATTATATTCATTCATAATGAATAACCACAAAGTAATAGCAAAATACAATAGTCCCTATTTAATTGAGTAGCTTGTTGGTCTTGTGGTTAGGACACTGGCCTCGTGATCCAAAGGTTGCGGGTTCGAACCTCACTCCAGACTAGCAAGTTAGTCCTATTTTCATAGCACAAGCGTTTAGCTTAGTTTGAAAATAGTAAGAATATTGATGTGACACGTATTCCGTGTTCACATCTCTATTTAAAAAAAAAAAATTATATTATAAATTCGTTCACTCCGACATAATCATCAAATAATAAAATATTAAACAAAATAAAAATAAAAATTAAAACCTTACAAAAATTTGAACCTGAATTTTTCTGCAATCATTTTATATTACTTTTTTAAGGCAAATTAATTTTTAATATTCAATATAAATTAATTTAATGATGGTCCATTAGAATATTGATGTAAGCTACCTTAATATTCATACATTCTTAATATCTAATAATTTACTATTTATTACCTACAGTAGCGATCCCTCAGTCACGCGGGGGACCAGGGTTCGGTTCTCAGACGGGAGATTAATTTTCATTTATATATTTATTTATTCAATACTATAACATATTCATTTATTTACCCAACGTTACGAATATTATTTTTGAGGCAGAAAATTATAAAAATTATTAATTAAAATTATTATGCGGGAGTGGTTTGATAAATCTTTGCAAGAAATATAAAGTTTTTTTTACATAAGTAAATATTAGGTCCTTACATATGAAATTGGCGTTTTGCCGTACTGGCAAATTTGATCTCAAATATCTTCTCTTTGGCTAGGAATTCCAAATCCAAATTTATACAGCTATTTACTCATGTATTTGTGTTTTGAAAATTATAATTCATTTGTTTTTTCCTCAATTGTTTTTTTCTTTGCGTCACTCAGTTTACAAAATGAAAAACTTGAAATATCGCGTTATTTACGAGTACGAGTTCCACCGTGGCACCAGTGCTGCAGAAACGGCTCGAAGGATTAATGATGTGTATGACGACGGTGCCACAAAAGAAAACACAATGCGTTTTTGGTTCCAACGTTTTCGTTCTGGAAATTTCGACCTGCAGAACAAGCCCCGTGGACAGCCGGAGACCAAAGTTGATAATGAAGAATTGAAGGCTATTGTGGAAGCGGATCCATCGCAAACCACATCCGAGTTAGCTGCAGGCTGCGGTGTTAGTGATAAAACTGTTTTAATCCACTTGAAGCAAATTGGTAAGGTGAAAAAACTTGAAAGGTGGATACCTCACGAATTGAGTGAAGCAAATCAACAAACGCGCGTTGACTGCTGCGTTGCATTACTCAACCGGCACAATAATGAAGGGATTTTAAATCGAATCATTACCTGTGATGAAAAGTGGATCCTGTACGATAATCGGAAGCGCTCATCGCAATGGCTGAACCCTGCCGAACCAGCCAAACCATGCCCCAAGCGAAAATTGACTCCAAAAAAGTTACTTGTGAGCGTTTGGTGGACTAGTGCTGGTGTCGTTCACTACAGCTTTCTTAAATCTGGCCAGACGATTACGGCAGATGTCTATTGTCAGCAACTGCAAACCATGATGGAAAAGCTAGCTGCTAAACAACCGAGGCTGGTTAATCGCTCTAGGCCACTGCTGCTTCATGATAACGCTAGACCACACACTGCACAACAGACGGCTACCAAATTAGAGGAGCTTCAATTGGAATGTCTAAGACATCCACCGTACTCTCCGGACCTTGCCCCAACAGATTACCATTTTTTTCGAAATTTGGATAACTTCTTGCAAAGGAAAAAATTCAACTCCGATGGGGCAGTCCAAACCGCCTTCAAAGATTTTATTGATTCCCGTCCGAATGGTTTTTTTAGTGAAGGGATCGATGAACTACCTATGAGATGGCAAAAGTGCATAGATAGCAATGGTACATACTTTGATTAAATAAATATATTATAATAAAAAAAAAATCGGCTTTATGTTCCTCCCATACTAAACTCCAATTTCATATGTAAGGACCTAATATAAATAAAATTGATAAAAAATATATAGACATATTTTGTATATATATATATATATATATATATATATATCAAATTAGTAACCCGTCAAAAGGACGGCACTCTTACATATCGGTTCTTA